>JANRMT010062829.1:30071682-30090525 GCA_026402145.1 Polypterus bichir lapradei
CTATCTATCTATCTATCTATCTATCTATCTATCTATCTATCTATCTAATATCAACCAGCACCCTTGCTTGAATGAGACCTGGAACAGTTTTAGATATACCTACTTTGACTTCAGGTTTTTAGGAGTACTGGGATTTCCACTGCAATGAGACATGAGGCTTTAAGGGTGTGGATATTGGAACCACAGTGGACACCAAGCCAACGTTTGTATCGTGTTTAGACCACATTACCTGTAGGGGTCCTGTTCCCTGATATCTTGTACAGGCAGAACTGACACAGGTAGTCCTTAGGAGTCTCTGTGATTACAGTAGTACACAGAATCTTAGTATATTTCCCATCAGGAGAGTAGAAAATCAATGGGACCCCATGGGCTCCCAAGTGCCACACATGGCCTCACATATCATGGAATCAAAATCTTTGGGTCTAAATCCTGCATTTATCAATAAAGTAATATGGGGTGGACATGATCTTTGAACCCTAAACCCAGTTATGGTAAAATTATTTTGATCTAACTGCAATTCAGCCCCTCCTGCTCTAATCAGTATGTAGTGTGTGTCACACACGAGTGATTAGGAAGCAGCCATCAAGTCCTAAGGTGAGTGTTTCTTCATGAGGCGAGAGGTTGGTTATGTGCACTGATGTCTCCTTCTCTTTGCCTAAAAAAAATAAAGATGAAAAATAAGATTTCACCTACCTTGCTTCTGAGTTCACAAAATGGCAGTGACATCACCACACGCAATATCCGTGATGACACTTTCAGTTCCTGCACAGTGATGTCACTTCCGGCCATTCCCATTGACATCACTTCTGGCTCTGCCATAATGATGTCACTTCTGGCCATTTTGATGTCCTCACTTCCGGCCATTTCTGATGACATCACTTCTGGCCATTCCCGATTACGTCATTTCTGTCATGTCACTTCCTTCCACCATTTTTGTTTGATTGCATAGAAAAGCGCAATAAAAATTAATGTTGTTTGTCTTCTGTGATCAGATTTTGACCTTATTTTTCATCTTTTTCTGTCATACAATATATGGGGACATTCCCCAACTCTTTTTGAGCATTTTTTCAGGGCTTATTTTACCACATGTGAAATCATCTGTATTTTCTAACCCCTTGTGTACTGCTGCCAACATGATTAATAAAGACTATATCCTGTTTAATGTCATAGTCCATAGTACAATGATATTCAGTTCATCGGGGGCTGGCAGAGGATAAATATGCCTGAATACACTTACCCCATTTCTGTAAGGTTTCTGTTACTGATGTGTGAAAAACTCCAACCCAAAACACATTCATTGACTCTCCTTTCACATACATTTGTCCCTTAACTCCTACCTGAACAACATAAAACCCCTTGTGGGAGCACCAGATCTGTAATTCCTCCCTTCCTAGCAAGTTAACAGATATCTGAGCAGAAACTAAAATAGATAAAATATTAGTTTTATTGTTTGCAGTGAGGTATACTGGGTTGTCATTGGAATTAGTTGCAGTTGTGTGGAGAATCTTATTGTCTTGGCAAATTTGCCAAAAAAGTGGAAGCATGAGGCATAATTTGGATTTACACATGTGTAAGTAACACCAGTATCTACTATCATGGGAACAGCTTTACCTTGTATGTGAACCTGCAGCACAGGTTCTTGTCCAGTTTCCATATTTAAAATCCGCAGCTGTTGTTGGGCCTTCCCCACTGATTGGGATTCCTTATACTTGGCTGCCAGTTACACAGCCCAGGTCCCCTAAGTTGACATGGATTGATGGGGCAATTTCATTGGAGATGCTCAAGTTGCACGCTTCCCCAACACAGTCTGGAGGCCCCTGATTCTGTTGTCTTCCCCAGTAGCCTCCATGGTTCTTTCTTTGCTTTCCAGTTCCACCTCTGTACTGGGGCTGTGAGTATACACATTAATGACTGGAACTGGTGAAGCAGAGGGTAGTGGAGTGCGTGGCATGTGATGGGGGGCTGCCTTTGCAGATTGAACTGCCTCAAAGGGACTTTTTTCTTCATTTACCATTGGAGGTTCAGTCTTTTTCTTATTCTTTTTCTTTGTTTAGGATTGATTTATTCAATCAAAAGTTCCCCCCCTTGGTCATTTTCAAATGACAAATGCATGCTGGTAAGCTCAAAAACATTGCTACGCTGTGGTATGGAGGGTCCACGGCTTAGCAGATAGTGGTCAGTTTTTAAATAAAGAAGTAGTCAGCTCGATCTCCATGGGTGTGCATGCTCACATTTGGCTGCAGGAGATTGGTTGGGCGATTGAGATGGAGCATGCCTGAATGTGAGGGTGTGGTCTGTCTTGATTGCTCCATTGGCTTTCTGCAGGTTGTGATTGAGGTGCTGCACCCAAGAAGGCATATAAGGGGTAGCAGGCATGGCAGAAAAGACAGTTGAAAGAACAGAGAAGAAACAATCTGGAGAAAAAGAAAGAAAAGAAATAGGTTAAAGGAGAGAGAGAAGAAAGGTAGGAATGGAAGAGAGCCAGTACTAGCGAACGAGTGACTTGGGGTGCTGGAGTGATACGGTGCTTACTCATGTTAAAGTCCGGGGAAGGTAGTGGGAGTCCGGAAGGCTTGGTGTGGTGCCCTACAGGGGCCACAAACGGCTGCAAGGATCCAAGCCTTAGAGAGATGAGGTTCAGCATAGCACCCTACTGGGAGCCATAGAACAGTCGGGAACTTAGCCTTGAGAAGATGGAAGGCTGTGCCTGTCAGATGGGCATGTCCTCTGCTGCAAAGCTTAGTGAGAGGTAAGCAGAAGTAATATCAGTTTTCAGAGGGATGCACCAGGGACTGAGTTTTTTAAGGACAGCTTCCTGCCTAAGGATTTTAACCTCAGTTTTAAATGATTATTTATTTTAACCTCCAGTGAACACTTCATTTTTATTGGATTCTTTATTTCTTTATGGAACTTTGACACACTGCACTATGTGAACACTGTTTTTGGAGTTTTAATAAAAACACTTGTTCCCTTTTGCGCCTACCCTTTGTCTAGATGCATGCCTCCTCATCTGCCAGGATCATCTATGTTTCATTACTATCCTTGGTGGCGCATCATCACATGCGTACCAAATACTGCCGAGACACAACTGCTATAAACTGAGAAGTTCTCTTACTCCATACTGGTGTGTACTGGCCCATTTCAAGGTCTGCTCTTACTTGAATTTTCATTGGCACAGTTTAACAGATCATCTGCTTCCAATACAGAGGAGAAGCAAGTTGCTGTATAATTGGTGGAGAGCTTGTTGGCTGGAGGTCCATATCTTGCTACTTATCTTATTTCTTAATTCTTCCTTTTTCCAAGTATTATCTCTTTTGGGCTTGCTGTGTCTGTCAGACCTCACACAAACCATACACAGACATCAGTAACTTTCAGTCCTTTAGAGAAAATTTTACAGGTTAGTTTTGCGAGGATAGGGTTGGAGGTAGGTGCTGGGGGGTATAGGGTGTTGGAGTTTGTGGTTGCAAACTGTCACTGCTAATTTTTCTATGATTGTTGATTGTATTTTTTTTATTGAAGTCAAAGTTTAAAAATGTGATCAAAAAAATAAGGAGCTGGTCATATTCTTTGTGAAGCAGAAGGCAGATCACACTATGCATTGGAGGAGATGCTTTTGAAAGGGTGAGAAGCTTTACATTTTTTGGAGTGACGATTACTGATGGACTGAAGTGAATATAACACATTTTGGGCCTTCTAATAAAGGCTTATCAATGCCATTACTTCCTTAGGAAAAAAAAAAAACCTTGCATTTCTCTTTTCATAATCACCAACATATACTGTTTCGGTACACAGCTGAGTTTATCTTAAGTGGTTGCATCACATCCTTTTGAAGCACCTACTTGCCTCAAGATCATTAAGCCCTGCAGAGGGTGCTGAATGGAGCACAAAATATCACTGGCACACAGCTGCTTTCTGTTCAGGCCATATACCACACTTGCTGCCTCAGAATGGCAAATGGTGTAATTACCGTAAATGCATAATCATTTTCCTCCCTCCTTCCATCTAGAAATTAGTACAGGACCATTAGCAAATGCACCAGTAGATTTAAGGATAATTTCTACCCACAGACTGCAAGCTGACTGAAAAGTCAAACATAATAACAAACATTATACAGAAAATGTGAACACCGTATATATGCAAATACTTGCAGATATATATTGTAAATATAGATATATATACACTCACCTAAATGATTATTAGGAACACCTGTTCAATTTCTCATTAATGCAATTATCTAATCAACCAATCACATGGCAGTTGTTTCAATGCATTTAGGGGTGTGGTCCTGGTCAAGACAATCTCCTGAACTCCAAACTGAATGTCAGAATGGGAAAGAAAGGTGATTTAAGCAATTCTGACCGTGGCATGGTTGTTGGTGCCAGACGGGCCGGTCTGAGTTTTTCTCAATCTGCTCAGTTACTGGGATTTTCACGCACAACCATTTCTAGGGTTTACAAAGAATGGTGTGAAAAGGGAAAAACATCCAGTATGCGGCAGTCCTGTGGGCGAAAATGCCTTGCTGATGCTAGAGGTCAGAGGAGAATGGGCCGACTGATTCAAGCTGATAGAAGAGCAACTTTGACTGAAATAACCACTCGTTACAACCGAGGTATGCAGCAAAGCATTTGTGAAGCCACAACACGCACAACCTTGAGGCGGATGGGCTACAACAGCAGAAGACCCCACCGGGTACCACTCATCTCCACTACAAATGGGAAAAATGAGGCTACAATTTGCACGAGCTCACCAAAATTGGACAGTTGAAGACTGGAAAAATGTTGCCTGGTCTGATGAGTCTCGATTTCTGTTGAGACATTCAAATGGTAGAGTCAGAATTTGGCGTAAACAGAATGAGAACATGGATCCATCATGCCTTGTTACCACTGTGCAGGCTGGTGGTGGTGGTGTAATGGTGTGGGGGATGTTTTCTGGGCACACTTTAGGCCCCTTAGTGCCAATTGGGCATCGTTTAAATGCCACGGGCTACCTGAGCATTGTTTCTGACCATGTCCATCCCTTCATGACCACCATGTACCCATCCTCTGATGGCTACTTCCAGCAGGATAATGCACCATGTCACAAAGCTTGAATCATTTCAAATTGGTTTCTTGAACATGACAATGAGTTCACTGTACTACAATGGCCCCCACAGTCACCAGATCTCAACCCAATAGAGCATCTTTGGGATGTGGTGGAACGGGAGCTTCGTGCCCTGGAGGTGCATCCCACAAATCTCCATCAACTGCAAGATGCTATCCTATCAATATGGGCCAACATTTCTAAAGAATGCTTTCAGCACCTTGTTGAATCAATGCCACGTAGAATTAAGGCAGTTCTGAAGGCGAAAGGGGGTCAAACACCGTATTAGTATGGTGTTCCTAATAATCCTTTAGGTGAGTGTATATATGTATATGTATTGTGACTACCAGGGAGCTCTGCAGCTCCCCAAACTCCCAGGCACAACATCACAACACAGTCCTGGGTTTGAATAAAAAGAGTTTATTTTGACAATACCTTCACAAGGTTTTAGTTTCCTTTATTCTGTAACTCACTACAGGTATTAATATTCTTCTATCACTCCCATATAGTCTATTTCACCTCCTCCCGACTCTGACTACTCAGTGGATGGAGGCGGCCCCTTTTATACCAGACCCAGGAATACCCAGTGTCAAGGAGGAGACACTGCTGGGTGAGGTTGAAATTTAAGATCTTATTAAATAAAGAAACAGGAAAATTCAGTAATCAGGAAGGAGAAAAGCTGCTCATGGTATCTTTTAATTACTCCCCTGGCAAAATGCCTTGGAAGGGACCATTCTTCAAAAGCAATCTGTTACAGCATGGTCAGAATGATCAGAACGGTCAGAGAAACAAAGAATAGAGGTTCATTTTATAAACTGTTGAATTTACAATCAGTGTCAATCAATGCATACATTTTACTCTGGTTGGTTTGTTGGTTTACACCCAAATGATTTATATAAAATGAAAGTCTATTATACTATATTCTGGTTCTTCTGATACCTTTGAGTTGCACCACCACCCTTGCAATTTCTGTGCATATAATGATTGTCCATTCTCGTTTATAGGATATCTGCTGATTTCTTAGTCATGTCTTAATCATCCTTCAGTACATTTTGTATATTACATGAGCCTTTCTTCTGGTACATTCTTTATTTACTTGACCATCTCAGTATTTTTCCTGAACTAATTCTTATTTCAGTGTACATTTTGTTGTTCTCTTGACCTTTATCTGGTTTCTGACATTTAGTAACCCTTTATGCTATTTCTTAAAGACGAATGCTTTGTTACCCCAAAATTATGCTTTCACATGGGTCAAGCAGAAGCCCCAGCAACAGCACTCCCCAGCAGTTCCCCCTGTTGGTGCCAAGGGAACCCAGGAGGGCTGCCCCACGGGACCACAATTCCCATCAATGAGCCTTGAGCGCCCATGATCAGTGGTGAATCTACATTTTTGGGGCCTTGAAGCTTGTCAATCAGTTGCTATTGAATTTTGATAATGATTTAGTTTAATGTTTTGGTTCAGATGTCTTGATTGAAACTTTTCCTTCTAACAAACTTTACCTCATTTTTGACATTTTATCTCTTTGTCCCTTTTGCTTCAAACTGCAACTCTCCTGTTCTTGGCAGGACAGGTAAAAGTACATGTCATAATAGATCTTCTCAGAGAAACTGTTCTAAGGAGACATGCAATTAATAATTGAATTGTACTATGTACATATAATAATACACTTGAACTTGAAAACAAAAGCGTTTAATTAATAAGGTAAAACATTAAAGAATTCTTACCCATAAACAGTATATAAATGAACAGCAAACAAACTAAAGCCAAGGGCAGGGTCTTGGTCCAACCATTACACATTTGTAAATGATGTATTGTTTGATAATTTCTGTTACTGCATTTTAGCTGGAAACTTCTGTGATTGCTTGGTGTCTGTACTAAATTAAAAGCAATATAAAAGAATAAACTGAAAAAAGGAAAAATATGTATGTTGAACTAAAATAAATCAGCAAATGTGTTGTTTTTCACTTATGCTGTAGTCTAGGTATTGTTGGTTGATTAAAACAGGCGCTATTCAAGCATGTCAGAGAGTCCTAACTCAACAAGAGAAGGGTCAAAGGCTACAAAGTGATGGCGCAAGAAGGTAGCAGTGTATAAATGCCAAGGTACACAAAATATGTGGACCTGTATCACGGACTTGCTTATTTGTTTTCCTCTGACTTGCATAACTATGATACACAAGACACAGGTTGCATAACAATGTTTGTACTGTAATTAAATGTGCATCTTTGTTTGCGTTGTATGGCATATACAGAAACTCTTTTCGTACTTTCATTTCCACATATAGGTATTTTTATGCTTCTAGCTAGGAAACGCGCTTATTGAAATAAACTCTGGAACCCAATAGTACTTCTTTTTCTGACAGTAGGATGAATTCCAGGATTAAGCAGGTGGTATACAGTATTATTACCGACAGTCAACGACATCACCGCTGAAAAGTTGCTGTATTTGCCGTCTATAAGCAGAGGGTATTGTTTTCCATTATGTCAAGTGTAGTCATGCAACAGCATTCAAACAATCACCTCAAGCGCACTGACTCTTACTCATTGTATGTAGAGAAGGGCGCAAACTCGTTTCAAGTGCGCAGCCACTGGACTGCGTTACTACAGGAAACTAACTACACGGCCGTATGTTGGGTACTGTCCGCCTGGCGCGATTAACATTATCATAGTAGTATTTTATGGGACCTTTGGTGCAGTAAATGTCACAAATAAAGAACACCGCGGAACTTTTAAAGTGATGCCGTCATCGTTTATTTTCGGAGAGCTCAGGAAAAGTAACAGCTATTGGTAAACTAAGTTTTGTCGCAGAAATGACAGTTCCATAAAAGGGACTGGCCTCGACCCGCCCCTTCTAGCCAATCAACTTCCTCAAACGACGGCCTCGTTAGCGCCTCACACTTCACCTGCCTTCCAGGTGCTGTCGGCTTCGCTCGGAACGGAAAGCTGACACCGCAGCACCATTGCACGCTTCATTGTAGCGGGTAGGTCGCTCAGTTCTGTTTACCCCGTAGGTAAGTGCTTTCTTTTATTAAATTAATTTATGTTACTTTATTGTTTATGTTAAAATGTAACTGAGAGACAGACCACTCTATATAATCCGGGAAGCTTCGCGTATGGTTTTGGTTAAGTTACAGTTGCTGTTAATATTAAGAGTCAGTACTAAGTATGTGAACATATTTGATTTAATCACTCGTCCGCATTAAGTTATTACGACAAATCATTTTTTTTGTGAAAACGCCGGCATCCGAGGAATTTCAGTGATTTTTCACCCAAGCTCTCGTACAAATTAAACCTCTCTATATTAACGTCAGCCATTTATTCTGCTCTATTTGGCCATTGTCGCTCTCAGCCCGGTGTGTCATAACTGCATAATTTGGTGCCCGGTGCTGCGGTACGGGCATGGTGTTCATGTTTTCAGCTGTCAGTTTTTAAATTCCTTCATTGACACTGTTTTTTATTGTAAGCATTTGTCTTGTTTTAGCCGTTTATAGGCTATATAAAAGTTGCGGTGGAAAATGTTAGTCATTTTGGAGGCGAAAAGTTGAGACAATTAAGTATTTATTTCCCGTGCAAAAACGTTTAACTATTTCAAATATGACATTAACAATCCACCTGTCCCTGCACTTGCTAAGGCACAATACAAACGTCAACCTTGGACGGGATGACACTTTGTATCTCCATACTAGAACGCTTTAGAATTTACCGACATCACTTGTTTGGACTACGAAAAAGCTCCCCGCCTGGGTCGATTCATCAGCGTTGTGTGCCATAGTCGGGGTCAATGAGTCGCTTTTAAAGTTTATTTTTTGCGGCAAAAAAACCCAAAAACTTTTATTAGATATCCAAACAAGACATGCAAACAGACTTAAACTCACTAGGCAAGAGAATGGCGCACTTAATGATTAACATTTTGACACATCGATTAACACTTTGATTCAAAGTCCAACCGATTAATTTTCTGAAGCAAGTAGAAAGTTCCGGGAATGCAAGAGCGAGCTCTGGACAGGACAATACTTCAGCACAGATCATACGCCTTCCCAATTGGGGCATTTTGCTAGTTGATCCAACACATTGTTTCTGGATCATAAAATGGAAAAACTTGCCGTTTCTTTTATATAGCGCGTGAGTGAGGTGAATTAGCGTTTTTCCACTTTCATTATAAATTGTTGAGTACAAGGAAAGTCGGGATCAGAAATCTACTAAAAATGTTTGTTGCTGCCGAAAATTAAGATGGAATCAAGCTTTCACATGGTGTGGACTTGATTAGCATCAGCAGGGTAGTTGACTCGAGGCGTCAGCTTAGACCAATTCCAAGTGCAGGCCTTTAGGGGTCGCCAGTGGAGCGCATTTGGTTACGTTTCTGACGAACAGTTTTCGATTGATAGTGTAGTTATCGACGTAGCTTCCTGCGGGGAGCGTGTTTACGTACTGTGTTGGGGAGGAGGGTAGCGGGGATCTATTATGATCATCATTAGTATTGGTGTAATTCTGCGCCTCTAATTCGATTCGAAGACCATATAGCGGTTTCGAACTAAGCGTTTAACACTCTTAAGGAAAAATCTACTGTGCGCGCCACGCAGGGCCGCATGACATTACTGTCGCCGTATTGTTACAAGGACGCTCTGGCGGGGCTTGTGATGCGACGCAAAGTTTTCCTGTGAAACACTCCCTCTATCCCTCTCCGGATCCTCGTCAAGTCAACTTGCAGGTGTCGAGAGAGAGCGTGTGGGTTGGAGCGCTGCGACGGGGCTCGGTGCTCAACTCCGACGGAGTCCCGAAAACTGGGCTATGTGTTAGACATGTGGGCGCCGAACGGCTTAACGCAAGGCGAAAGAGGACTTTAGTGAGGTGGGACAAGCTATACAACCAAAGATTCAGGCCTGCTGGCCCACCAAAAGGGAGGAGTGACTGAAGAAGGCTGGGAATACGACAACGAAAACGGGCTCTTGATAGAAGTAGGAAGCGAGAGTCGTGGCTAAAGTCTGCCCTCCCCCCTCTCTCCCCCGGGGAGGAATAGCCAGACAAGCTGGGAGAGAGGGAGGGAAGAGGCTAACACTGGCAACAGAAAATTCCCGGCGTCTATGGAGGTGAGTCTGGCGCCCGGGGTTAAGGAAGGGCATGTGCGAGCGCTATAAATTTCTACGTCATAAGTCACGCCCCCATGGACCCTGGACGTAAGGCGCTATACCTTAGTGATCATTTTTTCCAGCAGGGTCAAATAGCAACTGATTAGGGGAAAGGAAATGTACTTGAGGTTTTTTTTTTTTGTCCTGCGCACTAAATGCTGCCCTCCATGGAAGCAAGATCTTGCAGTCACTACTTTATGCGACTCTTTTTTTTTTTTTTTTTTGTGTGTGTTTCGGGCACTAGTGTGAGTCAGCTAGTACATGCTGAGTTGTATGACGGTTAAAAAAAATCGGCGTTACAGCCCATTTTTGGCAATCGGAAGTGTGAACTCCACCTAAAGCCTTGTCCCTGGTGTTTAGGGGAGGAATTTGACGTCCTATTTGGTCGCAGGTACCTGAGAAGTTTTCCAGGAAAGCTTGTCGTAGGGAGACGGACGGGAACTACGGGTAGGTACTGCTGATTCTGGAAACGGAGTTCGGAGGGCGTCATTTTAAAGTTCTGATATCCTTGTTGGGAATTTGTTGGATTGTAGTATTGCTGTTGTGTCAACAGCATGGAGAACTTTCCGGCACGGAAGTTTGAGTATACAGTTTTGTATTGTTTAGGGCTTCCACCTTCTTCTGTAGGTGCAGTTGATAATGGATGTTTCAGTGAATGGAAGAAATTTTACGATAGAGTTAAGAATGAAGAACTGTGTTCAACTGTGGCGTTGGTTAAGTTTGTGGTGAATGTACGTGTATAATGTAGTCTTATAAAACGTTTTACGTTACGTTGGACGTTTTACCTGGTCCAACTTTTTTTCTATTCATGCATTTAATTCTGTTTGCATTTAGAGGGAAATGTTTCGCAAACACGAATTTCTTTTTTTAATTCTAGTTGTAAACACTTGTACTGTGTGTGTGTGTATAATATTATCGGTGTGTGTATAAAACATTCTTCACATACACATTGAACACTGGAAAGGTTAGTTTAGCACCGCACATTCTGCTATGTGGCAGTTTAACAAGCGTCTACATTTGTCCTGGCGGACCTCCATCCGTGTTTGTGACTGGACAGATTAGTCACAGCTTCATTATTTTCAACAAACGCCTAATGCAGAACTGTAGGAAGTTAAATATTTAAAGCAGGAAGTCGCACATTAAGAGTTGGCATTCTTTTAACTATGCAAAAGCTTCTTTCCCTTCACCAATTTAACCTGCTACTCCTAGAACTGCAGGGGTTAGACTTGAGATACGTCAAGATTGCATACTAAGAAGCGTTAACGTTGTTGGAGTCGTGGAAGTTTGCAAACTATTGGTTAAAAAAAGAGAGCTTCTAATTGAGACGGTAACATTAATACGTTTAAATTAAATTTTTACTTTCAGTGTCGTAATACTTAAGTTTAGACGTAGATGATAAAATACTTGCAGATTGGTGTATATGTATGTATGTAGATGTGTATAAATGTGTGTATGTATGGCCCGTGTTAATTTTCTTACCAATCCACACAGTTGCCAAAGTACTACTTTGACATGTTTTACATTTGTCCCATCTAGACGCTGGTTGTATGCTGTTCAGCCATTTATTTGGTATATAAAAATACATAAATGACCTGTTTCATGCGTAATTTTTTTTAATTTTGTAAATGCTCTGTTGAGCTAGGATCATCTTTGCACAAGTGCTGATCACGATATCCTGTTACTAGATAGGCCAGTTCTGTTTTTTTCAGTTTTTTCTTTTACATTAAGCTCCTTCATAATCTAACAAAAGAAGCCTTATGTTCTATATTAAAGTGTTAATATTAGTATTTTTATAATTAATCTTTATACCACAGGTATTACCCCTTCATTTTATATTAACAAAATTGAAGTACAGAATACTAAAACTTCCCTTGAAACGCACATTATTTTAAACTAATATGTAGAGAAAATGTATTCATAATTCATGACATTAAAGAAAATACAATGCTTCTCATAATTACAAGCTGTCAAATTTTAATTTATTCTGTAATGTACTGAAACAAATCTTCATTTTAAAGTTTTAATGATTTGTTTAACAAAGTTTATTCTCACTCCTTGGTTCAGTTAATTGATATTGGCAGTTAAGCACTGCTTAAATGTAAATAAACATACACTTATAGGTTTTAATCTTTTAAAATATTACTTGTACTACTGCTTTATTATATTTAAACTATTACAGGTTCTACTTCAGCCTCCTTGTACCATGTAGACATTCCTAATTTCTGAGGTATAATTATTATTAAATTGAATCTGACAAATGTTCATAAGATATCTATCAAGAAGATACATGGTTAGCATGCTTAACAAGTTTACAAGAAAAAGACTTTTTGCTGTTTATTGAAAACTAGCAAAATACCTTCGCTTCGCAGCGGAGAAGTAGTGTGTTAAAGAAGTAATGAAAAAGAAAAGGAAACATTTTAAAAACGTAACATGATTGTCAATGTAATTGTTTTGTGACTGTTATGAGTGTTGCTGTCATCAAGGAGTTGATTATCATTATTTCTTTCAATCAGGTTCGTATTTGGAGGATGTGTTGTGTTCAAGTTACATTCCGTGTTTGTCAACCGTTGTAAAGATAACAGGTTTCATTCATCGATTCCTTTCTTACTGCATCAATAAACAGCTAGTCTTCCTCTTTATTTGAGACATCGCACACTTCATGCACGGGGTTTGGGTTTTTTTTTTTTTTTTTTTTTAACACTGTTTTCCTTTAGCTGGACATTGACTTTTTCCACCGTGTGTTTTTGTTTCCGCAGTAGCTGCACTTTGGAATATGCTTGTTTGCGTCACTTGCTTCATATACTTTTACTGCCTTCTCATTGTGTAATGCTTTTTTGTTCAGCGCTCTTTGGAGCTGTTGCTTTTTGTCTGTGTACTGCATTCACAGTCAGTTCACGTGAGCCGCTCTGAGTACATGCATCGAAGGTCCTCAGCTGTGCTTGCGCTATCTCGTGCGATGTCCACAGCTTTATTTAATGTTAGCTAAGACCCGGCACTTAAAAGTTTCTCTCGCAGTTTCGCTGAGTTTGGGCCAAACACCACCCTGACCATCTCATCTTTGTTTGCATAAGCACAGTCCTTCACCCGCGAATATTTAGCGGCAGTGTGTTTCTATTGGATTGCCGCTGACGGACGGCCTTATATGGGCAGGCCCTCAATTACGTGGGTGGCTTGATGATGAGGGATGCAACTCCGCCTCACACGCCGACCGAGCTGCAGGCTATGGCCGGTATATATGTACATAAGTTCCAGTTATGACCGTTACGCGTAGAATTTCGAAATGAAACCTGCCTAACTTTTGTAAGTAAACTGTAAGGAATGAGCCTGCCAAATTTCAGCCTTCTACCTACACGGGAACTTGGAGAATTAGTGATCAGTCAGTCAGTCAGTGAGGGCTTTGCCTTTTATTAGTATAGATTTAAGCTGCTCTACTTGACAACTGCGCAAGGTGGCTGCTCTGATTCCTTTCCCCCCCCTGTTTATTTCTCAGCTTTCTTTAAAGGCTCATATTTTAATCTTCTCTCTCTCTCTCTCTCTCTCTCTCTCTCTCTCTCTCTCTCTCTCTCTCTGTCTCTGCTAAAGTCTTCCTCAGTGCCCTCTTTTTATAGGAAATTTGCTGCAAAAAGACATGCACTGGCTTAACTACCATGATACCTTGTGTAAAGGAGCAATACAACTAATTTACCATGAAGTGTAGGAATATGAACTGAAAAAGTCTCAATCTGATTTGCCAATTTGCTTATCACCAATAATCTTTTGTAGTGAAAATTGTCTGATTTAGATTGGTGGCCCATTGATGGAACCATCACAATCTTAAGATTATCATGTGACAAGCAAATCGATCCTTTTAGCAGTTTTCAGTAAAATTTATAAAGGGGAAAGCTAAAATTGGTATCCACTCCGCCGTTTGCATTGTGTAAACTCAATGTTTAATTTCAGTCTTGAAAAGCAAGATCTTCTGCTTGATCAAGATTAACTGACAAAGTGATACCTGGTGAACCATATTCCACTGAATTTTTTTTGGATTGTTTTACTGTTTAATTTTAGTAGCTTTCAAAGGCAAAACAGCCTGTTTTGAATATGTTGCTTGTCGTTGATAAGTTAGCTTGGCCATTGTTATGCAGGGTTTCCTCTTTTTCACTATTATGAGCCTTATTTTTATTTTATGTCCTTTGCATTTCATAGACGTACTTTGAAAATATTAACATTCTTAGATTTGAAGGGTTTTTTTTTTTATCTAGCTGTCAATGAAGAGACTCTATATGATTTTTTTGCTCTATCATTTAAAGCTGCTGCTTGTAACTTGGGTGGGGGAAGGATGTACTGTTGACTTTTTAAAATAAACTTGGGTTGATTTACCTACTGATTTGTTTTTAGCAAAGCATTTTTCTTGGTTTGTTCTGTAGTTGCAAAGTGACCGCATATGCACTTTAGTACAACATGACATCCTGTGCTTTTCAGAAGAGCCACAAAACACCCCCCCACCATAAGCCCAGCCAGGTTTACCAGTTCCATCCACATAATTCTTCCAAGGTGACATATACTCTAGTTTTGAAAGTCCATGAAATCTTGTCTACCACACTACTTGGTATCTTTTTCCATATGTCTATAGTTCTCTGCGTAAAGGAAGAACTTCCTAATGTTAGTGCGAAATTTACCCCTAAGTTTCCACCTGCGTCCCCGTGTTCTTGATAAACTCCTTCATAGTTTTAAAATGCTTCAATAATGTCTCCTCTTAATCATCTTTTGCCTAAAATGAAAAATCTCCACTCTCTTAATCTTTCCCCATAATTCATCCTCTGTAGCTCTTGCATCAGCCTAGTTGGTCTTCTGTGGACTTTTTCTAGTGTTGCTATGTCCCTTTTGTAGCCTGATGACCAAAACTGTACACAGTTCTGCTGATGAGGCCTCATCAGTGCGTTATAAAGCTTTGAGCATAACGTCTTTGGACTTGTATTCTAAACACCGTGCTTTATAACATTGTTAGCTTTCTGAATGGTTTCTGAACACAGTCTGAAAGTTGGACTCCTAAATCCTTCTCATAAGATGTACTTTAGATTTTCAGACCTCCAGTTGTGTATTCAAGACTAACATTTTTACTTGTTACGTATAATACTTTACATTTACTTGCATTCAATTTCATCTACTACAAATGTGCCCAAGCCTGCATGCTGTCCAAGTCCCTCTAATAATCAAATGGATTATAGATTATCTGACAATCCACTTGGCTTGGTATCATCTGCAAATTTAACCAACTTGTTATTGATATTCCTAATCCAAGTCATTTGTGTTTTTTTTTTTTTTTTTTTTTTTTTTTTATTTAATAAAAACCCCCCTGTTTTTGGGGGGCGCCGCAACTGGAAACCCCCAAAGGAGGATAGGATAGGGGAAGGCAGATATTTTTGGACACTTCCTCACCCAAAACGCTAGATGGCAGTTCCCCTGGAGTGTAGTGGTGCTCCGGATTCCCGCAGGTAATCCTGGGTCTTGGAGTTTGGCTTCTCAGCTGTGTTGGGTACAGCTAGGGTGAGCTATCAAAGGACCTGGGGACTCTACCTCATACCTCCAGGCTATAGGGAAAGGATGTCATGAGGACAGAATTCCCCCTAAGTACTTGTGGGCTGAAGAAAAAAGCCAGTTCTTCATTAGACCAGGAAGTGCTAGCCAGTCACGTGGTTGGAAGGACCAAAGCACTTCTGGGTCAAACACTATATAAAGGACTGACGGGAACCCAGCAAGCGAGCCGGAATTGGGGGATAGAGGACTGAGCTTGCAGGGAGGCGTGAAGGAGAGAATTATCTTATTTTATTATTATTATTATTAAAAATTATAATTTTATTATTAAGCTTGGATTCAAAACAATAACACCCAAAATTTGGCATTAAAAAAGAATTCTTCACCCCTTCTCCAACCAGCACCCCTCCCAAAACAGTATTTTTATTGAGCTTTGCAATTGTCAAATTGAACTTGAAATTAAACTTGGCTGTTTTGCTCCTCCATCAGCACACATCTTTAAACTAATTTAGTTTCAAAATGAGTCCTGTAAGCTAAAACTAACTAAATAGGCATGGTGCAAATTTAACAGACTTTTAAGACTTTTAATGTTTCAGAAATTAAAAACTTTGCTCAAAGACATCATTAGTATGTATCTAATATGATATTTAATAATTTGGAAAATGAACACCAATGTCAGATGTTGAAATGCTGTTTCGAAATAAACTTTTGCAGAGTTTGTTTATGGATGCTTGCAGTGTGGCAAAGATTTGTGAATTATAATTCTGAGAAATTTTAAACTTTTAAATTTGTTTTTTACTATTTTTAATGGCGGTATATAAATTAGCACTTTATGTATGTAACTCACATGGTATATGATTAACCCTAATTTTAAATGAACTTTCATCGTATGAAAGTGCTGCCCTTACCAATGTGAGGGCAAAGGCAATCAGTTTGTCTCCTTATCCCACACACTAGCTCTGTCCTCAAGGCTAAGTACAGATAATGACCTTGTACACCTATGTTGAATTTTGCATTAATTTAAAAATGGAATTTGTATCAAGAGTTAATACATTTTGGACAGCTTTCTTTAGTGAGTTAATTCTTAAGCCCTCTTTACCTGCTTGAATTGTTTTTTAAGTGCTTAGGCAGTGCTCAAACCTGTTTCTGTAGCATTATTCACATTTTTGTAACATGGAACCTTTAATCAGTGTGTGGTGAGGTGCAATTTTAGTTTTTTTTTTTTTTTGTAAATGAAGTGTTTGTAGCTTACGTCAGACACATTTGAGCTTAACTGGTAATGGAGCAGAAAGAAAAATGTTTCTGTTAATAGTGTTTCTTGCAGACATTAGTTTTAATGTTTTGAAGTAAATTAGGATTGTCATGATACAAGAATTTTTCTTGTCAATACCAATAGTACTAGTAAAATTTCACAATATGGCAAAACAAAAATACAATTTAGTATGCCCACAAAACAGAGTGCATGATTATTACCTTTGATATTAATGTGTTTAATTTCAATTAACTGTACTATGAAATATGAACCTTATTTTTCCAACAGCATGTACTGTTTTCTGCATATTTATATATACAGTGGAACCTCGGGTCACAACCGTAATTCGTTCCAAAACTCTGGTTGCAACCCGATTTGGTCGTGACCCGAAGTAATTTTCCCCCCATAGGATTGTATGTAAATACAATTAATCCGTTCCAGATCGTACGAACTGTATGTAACTATTTAAGCATAAAAATGGTTAATTATACCATAGAATGCACAGCATAAAAGTAAACTAAATGTAAAAACATTGAATAACACTGAGAAAACCTTGAACAGAGAAAAGTAACATTGCAAGAATTCACGCTATAGCCTTAAGAACCGTTCGCTGTAAACACTTTTTTTTTTTTTTTTTTTTTTTAAATGAGTTTTAAGCACAGGGAAAAAAATGAAAATTTGAAAAATCTGTAATTTAATAAACAACCAAGAAAAGTAACATTGCAACAATTCCCACTACGAACCGAAAAATGAACGTTTGAAAAATCTGTAATCCATAAACTAACCTGGCATGAGTCGAGTTCTGACATGAAGTGAGGAGGAACTGGGTGGAGAGGAGATTAGTTTTGAGGTAAAGTCTGTGACGATGCGGGTTCGTTGCATGCTCCCATCTTGCTTCCGGGAGCCCTTAAACCTGTCACCGCCGGTAATGTTATCAATGAGCAGGACAGTGAGTCACTACAATGGTGCAATCGGATGGTGCAAAAAGTGCCAAGTGCTTTTATTAAGATCAACAAAACAACAATCAAAAACAATGTCCAAATTAAATAAAGTGCAGTGCTTTCAGAATCCTTCAATAAATAACTAATCCCATGAAAACAGAAGTGAAGTGGAGGTTAAAATCCAATAGAAAAAAGTCTTCATTAAATACGATGCTAAAACCGTGCTCGAAGCGGTCTCTTTAAAAACAATCCCGGTGGTTCCTTCTGCCCCACTGAGTGTCGGCCAAAACACCTCTACTTGGGCTCACTGCCTGGCTGCGAGCACGCGCTCGCTCACAACGGTTCTTTCCACACTACTTCCTGCTTACTTTCTCACTCCGCAACCTCCTTTTTAATTTTTCCTCCCTTTAGCCGCCTCCTGCTGTAGTGATCAACCACCGTGCCCCCTCACTAAGCTGCAAGCGCGGCGATTATTTAAAACTGACCTCTCGACGTGAGCTGTGGACCCGCTATACCACAAAGTCCCTCTGCGCAATACACGTCTGACCGAGTATGTACTGTACAGGGAGAGACTGAACACATGCATAAATCACTGGCGGGTATGAACCAGAAGGGAAATGAAATAGAGCACAAAGAGTTCACAGTGAATGCACAGGAAGAGACTAAACATGTGCGGAAATCATTGGTGCGTATGAACCGGAAGGGAAACTTGCTTGTCCATCACCTGAGTGTGTGGTCGTGAACAGATGCAAAAGTTTGAACTTTTTGGTTGTAACCTGATTTGTACGTGGTCTGAAACGTTTGTGACCTGAGGTTCCACTGTGTTATATGTGTGTGTGTGTATACACATACATACATACACATATATATTACACACACACACGTGTGTGTGTATGTATATGTGTGTGTGTGTGTGTGTGTGTATATATAT
>JANRMT010062829.1:30103244-30131348 GCA_026402145.1 Polypterus bichir lapradei
TAGGTTTATAAACTCCTGCACTTACACTCCACTCTTTGCAGTGTTGACCCAGTCAATATTCAGGTAATTAGTCTCCAGTAACTATAATATCCCCTGAATTTTTAATATTACTAAAAAGATGCACATTGAAATTATGCTAATCTAATTAGTAACACACTTCTTAAAGCTTCTTTCCCTAATGCTTTCCAGACATCTTCACTAAGATGTGGCGCATCTAGATAAAGATGTTCATTTAAAATTGTTTGACATAAAAGGCAATCCTCCTCACCTTTTCTGTTCTGTATATCCTTCCTAAAAAATGTGTACCCATCTGTTATACTCATCTGCATCTTTGTTGTTTAGCCAGGTTTCTGTTATTGCTGTAATATCATAATTATCCTCAGCTACAGGTTTTATTTTTGATACTTTTAGATTTAAGGTGGACTTTTTAAAATGTTTTACTCATTTTACTTTTACACTCTAACCTTTAGTTAGAGTTTATTATGTTTGTTTATTTTTACAACATTGATTTACTCATGTACTGTTCAAACCAGTGTGTTTCTTCGTGCCGGTCCCAAGCCCGGATAAATGGGGAGGGTTACGTCAGGAAGAGCATCTGGTGTAAAATTTTCCAAATTGGTATGCGGACGACAATTTTTTAGATGATCCGCTGTGGCAACCCCTAACGGGAACAGCTGAAAGAATAAGAAGAATTTACTCCTGTACTGTTCTAAACCAGACCTGTCCTACCTGTCCTCCTTACCTTCCCAATCCCTAGTTTAAGCAGTCACCAGTGCAGTTTAAGGCTCTACTTGTTTGGATGTCGATTTGAAATGTTTCTGGGTGATGTGGGGACAAGTGATTTCATAAATTTATGTTAAAACAATTAACTTCTGAGCTACACAGCTTACGTATGGTGTGTTTTTTTTCTCTTCTTTTGTCCAGATCTTTGAATGCATCATTTGAATCCATAGTAAGTCCGCACAACTGAATTGTGATGAAGACACTGATTTCAGTTAGAGAATCCACCATTTTATGTGAAGTAGTAAAGTGATTTTTCCTGTTGAAACCCTTAACAGGCGCATTCGTGCCTTCCACTGGATTGGGTGCCAAAAATTAAGATATGCAAAATTGAGCTTTACTCAGGCCTAGTCCCAATGCTAATCTCCAACATGAATTTTTCAAATTAACCAACTTTACAAAACTTTTTTAAATTGCTGAATAAATTTGGGTTACTTACGGTATTGTTGGCTTGTCCTGTGCCATCATTTTAGCATGCATCCTGTTTTGGTGTTCACGTATTGACTTAGTGCTGCTGTGGAACACCACACAATGAACATAGAACCACTTTCTCAGTTTTTCTACACAGAAGACTATTTTGCCTGATATTTGGAGAAACTTTCTTTCACTGTATGTGGTGCAGCTGCCCAGGAAAGTTTTGAAAAATCGTACTTCCTTAAAAAAAACAAAATAGAACAAAAGACACTTTTAGCCGATTGTAGAATTAGTTTAGAATCAGACTTGTGTGTTCTTTGAAAGTGAATTAATGGTTACTGATCAATTGAGGTATAATAGTTTAACTTCGATTGTTGCACAATTGAACTAGGAGATGAAAAGATATTGAGGTTAGTCGCTTTTAATACCTTCCCACACAGACCTGGTAGATGAATTGTCGCCTTACATTCATTCTCCGGTTGTGATGTAATGAGCACTTCTGCAAAAACGTTTCAATCCAAATTCACAGTTATGCACACAGGACTGTAGGATTTGGGAAGACTGTTTAGGAAACTATTAACTCCAGTTTGGCCCAGCCATACCCCCATCTTTCCCACTGTTTATTTTTGTTCTGTCAAATATTAGAGGGCTTCGCTCACCCACCCCCGTGTTTGGTTTACCGGATATACAATTTAAAGAGGTTATTTTCATGGGAATTGTTACATATGCATTATTTTCACTTTTACTTTAAAACTTTTGTAAAAACAATACTTGTCCTTTATTTTCGACCTCGGGCGTGGTTGCATCTCTTTCTCGCTGGACGTATAACGCTGCTTGCGTTTTGAAAGGGGTGCAGTCGAACGCACGATGAGATATCGTTGAATAATTTATCAAACATATGCAGTACTCTTCTTGTCAAAGTAGTTATGGGATTCATGTTTGTATTAGTACTTGGCAGACAACCTAATGATTGTTGTACAGTTATATTTTGGAAGAGGTGATGGTGAGATCAGTAGGTTTGAGATGTTCCTCCGATCATGTCATATGCTGTTTACTATGGTCTTAAACTTTTAGATTGTTATGATGCACATTTTGATTTCATTTCATAATACAGTTCACAGATTTAATTTTGATTTAATAATCATTACGAGAAACCTTAACATGTTACAAATTCCTACATTTACTCATGTACAATGTTTTTAATTTAAACTTCAATTGAAGCATTTCGGTTTTTGAGGTTTCCTTATGAAAACAAAAGGAAATTGGAAGCAGTACATTAATCAGATAATTTGTAGTATTTTTTTTCCTGTAACAGTTTCTGTTCACATCAGTTGAGGTTTGTTTTTCATGTAAATGAAGTAAAATAGCACCGCACCACATACATATTTGAGGTAGCTAAGGGTAATTTTGTACTTTTGATTCTGCATCCTGGATCTGAACATAAAATGCAAAGAAATGTTTACGGTTTCCTTTCATCTCCTTTTGATTGATACCTTGAACTTATAGAAAGTAGCTGCTGTGTCTGATGTTAACAACACAAAAAGCTTGCGAAAACTGATCTCTGTGTTTATTGCACCAAATTTTCCATTGGCAACTACTTGCAGAATAAGAGGAAACTGTGTTCTTTGTTACCTGTTTCTGGACTCTAGTGCAGTTGCCAACATTCTCACTGTGAGTTATTGCGCCTGAGCTAAAAGTGCATTGGAGTAAAACAGAGCAGTATAGTATAAACAATGGAAATGTGATCTAGTAGCAAATTGAATACTGTATGGACAAGTGGATATATTATATTGGGTGGCACAAATTGTTGCTGGTGCTGCACAGATTCATCATTTTGTTTCAGTCTTGTACCCAGTTGTCCAGGTGGAATTTTCATATTCTTTGAGTTAAAATCCCAAAGAAATCCTAGTTAGGCTTTTCTGCGATTTGAATTTATTGGGAGTGTAAATGGCTTGGTGTTTGCCAGTGGATTAAAAAAAAATGAAACCATGCCTTTCTAAGTTCTGGGGAAAAAGCACTTGACACTCAAAAGAACATCCGTTTTATTCACATAAAAGATACAGTAAACCACCTATGGTGGTAAAAGGTTGCTGCAGGACGTGGGTAATAATGAGGTAAAAAAAAAAAAAAAAAACACAGCACAGCAACTTGTTTTTTTTTTTTTTTTTTTTTTTCCCAAAAATGATAGTTATGCTGTTTTACAACATGTGTACAATCTCTGGATATGCACATACTCAAACATATTTTAGCTTGTGGACAAAAGACATATCCAAAATGGTAGTTTTTTTAATATGCCTTTTGATTTTACATTTGGACCAGTACCCCACAGTTGCAATTTTAATGGGTACTAAAGTTTCACTTTAGAACACATTTATCTGTGGTAAAGTAACAAATAACCATAATTGTGGGAATAATAACTTGCACTTGAAATATATGAATCTGTGTCCTAAACAGTGTGTCTGAGAGGAATTTTTCTTTGGGAGTAGTAACAAATTGATATATTTTGAGTTGGTCAAACTGCCTTTGTTAACTTTTTGGTTGGTTGTTAAAAATGCCCACTCTAGTGACAACAGTTAAAATGTCCACTATAATGGCACCAGTGTTCTGCTTATGCTGTAATAGTCTTGTCCAACTGTTAAGATGCTTGTTAAAGATTTTCATTATCATGCATTTATTCTTCTTTTCCACATTTCTTTATTTAATCCATTTTTTGAATATGTATGATGCTGTGTCATGCTGAAGTAGTTGTGATTTAGCATTTGGTTTTTGTTTCCTGGTTGTCTTGTTGAGGCAAATTAATAGGAAGCAATTAAAATACTAATTTCTTAATTGCCTTTCAGAATTCAAAATAAGAGAAAAAGATCTGCTAATTTAGATCAATTAGGGGTAGAATGAATGGCTGATTATAAAACTAGTTGGGGGAAACATCCTGCAGCCTCATGGGGTTTCCAGGACTGAATTTCAGCACTACTGCTTTAAAGAATTAATGGGCTCTGATAAAGCTGCATCCTGGATAACCATAAGGCCTTGTTCACACGGGCGTTAAGTTTTTGGATAAACGAACTTGCTCTGAACGTCCTAGACGTTTATGTTGCATTTTGTGGTGGCGATCGATTGACTTCTACACCGGCGCTCGTTTGTCTCTGTCTAACGCCAGCCTGCAGCCCAAATTGTAGTTTGTGTGTTAACCTGTGGAGGCAGTGTCGGGAACTGGATATGAAAGCCCTTGTCGTTTTATTTGAGGTGCTTCCTTTCATATGGACCATTTTGCTATGTTAGATATTAATCTTCTTGTTTTAAAAATACGGCAACGTAGGGAGAGAAAAAATCGCCGCCGCTACTGCGTTCATCCTCTGACTGCACAACGTCAGGTTAAAGGAAGTTTTTTTTGTGCTTTATGAAGAAATGCGAAAATTTCCGCTCAAGTTTTTTAATTACTGTCGAATGTCAGTTTCCACTTTTGATTGTCTGCTGCAGCTGGTGCAATGCCACACTGCACGCCGATCAACCAATATGCGACTTGGTGTTAGCCCCGAAGAGAGACTACTTGTCACTTTGAGGTAAGGAAACAGTAGTCGAGTGTGCGCTTACACCGGTGTTATGCACTGAAATGCCCCCCCCCCGCCATGGATTGCCCCCCCCTACATAATCGTTATCAAATATTATATTAGAACATAAATTAATAGGTTCATGGTTTACAAATTACATGAGACAATAAAATAAAATAAGCAATATGAAAATATATATGTTGTGTGTGTGTATATATATATCCAGTCCTCCGAAGCGTAAAATAAACGCGCAGAAAACGAACTAGAAGCGGTTTCCTTGCGTTCGTTGGGTTTTGAACGCCAAGAAAAAGCTGCATGCAACGTTTTTTTGATGCCGTATAAACGCGCAGCCGGACAAACGCACGTCACCAAAGCCCGTGTGAACACTCTCATTGACTCCTACGTGTAGAAAACACTCGGCGCTTGATCCGCGCTCACCGGACGCTACGAACGCAAAAAAAACGCTCGATTTTAACGCCCGTGTGAACAAGGCCTAACTAACAGGTAGAAATGAGATGAAGTTGCTAGAAACACCAAAAAAGCTTCAAACAATTATTTAGAGACTTGAGTTATTAGACCTGCCAGATTAAAATTGGATTTGTGAAATTCATTCTATAAGAAAGGGAAAACTGAACTGAATGCAATACCCTTGATTTTCTTTACATTACTAGGATTTGAATTTCGGCATGTGATTATGTGAATCACGTATTTACAGATCCTGCAAAGGTTAAGTTTACTCAGTTGGGAAATTACTCTGCTTTTTTCAGACAAAAAATTGATAATGAAGGGCGCTGTTGCTCCTGATTTTACTCTGGTTTGAATTATTGTGAGGAAGTTACACTACTGGAGTGAAAAACATGAATATTGAGAATTTTAATCAGCCTTGTCTTCTAATATTTGAACATACAGTAACAGAAGGTCCCTTTTGTGGTGGTGTGTATTTTGAAAGGGTAGAGGGCAAAGGGGTTGCCCCTAAATCTTTTTTCCATTTATTAACTCATGTGAATGCCAAACTATTAAAAAAAAAAAAAAATAGATTTCATATCCTTAGTAGGTGCATTCCAAAGTTTCATTTTTTTAAAGCAAACCTTTTGTTTCAAGTGGTCTGCTTTTTGTTTATAGTAATACAGTTGTATAGCTTTTATGCTTGAGCAGCATTATTTGCATTTAACTTTGTTACATTTCAGTGGAAAGTGGCATTAATGAGACCTATACTCAGTATGCTTCATGTCTGCTGGATGTAAAGTGATGTGACATGTAGCTCTAAAAACAGTGTGTTTTTTGTTTTCATGTTAAGGTTAGTGCTTATCAAGCATTTCTTTGCAAGTATTTGAAATTGTACTCTGAAGTTAAGCATTTTCCATGAATTTTGTAATATTTTACAATTAACACTATGGTGCACAGGGCTCTGATGGAAAATAAAAGCATAAAATCTTGAAAAATGGACATATCAGTAAGAGTCTTGTATTGATCTCTGTCTTGCGATTTATGCATCTTGTAAAATAGCTTACATGTAATATCTGAACAAAAAAAAAATCAATATTTTGAGATTTAGCCTTTTTAAAAGACCAGTGGTGTGTTCTGCAGCAGCACTTTTCTTCTATAACAGTTCAAACAACCCCACTCCCCCAGAGTATTTCCACTCAAAAATCAAAGGGACTTTTTATATTTCCCATTGCAAATTTAAATTAGTTGTACAGGGGGTCCTCGGGTTACAACACAGTTCCGTTCCTACAACAGTGATGTAACCCGAATTTTGGTATAAGTCGAAACACACCCTAGCCTAAGTCACTTGCCTATCTTAACACATTTGCAAAATCATAATCTAGAACATGAAACAACTAAGCCACAGAAAAAGGAAAATGACATTGTACTGTAGTAACAGAAAAAATGAGTGTAAAAAAAAAAAAATAAAAAAAATACTTTATTCGTTCTCGCGTCTCAATTTTTTAAAGTTTTTATGGGAGTGAGCGTTGTAAACTTGAAATGTATGTCGAGACGTTGTGACCTGAGGATACCCTGTATATGACTGTTAAGTTCAAATCTTGACAATTAACCGCTGGATTTACTTATCTTTAATCCTGCTCGAATGTTTCCAGTATGTGTAAATGTCTGAAAAGTAATCCTACAAATGCATGACAATTAGTGTTAAAATCGACCCAAGAATGGCAAACTTCAATAGGTTCAGTGCTGTTCAATTAGAGTACAAGTTTTTTTTCTTGAAATGCAGGTTCTTTCTATTTTGACAGCTACATTTCAGCTTTTTAGAAATGTGATTATGTTGTAGTAGTTTGATTAACAATGCAAGAATTGTAGTGTCATCTTTAAAATACAAATACCACCACTGGCACATTCTTTGATTTTTTTTTTTAACCTGGTAATACTTGTGGTTACCCTTTTTTATAAGATGTTAAACTTTTATTAGTTTTCTTTATTTAACAATCTTAATGATAATTGATGCACTTTATAAGTACTGATTAGTGATGCACCAGTAACATTTTAATGGCAGCCAGTGCGGAGTGCTTAATGGATATATATGCTGGCTGATAGAGTACAGAGTTTAGCATTTCAGCTCTTTCACAGATCAGACTGTTTGTTCTCTTATAGGTGCATCTCAATAAATTAGAATATCATCAAGTTTATTTCAGTAATTCAATTCAAAAAGTGAAACTCCTGTTACATAGATTCATTACACACACAGTGATATATTTCAAGCCTTTATTTCTTTTCATTTTGCTGATTATGGCTTATAACTAATGAAAACACAAAACTCAGTGTATCAGAAAATTAGAATATTGTGAAAAAGTTCAATATTGTACACACATGGTATCACACTCCGCTAATTAACTCAAAACACCTGCAAAAGGTGTCCTGAGCCTTTAAATGGTCCCTCAGTCTAGGCCACGCAATTGTTGGGAAGACTACTGACTTGACAGTTGTCCAGAAAAGAGTCATTGACACCCTCCACAAGGACAGTAAGCCACAAAAGGTCATTGCTAAAGAAGCTGGCTATTCACAGAGTTCTATATCCAAGCCTATAAAGGAAAGTTAAGTGGAAGGAAAAGGGTGCATAAGCAACAGGGATAACCGCAGCCTTGAGTGGATTGTGAAGCACAGCCCATTCAAGAATTTGGGGGAGACTCACAAGGAGTGGACTGCAGCTGGTGTCAGTGCTTCAAGAGCCACCACACACAGACGTATTTGGGACATTGGCTACAAATGTCACATTCCTTGTGTCAAGCTACACCTGAACCAGAGACAACGTCAGAAGTCTTACCTGGACTATGGAGAAAATGGACTGGATTGTTGCTCAGTGGTCCAAAGTCCTCTTTTCAGATGAAAATATATTTTGCATTTCATTTGGAAATCAAGGTCCCAGAGTCCGGAGGATGAGTGGAGAGGCACAGAATCCAAGTTTCTTGAGGTCCAGTGTGAAGTTTCCACAGTCCGTGATGATTTGGGGAGCCATGTCATCTGCTGGTGTTGGTCCACTGTATTTTATCAAGTCCAAAGTCCAGTGTAGCTGCCTACCAGGAAATTTTAGAGTACTTCATGCTTCCCTCTGCTGAGAAGCTGCCACAAGTACCAATACCTGGTTTAATGACCATGGTATCACTGTGCTTGACTGGCCAGAAAACTTGCCTGACCCAAAGTCAAGAGAAAGATGAGACACCAGACCCAACAATGCAGAAGAGCTGAAGGCCACTGTCAAAGCATACTGGGCTTCCATAACCTCTCAGCAGTGCCACAAGGTGATCGCCTCCATGCCACACCGGATTGATGCAATAATTCATGCAAAAGGAGCCCTGACCAAGTATTGAGTGCATACATGGACAGACTTTTTCAGTTGGCCAACACTTCTGTATTATAAATCTTTTTTTTAATTGTTCTTATGTAATCTTATTTTCTGAGATACTGAATTTTTAGTTTACCTGTAAGCCATAATCAGCAAAATGAAAAGAAATAAACGCTTGAAATGTATCGCTCTCTGTGTAATCAATCTATTTAATATGAGTTTCACTTTTTGAACTGAATTACTGAAATAACTTTTTGATGATATTCTAATTTATTGAGATGCACCTGTAGCTATACGTAGCTCTTGAAGCTGCCCTAAAAACTGTTTGCTGTCCTAACTGGTACACAGTATTGACTGAATCTTTCTTACTGAAATACCTGAGAAGATAAATCAGACTATAATGCCTTCCCAAGAGTGGAACATAGGTTAAGGTATATACAGTATGTCTACACTAAAAGATCAAGTGTGTCATATGTACACAATAGAATGAAATTCTTTGAATCTATTCTTAGAATAGTAAGAGCAATACAATACCAACAAAAGACATGAACACAAATGCTTGTACTGTTGCTTTAGAATTAAAAATATAGAAATGGGAACCAGTAGACTTAATACTGTGTGGTGTTTTTTTTTTTTTTTTTTTTTTTTTTTTTTTTTTGATGCCAAACTTATTGTCTCAAATGTCCAGCTTCCAGGACAGAACTCCCTCTAGTTGTTGTTTCTAGAATTTATATTCTCATTTCAGAGTGGGTTTTCCTTCCTGGCACCAAAAATTCATTGGTCACATTTATTGCAGGTTGGACCTTGGAATGTGGGATAAGACATGAGTGGGCAGAGCAATAAACTTGTTCCCTTTCCAGGAATGATTAATACTTTGCTACCTGGTATTGCTGGGACATTGTCTGGGCCAACACTGTTACATTAAACTGGATTAATCAGATTTAAGATTTGGTTTCTATTAACTTTTTTTTGGTAATCTGAATTCGGAAATCTGACTTGAAACCTTTCAAGTGAATTCATTTGCTTATGCAACTCTTATCTAGTACAGGTGCCTTCTGCAAAATTTGTAAGTGTGTGAACTTCTCATTTTTAAGTGTTCTGAAATTTCCCTAGCATTTTGCTCTGATACAACATGTGCTTTGATTCTTGTTAATGTTCATTTCCTGCAAGAAATATTTGGAATACTTCCATCTTGTTTACATTCTTCTCAGAGGTAAGGACATCCTCTTAACCCGCAGCCCCTGGGTTAGATTTTGTAACCATGCAGTGTGGTTTGATTTACAGTGTTAAAGTGATGTTTTGTTTAATTAGAAATTAACTGTTATGCTTCACACTGACATATCAAGACTTAAATGTCTAATACTTTCAAATTATCACTGCCTTTTTTGTCAGATGCTTGTGTTAATTGTTACCCTTTGGTCACCTCATTTTTCACTCATTGTCTGTTTGACTTCAAAGTATCAACAGATTTATGGAGGCATCAGGAGAGTTTTCACTTTGAGAGCCAAGGCCTGTTTAATGGAAATTTGGGCCCAAACCTGAAAGGAAATCTGCTCCACCACAGGGCATGCACACACACACTCCATTTTGTCATTTCATTCCAATTGAGAGTTGCCTGTTAAGGAGACCTATATGTCCCCATTTCCTCACTTTATTTTGTCCTTCTAGTGTCTTGTACTAGCCAGGATCCTAGAATGTTGCATTTTATTTTTGGTCAAGTTTCTTATTATTCCATTTTTCTTTCATTTGTAATACTCTGGAAAAAAAATCGTTGCCATGTAAAAAAGTTATTCAATTTCTTCGACTTAAGAGCTTTGCAGCACTTTCAATATAGTGTGTATTCTGTTGCATTTCAAGTAATTTGTGAGCTGGTTATGCATTATGATGAAACAGAACTTATGTGAGTTTTGGCATGTTTTATCACTTATTCCCACACAGGTTTGCATGGATTGAAAGAGTAAAGCATTTGAGTGTGTGTATTTTAATTGGTATCGTTGCTTTTATTATATAGTTGTCATGAGTTGGTAGATAGTTGCATTTTTTTGTTTCCCCTTATTTTAGATCCTTTGAGAATTCTAATCCCAGTGAATGTTTGTGTATGTTTGGTATTAGTAATTTAATTTAGAAGATATACAGTATAGTGCAATCCATATGTGTTTGCACTGTGACACAATTTATTTATCTATGCTCAAGCAATAAATGAAATAATATAAGCTTTTAATATCAACCTTCAGCATTAATCAAGGGTAATTAAAACAAAAAGCTAAATGAGAGTCTCGGGAGTTAGAGCACTTGTTATATATAGTTTTTTTTTTTTCCCCCCAAGTTACCAAAAGTAATTGGACAAATTAGTGTCTTAAATTTTTTTTTTTTTTTTTTTTTTTTTTTTATACTTGTTTGCAAATTTATTGTGGTCATTAACTGTCTGAAGTCTGAAATCAAGGCTCTTGGAGTGTGTTTGGTTGTGATGTCATGATAAGTTCCTACGTGTGCCTGGGCTTCTTGAATTTAGTCTTGCCTTTAGCAAGTAAAGTGTGCTTTTTATTAGATTTATATCAGGTAATTGATTTGGCCATTCAAGAACATTCTACTTTTTGACCTTGAACTTCTTTTTTTTTTTTTTTTTTTTTTTTAGTGTACCAGTGGCATTCTTTTTAATAGTGTGCCAGTTGACTTTTGGTAAACCTAAAGTTTGTACTGTGTCTAGGATTAGCCCATAACCTCCACAATATCTTCATGATAACCAGCTTTACTGGCATTGATACCTCATTGTTCCTTAAGTTGAATGGCAACAGCTACAGATTCCAAATGAAAGTGCTAAACTTAAAATTACCTGCAGGCCTTTAATCAGGCTTTTTTTTTTTTTTTTTTTTTTTTTTTTTGGGTGTGTAACGCTACAATTCCCTCCTAGGCAAGAAATAGATTAAGTGGTGCTACATGCATGTGAATATTGATGTTTTGTTAGCTAACATATCTGCAAATAGCTAGTCTGGTGAAAATAAGCTATAAATTATCATTAGTTAAATAAATTTTTTTTATTACTTTTTTCAACCACTTATGGTTTGAAGATCCAGCTAGGAAATGTTACCTTGTACGATAATTTAGCTATTGCACTATAATAGTTTTCCTTCACTGTGCTATAGTTAACAAAATTATGCACACCATAATAACTCTTATTTTGTTATGAGATGGGTATCACAAGATTTGCTCAATGCTTCTGTCAGCTAGGTCTGGCCTTGTGTGTGCATTTGGATAGAACTATAGGCCAGCCATCTCAAGTAAACCAACTGAATTCTTTCTAGCACAGGGCCTAATTTTACTGGTACAGATGGTTGTAATGTGAATCTAAAATATTTTGAGATTTTTTTTGTAAAGCTACAGTGTACAATTTTTGTTTGTGCCAACACAGAATCCAATAAAAATGCAAGCAGCAGAACATGCCGAAAGCTATACAGTATACCCAGGTTGCTTAAAGTGAAATCTGTTTCATTTAAAATTTTAGTTCCATTAATTAAAGTAACAGGGGAAAAAGGTTATCCTGAGGTTTTTTTTTTTTTTTTCATTGTCAATTAATAAGCAGTAATAACTACCATTTCAGCGTTACAGTATCAATTTTAAACTTAGAGGATAGAGATGACCGTAAGCTTGAGCACCTCACTGATGCACCACTGAGTTGACTTTCAGAATGAGTGCCAAGTGACCTAAAATTATAACCGAATGTGTATTTGTCAGGAATTGTAGCTCTAATTTCTGCCAAACCTTTCTTTCTTAATGAATTTACATCAAGGATTATCGCAAGAATCATATATTTGTACCATGTTGACACCAAATTTCTGACAAAATAACAGCATTACCTGTTTCACATTATTGGTAGTTTAAAGCTGGTACCACCCTTGTGTTGTAACTGCGGTTGGACAAATTACTGCACATGGCACAATATTACATGAGAAAAAAAGTGAATAAAAATACAATTTAAAAATCGTTCACAGTAGCAATGATGAAGCAGCGTATTGACACATGCTGAAAGGAAAAACGCCAAGGGCAATGTCTGGAAATGCTTTGTGTTCAAGGCAGGTGAGTTTCAATGAATGTTTTGCGGGACTTATGGAAAAAAAAGCTTGATCAGATGTGAATTGTAATCATTTAACATGTAGTGCCATTAATTTGTAAGAGAAGTAGTGATGGCAAGATTTTCTTTGTAATACCATGCCTTACACAGTACTGATAAAGGAACAGAGGCTTCGGAGTCGTTCTTTGATTGCATTGAGCACGTCTACAGGGTCGTGGAGGAAGCCTTGTATATAGCACTATGAGTCATGGGAGGATACTGCACAGCAGCTTTGCAAGTTAAAATTTAATTTTATTTGGCTTGTCAACACCAGTGATAAAGAGCTGCTCCATTTGTTAATATTAAAATTTATTTAGGGCTTTGAGACATAAATTACTGTAATTTATGCCAGGTTGCAGGACAAGCAAAAGTGCATGCTTAATTGCTAAATATGAATAGAATTCCCTGCACCTGCTGAATTTATTTAATAATTAAACATGCATATGTATACAGCATTTTTTTCTAAGCTGCCTTTCATATGAAAAAGATTGACCTGACATTTTGGCTGTTGGGCTGTGAATGGTTAGAATATACATAAGTATATAGTATCTAAATGTACTGTATTCTTTGGCTGCTTTAGTGCATATCTGTAGATGTGCTGTTTTTAAAGTAGTTTCATATTTTTTACTTCCTCAAAGTATGGAAGTACTGACAAGTCACTCATTATTACTTGAGAAACTCTGACAACTGCAGCTTTGATGAATGTGACTCCTCCCGTTCAAAAAAGCAGTGCCATTAAAGAGAAATAAGACTCCTGTCACACTGTCTCTAACTACAAATAGAATTGTCAGTGATTGCTCAAATAAAGTAAATGTAGCCATTAAGAATTTTTTCCAGCTATGCTTTTTTTCCTAGAGGCCAGGGGTAGTCCCTGAATGTGGTGTGTTGGTGTTTTTATTTATTATATTATATATATATTTATATGTATGTACATTAACTGTACTGTATTATGAGTTTTTACATGTTTTACAAATGTTTTTAATGTTTTGTGATGGTTGCTGAGTATTTTCTGTGCATTGTAATTAAGTACACCACATTATTCACAGCAACTTAACTTGATCATTTTGCAGAAGTTTAAGTGCTTATTGGGGAAACCGCTAAGTTAACATGTAATGAACAAAGTTTTAAGGCAAAGAAGCATAGTTCTATAGTCATCTAAGTTTCTAGATGTAAGTGTCTCAGTCTTTAAAAATGAATTTGTTTAGCATGCGTGGCCATTTAACTAACGACCGATAATACAGATTAACAATTTAGAAATATGTATTGACTTGTCCTAAAACTTGCATGCAAAAAGAGATCTGTAAAATCCTGCCATATTACATAACCCAACTTAAGTAACATTATGCTAAATTTAGTACGAATATTTTGCCTTGCAGGATTATTTCTAATCCATTTTAATTAGAGTATTGATATTTTATTTCACAGTCTGTTACTTGCAACAATGCTGTAAAGATAGCAGTGTACCAATTTACCACTGGCATTTACTCATCTGTTAACCATTTTGCTGTTTCCTGAGGCATTGTGTTATCTTTAAAAGTTTTGTTGTACATATTGAAGAATGTACTTGTCCCTTTGTCTTTTATCTTAGCCCTTTTCAGTTGTGCACAGTCTAATTTGCAGCCATATGTTTGGTCTGTTTGTCTGCTCCATTTCAGTTTGTGATATATTTTGAGAGTCTGTATCTTGGATCTACAATAGTGGCAACAAAGTGTGTGAGTTTTGTGTAAATCTCAATGAAACAATGCTTTACAGCTTCCAAGAGAGCTATCTTGCCAGTTCTGACTTTGAAGTAAGTATAAGCATTCTTAGTCAACAGTTGTTTTAATGCAATAATTAAGAGGATTGCATTAAAAGCCAAGGCAAAATTCTCTTGTTAATTTTTCAGATGGGCTGAGGAGTGTGATAATTTCAATCAAACCCCATCGATAAGACAAAGTTGCATAAAACTGAAAATCAGTGGCATGTGCTTTCAGGATGTGTTATGTTCCAGTAAGCTTTGCAGCATATAATCTGTTCCATCAAGCAGCAGCCTCTTGATAGAGCATTTTTGGTGGCATACTAAGCTCTGTATGATTTTTAAGACGAGTTAGCTAATTGGGAATGTTCAGAATGACTGACCAGCCATCTTTCTGATGTTACGTCTAAGATGCTGAGCTGAGATAGCTAACTATGCATGACTGCACTATAAAGTATTAGCCAAATCATTGTCTTGGAGCATTACATGGACATTCTATCTGGGTATTTGTTTTGTACCATTCTTTTGTCTAATGCCCCGTGTATGATCCTGAGCATTCTTGGGCGTGCAAGATTGCTTTCTGAAATTTTAAATTTGGGCAATCCATTGACCACTTAAACTAAGGATACTGCTAGGACTTGAATCAGATGTCCGTATATCCATAGTAAAGCTTTTGGCTATGTCGTTGTTAGTAAAATGTTTATGCAGTTGCTTACCATGTTATGCAACTCCTGAAGTACTACTTTAGAGAAATGGCTGGGTATTGGATAACTGGGCACAAGCTGAAGCACCCTTTCGTGATCCCATATTTTCTACAACAGAAAGTGGTTGCTTATCCAGAACAATAAATTTCATCACTGCTGCAGTAATTGTTTTGACTTGTGGGCTGTCTATCAGTTCCAAAGAGAAGCTAATCAACAGACTAAGCAACTGCAGTTTTTGGTTTTGTGTGTGTGTGGTGGTGGTGGTTTCTTCTCTTCTGCTCTGAGGAATTCTGTATGTTTGTCAGGGTGGCATGTAGGGCAGGGCAATATGGCCAAAAATATTTATCATGATATATATTTGAACATTTGCGATAACGATATAACTGACGATATGATTGACGCGAGACAAAATACTTTACAACTCCACAACTTTATTAGTGCAAAAAAAAAAACCCTTCAATTTATTTTCACTTAAACAAGCAGCTGTTTTTATGTACATTAAAGCTATATAAAAATTTAACGGTGCAAATGCAAATTCCTTGCTGACAGTTTAACCAAAAGGCATTTCCAGTGGAAATGGGCTGACACATCCTGAGCATAATCATGTATAATTCCACAAAACTTAGAGTTGCTTTGCAACATAAAACTGCAGTGTGCCAAATAAGTCAAATAATAAAATTGCACAAACTCGAGTAAAAACAAAACAAACAAACAACATGGATAAATTATTGCTACTGCTCATGGAAGTTTTCTCCTGTACATTTCAAGTTTTAAGATTCTTTGTCAGAAACACTAACATGTTCACAGGGCTTAAGGGAGGACCTTTGACAAGTTACAACGTTTCCACCTGTGCTGAACAACCTTTCAGATGCAGAGCTAGTTGCTGGAATGCAGAGGTATTTCCTAGCTAATCTGCTGATGTGGGGAAAGTTTACTGTGTGAACTTTCCACCACAAAAGAGGATCACACTCACTGTCTGCTGGTGGACTATTCACATAACTGCTCAGTTCAGATAATAACCTTGCTGCAGTTAAATCTGTCTTGCCACTAACTGGTCCCTTCAAAAAGCTCCCGAGACTCTTCTTTGGCTTTTTAACAGCTCCCTTACTTGTTTGGTCTCCACAAGATGTAGGAAGTGTTTCTGAAAAACCTGTGGCTGTGCTACCCTGGTGTGACACAAGATGCTCTAGTTCACTCATGACTTGAACTTTGATGGCTTCGCTCTCACTCTCACTGAAATATCCTGTATGAAAACGTGGATCAAGGAGAGAAGCCATGTTAACAAGCCTCTCTGTGACACTGTCTTTGTAGCTTTTGTTCATGTAGTCAAGTATTGCTGTTTTGATGTCTTTGGTCAGCTGAGTGTCACACTCTTTTTTTACTTTTAACATGTCATTGTTAAACATCTGAAGAACAGGCTTAACACAAGAAATGGTCACATACTCTTCAGCCGAAAAAGCATCTGTAAACTCTAGAAGTGGACTCAATGCAGTGCTGACCGAGTCAAGCACCTCAATGTCTTGCCATGTCAACATGAGGTGCCTTGTGGTTTTATCAGCAGCTAAAACCTGTGTTATAGCCTTTTCTTGTTCCAGCAGCCACTGGATCATTCTCTGCTTTGAACCCCAACGAGTGCAACATTCAGTTATGAGTTTGTGTTCTGGTAGGCCCAGTTCTTTTTGGGCAGCCAGCAGAGCTGGCTAGCGCTCCCAGCTGTGGCCAAAAGCAGCAACAATCTTCTTTCCCACTCCAACTGCTCGTTCGATCCTTGGGTCCTTCACACTTCTTTCTAAAAGACATACATTTAACACTAGAATTACCAGAGTGTACGAAAAAACTCGTAGGTCCGGCTCACTTTAAAAATGTTCTCACTTCTCCGCCACCGTCTTATGTCCTGTAAATGTGCCGATTTAAGACGAGCAGCAAGTAGCCGGCTATTCCATCCCCCACCGTCGCAGAACGTTCATTAAGTTTTCCCACCTCATGCCTTGTTTGATTATCTGGGAGTAACGCAACTGCTGGAGTTTTAGAGTGGAAATAATAGATCGTTATTTGGAACACATGCATTTCATGTGTGTTTCGTTTCTACAGTAATATGTTTAAACGCATTGTTAAAACAGAAACTTTTTCATATTTTAATAATAAATGTGTTATCTGGGATTGGCTCCAGCAGTCCCCCCCCCGTGACCCTGTGTTAGGATTCAGCGGGTTGATGGATAATAAATGTTCGATAACGTAAGCATAAACTATAGAATGTGTGAAGCCTGATTTCCAAAGATCAAATAAACAGTTTCAAAAAAAGGTTCAAAACTGGTACAATATTTTCCGTGGCGAGGCACTTAGTTTTGCTTTTCAGACCCCGGCATGCTTACCATGTCTCAGAGGCCCGAGTTCGATTCCCCGCTGGGGAGGAAGTGTTACTATTTTATTTTATTTTTTTTCCTTTTTAACCTTCGCTGCTCTGCCTGTCTGCAAGCGTCTGCTTTCTGTGTGCTGGGGCGTTTTTTTTTTTTTTTCCTCTTTTTTTTTTTTTCCTCTTAAGTAAATCGTTAAGTTTTAAAATGTCGATCACGGTTATTTCTGTTGATTAATTCATGCTTTCATTCATTATATCTAATACTGTTATCAAGTGGTCGCTATTTTTGCCTGTTGTATGCAATCTATCTAGCGTCTTTATCTCCACTCTCACTGCCCGCTTGCAGCGTGTGTCGATTGATATATGATTTAATGTATTTTCTTTTTTACCTCAAACGGACATAAAATTTCTAAACTAGTATGCACTGTCAGTTAATGATCGTTATATTTTCATGTCGGATGCTCCCTTTTAAAATATTTAACAATTCAGACTGCAATTAACATGAACAAGTGTCCTTATAACTGTTCTTATTTTTAAGTTCTGTAAGACAGACTGTCATACAGATCACTGAATAATGCATAGACAGAAGATAGATAGATGTGAAAGGCACTATGTGACAGGTGCTGCAGAAAGGCAAGCAGGCAGGGAGAGTACATTCACATGTGAAAGGCACTAGATAAATGGATAAATAGGGAAGGCACTTATATAATAGGTAGACAGATACATAACCGTATAAGCTATATAGTAGTTTAGTTTTGTATATAATATGTATGTATTTTACAACTCGGGGAATTGTCAGAAGGAAATACATCAAATCGTGAGTGTGGAGATAAAGACGCTAGATTGTATACAAAAGGCAAAAATTATGAATAAAAGCATGAATTAATCAACAGAAATAACCGCGATCGACATTTTAAACTTAACGATTTACTTAAGAAAAAAAACAAAACAAAAACTCCCCAGCACACAGAAAGCAGACGCTTGCAGGCAGGCAGAGTGACGAAGGTTAAAAAGAAAAAAAAAATAACACTTCCTCCTCAGCGGGGAATCGAACTCGGGTCTCTGAGTCATGGTAAGCATGCCAGGGTCTGAAAAGCAAATCTTAGCGATACACCACGGAAGCTATTATAGATTTTTTGAACCTTTTGTGAACGTGTTTGTTTGATCTTTGGAAATCAGGCTTCACATATTCTATAGTTTAAGCCTACATTTTGTAACATTTATTATTAAAATATGAAAGTTTCTGTTTTAACAATGTGTTTACATAGATTACTGTAGAAACGGAACACACATGAAATGCATGTGTTCCAAATAACGATCTATTATTTCCACTCTAAAACTCCAGCAGTTGCGTCACTCCCAGATAAACAAGGCATGAGCTGGGAAAACTTAGTGAACGTTTTGCGACGGTGGGGAATGGAATAGCCGGCTACTTAATGCGCCGAATAAGACGAGCAGCTAGAAGACAAAAGACGGTAATTCTAGTGTTAAAAGGAAACACAGTTCATTACTTGACGCCAATATTAATGCGGTGTGGAATGTGTGACATTTAAGTTTTATGTATAACACACACATATATATCCATCTATCTTGCAGCACATCTGCCCACATCCAGCCTGCCTGTTCATTTTTAAAGACAACTAAAGATTAATTAAAACAGTATTATTACCATCATATAAACTAATGCAAAAAATGCTTAATCTGACGTTATAATTAACTTACCTATTGCAATGTGCAGGCGATGTCCGAAGCATGAAAGTCTTGTCCAGTTGTTGAGTGCGACGGCTTTCACAACATTGGCCCCATTGTCGGTCGTCACACACACTTGTTTTTCCTCCTGAAGATTCCACGAGCTGAGGAACTCTTTTAAGCCTTTGGCTATATTTTCCCCTGTATGGTCCTCGGGGTGGGGGGGGGGGGGGGTGGAAGAACTTGTTTCAAGGCACTTGTTTTGTAGCTTCCAGTCTTTGTCAACGTAGTGTATTGTGAGGCTCATGTAGGGGTCTGATGTTCGGCATGACCACATGTCCGTGGTGGACGCAAAAAACTCCACCAAAGATAATGCATTTGACACCTCAGTACGGACCTCTTCATATAAAGCAGGCAAGGCGACTTTAGAGAAGTATTTCTTGGTTGGCAGCTTGTAGCGTGGATCGAACTTTTTAAGCATCTTTGTGAAACCTTCTCTTTCCACACTCTGGGCATCATATCCCTGGCTAAACAATGCGTCACTGCATTAGTTACTTCCCCCCCAGCGTTTGCTACTTTTGTCATAAGGTGTGTAGCTATTTAAAACTACGCCGATTGTTTGTTGAGTCCGCTTCTTTGGTTTCACCACCGCGCTAGTTGAAGCGGACGCCTCTTCACGTGCTTTAACAGCTTTGTTGTACTCCAACAAGTGCTTCTGCTTCAAATGATGAAATAGGTTTGTGGTGTTTCCTCCCTTCGCCTCGACGGCCTGTTTACATGTTCTACAAAAAATTGCGCTTTGTTGGGTATCTGACGGGTGAAAACCAAACCAGTTCCACACCACTGAAGTTGCACCATTTTTACAAACTAATTCTGGTTCATCTGTTTCATTCAACGATCCGCTTTCGCCCTTCTCATTCTCCGTTGCCGCCATGCTTTTTCCGCCATGTGCGTATGAAAACAAAGGCACTGCGCTTGCGCGTTTTACCCATATTCTATCGCGATATTTCATTTTCTTATCATTGCCTAACATTGTACCGGTATTACCGTGAAAGGTATAATATGGCCCAGCCCTAGTGGCATGCCTTCTAATGTGTAAGTAAGTTGGTTGCATTGAAATTTCACACTTCCATCCCTGCACCTGAGACATTAATCGAACTAGTGTTACAAATGGCTAATATTATGTTGCTTCCCATACTGCAGACATTTTCATGTAGTAGCTCAGTGTTGCTTAAATGTCATGCTCATCAATGAATGCATCATTGCATAATGGTTTGAATTATCAGTCAAATCTAGTCATTGGTCCAATGCTAATGAAATTGTTTTAACCCTTTATCTGTCCAGATGAAACTGCAACATAAGGAGAGACTGTAGAAGTCAAATCTTTTTAGTTTAAGCAAGTGGTGATTAAGAGGAAACATCATTGAATTGATTAAAATTATGAAGGCAGCTAGTACATTAGATCCCATTTGTTTCTTTAAAATTCTGCAACAAGATGATGATTGGAAATTTGCTAAGGCCAGTTATCACATTAACATTGTTTTTTCTCCAAGAAAAAAAACTTAGACACATGGAATAACTTAGCAAGTAATGTGGAAATTAAGACTTTAGGTACTTTTTTAAATCTCAATTTGATATTTTGGACATTCTGGGTGATAAGATGGACTTATTTATTGGATGAAATGGCATGTTCTTGTTTGTTTTTTCTGTTTCAGTTTTCCAATTATTGTGTAGTCCTAGTTACTGCTAGTTTTAGAAAGAAACGTCATTTGTTATTAAATGTTATTTATGCCAATATGAGAGGTAAACGACTTTTTGTTTGACTGAGGTTTTTTTACTTGTTTGCTTTTTATGCTGTTAAAAGGTAGATGCATAATTTTTATCATTGTTTGGAATAGATATTTTGTTTTTAATTTGATGTAACTTATGTGAGAAGTAAGAATAAAGGCTAAAGAACAAATATTTTGTGCTATTTGATATCTAATTGTGTTCTGTTATCTTATGATCATGGATATATTACAGGGCTGCTAGTTGAGTGTGTCTTGGCTCCATTTAATATTAACAGTACTTGTATAAAGCTTTGGTCTAGCGAGTGTGCTAAAGTAACTGTAAAGGAGTATGTGGTGGCTTCAGTCTTGTACCAGCTTGAGCCTTATTTAGAACTTTTTTTCCTGTAATGTGTTTTAGTGGCATTTACAGATTTATTTTTCATAATATACCAGGTACACAATACCATCTTTATACTTCATATACAGAAACCTGTTAAATGTATATCTGGGGGAGCCCCCCCAAGACACAGGAGTGGGGGATGTCTACAAAGAAATTTTTACAATCCTGTGAGCTTGTAAACTGATGCAAGACATGAAGATGGCAGCTGTCCTCTTGGCTCTTGATAAAATCCCTTGGCTGAAATTGTAGAAAAAGCATCATAGAAAAAGCATCATTGAAGTACGTACTTCGTTGATATCTGTTAACGAGTATGAAGTTATTTTGGCCACCCAATTTTTACCACTAGCCCTTAACACCAGAAAAAGACACAGAAACATGTATCTCCTTATCGCTGCCCTAACAGCCCACTTTTGTTTTGCAAATTTGTGAATTAGCAGAATGCAGCATGCTACACCCACCAATTCAGTCGGATTAAGGCATTACCCTGCTGCAGTTCTCACAGCTGAAGTCTGTGTTGGAAGTGTTGATCTGCCGACAAAACAACTTTAGGGTGGTCCAGATCTAATTATGCAATTTTTGCTATAACTGACTAAGATTATTACATAGAAAATCACCCAAAATTCCCGGACCATCGAAGTGTGTGAACTGACGACATGAAGAATCGTCTTTACACCGAACTGGAATCGTCCCCACATAAATCAGTCATCCAGACGATCTGGCTCTGCATAATTAAATCTGGACCACCCTGTATGCTTTTATTTAAGAATAAAAATGAAGAAAAAGAAGAAAATCATTCAAATGACATGTTGTTGATTTGAATGTGTCTGTGTGTGAGGAAAAGTAAAATCCACTATAGACATTGCGGTACCTATTTGCTCGCCAAAAGGAAATGATTGAGCTGTGTTTGAATGTCTGCTTTTGTCTCTTTAGCTGTAACTTTAACAAGTACAGTACCATAAATTTACACCAGCTGTTACAGACTCATCAAATGTATGTTTTTATTATGTAATAATAGTATTAGTAGCTCACTACTTAAAGCACTAAATGAAAGGATGACGCAAGATTCAAACTTTTGTGGGCTTCACACATGCTACGCTTCACGTCGACATCTTGTAACATATGAAAACATTTTCAGTTTTAGCTGTGTGTTCACCATTCCTTGCCTCTATTTACATAGATCGCAGTGGACACAGAACACGCATGAAATGTATGTATTTCAGGTCACAGTATTTTGTTTTATGCAAAGAAAATTTAAGGAGGTCAAGGACAACGAAAAAAAAATTTTAAGCTTGAGGCATTCCAGTGTTAATGTTAAATATGTGGTTGGTTGTAAATGACAGTATACCCTAAAAATTTGGAATGATTGTTGCCTTGGGTACATGGTACTTTTAATCTATTATTAAAACTAACTATATTCTTTGTTTCTTGCAGGTGATTTCTGCCCCAGAGTGTTCATGATCCTAGAACAGTTGTGGTTTTTTGTACAGGACCAGAGCTGAAGGATTTTTCTTTTTGATAGCCAGACAAGGCTAGGGAATCTCTCTCTTCCTGATGGCTCTCCAGATTGTTCCACTATTGTGTGGGATTTTGGCAATCATCTTGACCTCACTGGACTTCCACATTTCAGGGCAGAAAATATATGGCAACACATGGGCAGTCCATATTATAGGTGGTGCAGAAGAGGCAGACCGTATAGCCTTGAAACATGGATTTGTTAATCATGGAAAAGTAAGTCATTTTAAGCATGAAATTTATTTTAGTTTACCTTTTTTGCTTTGTAACGCCCTGAAGGAGTTCAGTGTCTGTGATGTTTGACTAGTAGTGGATTAAACATCTCCACTAGTCACTGGGTAGTGAGGACAAGCTCCATACTACTAGCTGCAGAATGAAGAAAGTTATCCAAGGCTGTCTGCTCACATCTCCTAGGCAATAAACCTGTAGGCAAAGGAGATAAGTTGTTGCATTTACATGGAAAAGAACCTTGAGGACAGGAATTACAAAAGCTGATGCTTTTGTCCAGAATTATTACCTCTAGGGTAGAATCGGGGTAATGAGTGGGATGGTATTCGCAACACAGGCAGGATACAGATCCACTTCATTGAGAGAAGGCTGAAAGGTTAACTTTTATAGCATACAGCTTTGAATCTGGTAGGAGATGGCCAAACTGTCAAATTATTTAAAAAAAAATATTCAGATTAAAAATAAGCAAATGTGGAAACTTTTTAATGATTCTGTGTGTTTTAAATGTATTTTTGTGTATGCATTTTTATACATTCGCAAAGGAGGTAACTGCAAAAACAAAAGCTAGGTCATCTGAGCAGGATGTGGCCTAGAAGGAGATGGATAGGATTATGCAGCACCAATTGCCAAAAGTTCTGGAATGACCAGCAGAGTAGTAGTTTAGAGACTATATTTAATGAGATTGTAGATGAGCATAGAGCGGCATCAGTGAGCTGTGTTCCAGTACCTGCAGCCATACAATTGGAAACATAACTTGGAGAGACCATTCTCATTGAGACAAACCAATTAAGTACCGGTCAGTTAAAAAAAAAAACTGTTTCTCACTTTGTCTTGGATGTCAAGGAAAATATCTTTCTTCCTCATGCAGTAGTGTAGAGAGTGAGAGCTTGCCCTGTGCACTGTCATATTGTTAATGAAACCAGAAACAAGCTTATAGCTGAACATGCAGAGATGCTTCTGTTCAACAAAAGGAATCTGCTACTTACTTTCCCAAAACAGTCCTAGATCTGTCTAGTGGCAGGTGTTCTCCATTGACTTTAGACCTGCATACCTTTTATGACACTGAACTATCCATCTTAAAAAAAGGATAGCAGTAAGAGAAATGTTAATTTTGTTTAGTCAAATTCCTGTAAAAATGGTGTTGTACTATTACTTTCCATGTTGAAAGACTTGAAACAATGTTAGTTTTGGTTTACATTCGTTTAATTTTTTTTTTTTTAAAGCGTTGTCCAAATAAGTGTAAATGTTTTCAGTTTATGTAAAATGGGATCTGTTGCCATGCTCTATCCTCAGTATGTGAATATTGGATAGATACTTTATTAATACTACAAGGAACAACACACTGAACAAGCGTTACGGAAGCATCTCTGGTACCTACATGACACATCGCAGAGCAGTACTTGGTTCATTTGACCATATCCTTATTCATTTATTACCAAAATACAAGCAGAGCAACATGGGCTCTCAGAACACCTGAGGAGTGCCACAGACTGATCGACTCCATGCCACGCCGCATTGCTGCAGTAATCCTGGCCAAAGGAGCCCCAACTAAACATTGAGTGCTGTACATGCTCATACTTTTCATGTTCATACCTTTCAGTTGGCAAACATTTCTAAAAATCCTTTTTTTGCATTGGTCTTAATTGATATTCTAATTTTCCGAAATACTGAATTTGGGACTTTCATTAGTTGTCAGTTATAATCATCAAAATTAAAAGAAATAAACATTTGAAATACATCAGTCTGTGTGTAATGAATGAGTCTAATATACAAGTTTCACTTTTTGAATGGGATTACTGAAATAAATCAACTTTGTCATGATGATCTAATTTTATGACCGGCACCTGTAAGTCATTAGTAACCAATGAGAGTAAAGCACTACTTTAGGTTAAACAGCATGATCCGGGGGGGAATAAACTGGAAGAAACGTGAGAGATACAGCAGCAAGGATTAACAAGTTAATTAAATATCTTGTTAATAAGAAGTCGTATGGGGGTGTGGGTGGCGGTTGGGGGTGGAGATCAAGATTTGGTTTAACGATGATAAACTAAAGCAGGTTTTGAAAGGTCTGAAAGCAATCACTGAATGGATTCTTTTTTTAAAAAAAATAAAATAATAAAAAAAAAAAAAATTGGCCTTTCCAATAGACAAGGACCACAGGTCTTTAGCCAGTTAACTTTATACAAAATTTGGAACCAATGTACAAAAAAGGGTGACCTGAGCGAGAACAATGACTAATTGTTCCATTACCAAGCATGCTAATGATACTTTGCTGATAGGACACATCTCTGGATTATGAAAGCAATTACAGTGGAACCTCGGTTTGCAAGCATAATTTGTTCTGGAAACGTGCTTGCAATCCAAAGCACTCGTATATCAAAGCAAATTTCCCCATAAGGAATAATGGAAATTCAGATGATTCGTTCCACAACCCAAAACTATTCATATAAAAATGATTACTACAAAATATAAAGTAAAAATACATACAACAAATTAACCTGCACTTTTACCTTTGAAAAGAATCATGGCTGGTATGAGGGAGACGAGCAAGAGGAGGGTTATTGTGTAGGACGGCTTTCACTCTAACGGAATCCCTTTTATGTTTGTGTTTTTTTTTTTTTTTTTGTTATGGATTGTGTGAATTTCCCCTTGGGATTAATAAGGTATCTATCTTTTAATATAGTGCCTTTACATATCTATCTATCTTTATTTAATATAGTGCCTTTACAGATCTATCTGTCTGTCTGTCTGCTCACTCACTGGAATCTTTTTTTTTTTTTTTTTTGCGACTTTAACAAGGAGCCTCTCCAATGACGGTTGCTTTTGCCTGAAGAGTGACTACTTAAAAAAAAAAAAAATAAATAAATAAATAAATAAAATAAAATGCTTTATGCACTGTCAGGTTTCTAAACTCTTTTGGGATTCCACCCAATGGGATGACACGTGGAAGAGCGTCCCGAAGCAGCCGCAGGCTCCCAGCGCTGTAGCAGTTTGCCATAAAAGCGAATCTGAAAAGATTGCGGACATATTATAAGCACCTGCTGTTGATGGTTGATATAAGGAACATTATAAATGCGCAGTATTACTTGGCCCCGACCTTGCCTGACTGCTGTGTCTGTGTATAGGAGAGTGTCAGATCCTGCTACAATAAAAAAAAGTGCTGTTTCTGTTTCAAGCTGAATAAAGCGGGTGTCGCTAAAGTACTGAGGGGATGCAACTGTGACATAAGGCTACAGGCCGTTTTTTATGTTCATGCATCAAATCTCCAAGCAGCTGTATCAGAGTAAGTGGCAATGGTATGGGTTATGTTATGGGAAACTAGCATTTTTTGTGACACCATCCAGATGGAAACAAATGCAAATAAGTGTAATGAACTTGGTTACCTGTTTAGTCCTGCTGCAAGTGTTCAGATTTTGCAGGCTAGTAAACTTTTCTCCTGGTTTTGCTTTGTCTTGCCTTAAAGCAATCCTCCATCTTAAAACTTTTATTTTTATTTTTTGTTACTTACCCCATGTAGTTTAGTTGTTGGTGAAAAGAATTGAAGACAGGATTTTTGACCAATGAATGAGGGGTAGAGCTGGGTCTTAAGTTCAAAAGCAGCACTTTATGGGAATGCATCTTTCCTGTTTATTTCATGTTGAATTTTCCTGAATTGTGTATTAATAATTTAACAAAAATGCATGCTTCTTGCACGTTTTGAGCATCAAACATGAATGGTGGATATTTGCTATTACTTAGCAGTAACCATGATTATTACTGTTTATTTCACTGTTTGCTGCTTTTATTCTTTTTTGGTTTGTATGATTTTTATACTTGTGTTCCATGCTAGCTTCAAATTGTTGTCTGTATCCTGTGGTTTTTGTTGTAGAGTTAAGTTTGTGTATTGTGTGTGTGACAATGTTTAGGTTTTACACCCCAGTCTGGTATTCTTTTTATTACTTGCTGTTGCACAAAAGCAATCCTAATAGCTAAAGTGACTACTTAAAAATGGCACACAGCTTTAGAACTGGAATAATACAGAATGTTTTCCATGGCAGCTGTACTTTCTGGAGCCTTAGTTGACAGACTGATCAGGTAGCAGAGCATACCATAGAGTTGGTCAGCATAGGCCTTAAGTACTTGTGGCTATCTCCATCTTGCCGTACAGCCTTTCTCTGTGTAGCCTTCATAGTTACATCTTCACTTTGTCATCAGTTATGGATGGTTTGGCATTTATGATTGTCAATGTGCCCACCCCTTGACCATCAGTTCAGAGCTGAGATTAAACCATTTACTAATGTATTAACTGCAACCCCAGTCTTACTGCAGTGACTTGGGTATGTGAAGTGCAAAGAGACTTGAATATGGCTATTAAATGAAGTTAAAAATATATAACTTTGTTTACTAAATTGTTATACACATTTTTATATATCAATAGGTATCAGTTGAAATAAAGGAGCCTGTTGAGTTGACAAAATTGATAGATTCTAGTTGAATTGGGACCAGCTCTGCAAACTGTAATAAGCAAAAAAACTCCATTGTACAAGTCTAATAACCTCAAACATTTAAAATAGCTGCCTTTTGCTGCTAAAGTATTTCTTACATTGTTGCATGCTTTTTCTGTTCCTGACTGTATGACAGCATAATATTGCAAATTTTATTTTTGTCACACTGTGTTATGACTTAATGTTTCATAACCTTTTTTAGGAGACAATAGTAGCCATCCAAAAAACATCTTAGGCACTGTAAACCTTTAACTTACAAAGTTAGACTAAAAGTTATAAAAGGGCTTATAGTGGCTGCTGAAAATTGTTTCCTGTGGTGGCCATGAAAAGTAAAATGAAAGTGCTAAATTACCATTAAGTGTAGTTCCCCGGAAAATTTACCATTTTGAGTAGTGAGCTGCTCTTATTGTTAACATTATACAATAAAAACATACATTTGATTTGTCTGTAATAGCCGGTCTAAATTTATAGTACTTGTAAAATTTAGCAGGTGTGTTTTTTTTTTTTTTTTTTTTTTTAACTTTTATTCTCTGTCGAGATCACGATACAAGACCCAATGCGCACCCCAAAACACCGCCCCC
>JANRMT010062829.1:30141348-30156864 GCA_026402145.1 Polypterus bichir lapradei
TCTCTCTGTGCTGTGGTTACCATTACACTGAAGGGGCTGGGGAAGTGGCAATCTGAATAAAGAAAAAAAAAAAAAATTCAAGTAACGGTGAGATACGAAGAAGGCAGATTCACCAGTGTTCATGTGTCAGATTTTGTCTATCTAGATCAGAGAATTTTCAGGTCCATTGTCTCAAAACACCACTCACATCTATAGTTCCAGTTTCAGATAAAAAGTAACTGCATCAGATCGGGGGGGGGAAGGATGTGTTGTTTTGTGTGTGTGTGTGTGTGTGTTGTATCGTGATCATGACTGAGAGAATAAAAGTGGGGGGGAAAAAAAAATATGCTAACTCTTACAAGTACTATAAATTTACACCAGCTGTTACGGACACAAATGAAATGTGTTTTTTATTGTGTAATATTAAAAATAAGAACAGGCTGCTTAATGCTTGGGTTTATCAACACATTTAGAAGACAAAAGACGCTGACGGAAGAGGTGCAAAGGGATTTTAGGTGGGCCCGGATTTACGAGTTTTTTCGTAGCCGCTGGTAATTCTAGTGTTTAAAGTCAGATGTGTTGTCTTCCTACAGATTCAAACGGTGCATTGGTAAAGAACTGGATAAACGCGAAGCCATATACTGTATAAACTGTGCAGCTCAGAAGTATTGGTATAACACAACAAATTTGAGAACTCCTTTATCTTGACATCACCCAAAAACGTAAAGTCGAGATCTTGACGAGTAGAGCCTAAACAATCTAGAAACGGCGGGAATCTCCAAGCTTCTGTTTAATTTGCCTCATGCCCAAAAAAATAACAAAACCTATAGCAATTTTTATGCTTAGAGATCCTACAATGCTCCTCACCCAGCAAAGCAAGTGGGCAATTTTTGGAATTTTCAGAGCAGCCTGTGATGCAAAAGAGGGCATGTGCTCAAAGTAGCCAACTTGAAGTAGCTCAATTAAAGCGGAATTATCAGTCACAATGGCTGGTTCTTTTTCTTTTATGTTCATCTATCAACAAGCCTCAGCTATAGATCCTCATTTTAAAATGCCTCCTACTTGTTTGATGTATCCTAATAGTCATTTTCGAGACTGATTAACGTGTCTGTTGCACATGAGCACCTGAAAATGTGGGTAACTTGTAGAATTGTAGAAAGACCTAAGTCTTTGCTGTATCTTTTAATTTTGATTAATTCAAGATTATTTTAAATGTCCAATCTATACTAATAAAAGGCAAAGCCCTCACTGACTGACTGACTCACTCACTAATTCTCCAACTTCCCGTGTAGGTAGAAGGCTGAAATTTGGCAGGCTTATTCCTTACAGCTTACTTACAAAAGTTAAGCAGGTTTCATTTAGAAATTCTACACGTAATGGTCATTACGGTCGGCAACGTCCGCCATGTTGAACTTCCTTATTTATAGCCCCATCTTCACGAAATTTGGTAGGCGGCTTCCCTGCGCTAACCGAAACCGATGTACGTAGTTATTTCGGTAGTATGACGCCACTGTCGGCCACCATATTGAACTTTCCAACATCACTAATTCTCCAACTTCCCATGTAGGTAGAAGTCTGACCCCATCTTCATGAAATTTGGTAGGCGGCTTCCCTGTGCTAACCGAAACCAATGCGTGTACTTATTTCGGTGGTATGATGCCACTGTCAGCCGCCATATTGAACTTTTCAACAGTCTTTGTTACTTATGGGCCCATCTTCAAGAAATTTGGTACGCGGGTTCCCAATGCTAACTGAATCCTACTTACGTACATATATACGTCCATAGTCTGCAGCTCGGTCACCGTGTGAGGCAGCGTTGGGTCCCCCTTCCCAACGCCTCCCTCGTTGTTGGCTGCCTGCCTATATAAGGCCATCCATCGCTCCAGTCTCTACATTCCCTTCCTTGCTTCGCCACGAGATTCACGTCTCCCGGCTGATAACTACAGCCTTTTTATTTAATCCACGGCTTCTCTGCTGTTGTTCATTTATTACGATTCTAGTTATTGTGTAGGTATTTTAGACTTTACATTGTTCAGGTACCCATTTCCTTTATCGTTCCAACCGTACCCCCATTAACATGTCTATCGAGGTGATCACCATCGATCAAAGAACTGTCACTTACCGAGTGGTTTCCATGCCCGGAGATGACACCTGCCTTTTCCATTCTTTGTTACATATTGCACTGCCATATCAGGCTCACTCTTGATATCTGGAGGAACATTTGTGTCTTATGTATTGAATGACTGGGAAAGGTTCAAGGTGTGGACTGATGACGGTACAGGAGATAATTATACTACACAGGAGCACTAAGAGTGAAATGCTTAAGCCCTTCAACTATGGTTCTGCATGGGAGTTGATGGCTGCCGCTGAGTTGTTCGGTTGTCGCTTTCAAGTGTACCAAAATGGCCAAATATTTTACACCTTTCGACAACCGCCAATGCCTCTTAAACATCTTAGATTCACAGGTGACCATTTCAGTAGTGGACACTTTGATGTTTATGAATGTTTAAACTCTCAAAAGCTGGATGTGAAGTTATCGATGAAACCGGTTGTATACTTACAACGCTTGGCAGATGCCGAATGTCACTTCAGCATAAGTCCTGCAAATACTGTCGTAATTGAAACAAACCATGAAACTCGCACCGATTATGACAGCAGCAATCCAAGCTGTGAGATTTGGTCATATTACAGCCGGCCGAACTGACAACGTGGTATACAAAGATCTTTAACAAATAGTTATTGGTATATTTTCCCTCCGCTTAAAAAGGTTTAATTTTCTTCGTCATAAAAATTTTAAGGCAGTACTTCGCCGCTGCGAAGCACGGGTATTTTGCTAGTTGAAGAATAAATTTGGCAAACCTTTTAGTTGAAGGGTGTCTACATGGAGATTCATAACACATCAATAGGTTGTTGAATAACACTCTTATTATTTAAGAAGCAATATTTGATCATTTTCATTATTTGTAAGATGATCTAGACGTTTTATTAAGTAGATACCATTGCATTATATTAAAATAAGAATCCCCCGATTAATATATATGGACTCTGATGTGGCAATACATGTTAGTCAAATTTACGATGCATTTTGAATGAGTGCAGTACTTTGAATTTTTTTTTTTTTTTTTAAAAAGCGCAGTAGTAATTTTGTTTCATTTGATATCTTCCAAATACTGCTGTTAACTATTTACTACTAATCAAGTATTTCTTAAATGTCATTCAATGCTTATGCATGTTCTGTTAAGTCACTATGTAGGCACTCTTCAAATAGTGTTACTGAAATTTGTCATATTTATCTTTATGCATGGTTAAGTACTTTCTTTAAAAAAAAAAAAAATAAAAAATATCCTTGCATGCTAATTCAGTCAAGATAAAACTGATAATCAGTTTGGGCATTGTGAATCGAATCGAATTGGAACATCAGTGCCAACACCCAGCTCTAGTAGTCAGTGTGGTGTTCTATGCTGTTCTAGTCTTTTGGCTAAGCAGCTTGAACTCAAAAGAAGCACAATGCCTAGACAAATTTTTAGGAAAGGTTTCTCTATCACAGAGCTAACACTGGGCACACTCAAAGCTGTTGTGTAAAATTGGATGCCATCATGAAAATTTTATTATTTTTTTTTTTTATCCCCTCCAGGAGACCTTAGACTTTTTAGCCACAGGCTCATTTCACCACCGTGTGCTAAGAAATATCTCTGGGGCTCTTTCTGCTCACTGATATTGCACAATTTAATGCTTCCACGTGATGTACTTATTAAGTTTGATCGATAGATTGATTGGTAGGCTGGATGGCTGTATTATCTGTCTGTGTTCTTGATTTTTGTTTCTGCTGCTGTATGCATTTCAATTTCATTATGGGATTAATAGTTTTTATTCTATCCAATAACATAACATACTCAAGGTATAAATGATACTGTTGATGGGTAGGTTAGGTGAGTTAAATACAAAGCAGTAATAAAGCAATGGGGACTATTTCTATGTTTAATCCCTGCAACATCAGGTGATAGGTAGAGGCAAAGTGGCACATCTATAGGATGTGCAAACAGAAAAGGAGTAACTGGAAGGAAAGCCTCTTAGACACACAGAGAAGATGCAAAATCCATTCAGACAATGATCAGGCACATGATTCACACCCAGCTGCCAGGTGGCAAAAACATAATTTGTTGTACAAAATACAATAAATGCATTTCAACAAAAACTTTGTACTGGTATTTCCTGTTCAGGGATTTCAGCTGAGCACTCTGGATATTTGTGTGAGGCAGCTACCGTCCCAGAAGCCCCAAGTGGTAGATTTCACCTCCTTTTTTTTTTTTTTTTTTTTTTTTGCTGCTGAATTAGGGGCACACAAGAAGTTTCTCTGAAATGCAGTACGAATGAGTCTTGTGTGTGCATAATTTCAACACATTGACAAATGATTTTTTGGTTTCCTTGGCGGTGTCTTTGTTCACACCTTGATACACACTGCATTGGACAAGTAAATTCCAAACGTGCTGTGGGAAATTTAATCTCCTGTGCAGCCAGAAGGTGTATGTTTCAGTTTTTGAGGTTTTTTCATTCTCTCTGTCATTGAAGCTGATTTCATGCTTTTTTGTGTTTCACACTCTGTGGCCTCTAGTTTACTTGCTTCTGCATCACATAACAATCTGTATTCCTCAGAATACACCAATGGAAGTATGGGCATTTCCTTACCTTCCATTTACCAGAAAATAACTGATTTGTTGTATATTTCTTCTAACTATATTTGTAATGAAAATGTGAAAATTGGATTTGGGTTCATGGTTCACTGTAAACCTAATTGACTTTATACTACTTTTAACTGTGGAGAGTTGAGGGTAATGGTAGTTTTTGAAATTTAACTTTGCTTGTAATTCAAGACTGTCTTCCTTCTTAGTTCATTGTCATTGTTTTTTGTGGACTTTATTATTCATAGTTTTTCATTAGTTCTACATGTATTGAAATGTCTTGAAAAATACTTGATCATATCCTTAGGTAGTAGGTCTCTTATGTCTAAGCAAAAATTGTTTAACCATAAAGTATCATCTTACTCTGCTGACTATTATAGATAACTAGCAAAATACCCGTGCTTCGCAGCGGCGAAGTACTGTCTTAAAATTTTTATTAAGAAAATTAAACCTTTTTAAACTGAGGGAAAATATACCAATAATTATTTGTTAAGGATCTCTTTGTATGCCACGTTGTCAGTTCGGCCCTCCAGTTGTAATATCACCAAGCTGTAGCTGTGCGCTGAGCTTACTCTTGAGCATGCAACGTACAGTTGGCCATGTGAACAGTAATCTTGTTTCAAATCTCACAGCTTGGATTGCTGCTGTCATAATCGGTTTGAGTTTCATGGTTTGTTTCAATTACGACAGTATTTGTAGGACTTGTGTTGAAGAGACATTCGGCATCTGTCAAGCGTTGTAAGTATAGAACCAGTTTCATTGATAACTTCACATCCAGCTTTTGAGAATTTAAACATTTCTAAACATCAAAGTGTCCACTACTGAAATCGTCACCTGTGAATCCAAGATGTTTAAGAGGCATTGACGGTTGTCCAAAGGTGTAAAATATTTGGCCATTTCGGTACACTTAAGCATTTCACTCTTCTAGTGCTCCTGTGTAGTATAATTATCTCCTGTACCGTCATCAGTCCACACCTTGAACCTGTCCCAGTCATTCAATACATAAGACACAGTGTTCCTCCGGATATCAAGAGTGAGCCTGATATGGCCGTGCAATATGTAACAAAGAGAATGGAAAAGGCAGGTGCCATCTCCGGGCATGGAAATCTCTTGGTAAGTGACAGTTCTTTGATCGATGGTGATCACCTCGATAGACATGTTAATGGGGGTACGGTTGGAATGATAAAGGAAATGGGTACCTGAACAATGTAAAGCAAGTCTAAAATACCTACAACAATAACTATAATCGTAATAAACGAACAATAAAACAGCGGAGAAGCCGTGGATTAAATAAAAAGGCTGTAGTTATCAGCAGGAAGACGTGAATACCGTGGCGAAGCAAGGAAGGGAATGTAGAGACTGGAGCGACAGACGGCCTTATGTAGGCAGGCAGCCAACAACGTGGGAGGTGTTGGGATGGGGGACCCAACGCCGCCTCACACGGTGACCGAGCTGCAGGCTATGGACGTATATATGTACGTAAATAGGATTCAGTTAGCGTTGGGAACCTGCGTACCAAATTTCTTGAAGATGGGCCCATAAGTAACAAAGACCATTGAAAAGTTCAATATGACGGCCGACAGTGGCATCATATCGCCGAAATAAGTACCAAATTTCAGCCTTCTACCTACACGGGAAGTTGGAGAATTAGTGATGTTGGAAACTTCAATATGGCAGCCGACAGTGGCATCATACCACTGAAATACGTACGTACATCGGTTTTGGTTAGCGCAGGGAAGCCACCTACCAAATTTCGTGAAGATGGGGCCATAAATAAGAAAGTTGAACATGGTGAACATTGTCAACCGTTATGACAGTTACACGTAGAATTTTGAAATGAAACCTGCTTAACTTTTGTAAGTAAGCTGTAAGGAATGAGCCTGCCAAATTTCAGCCTTTTACTTACACAGGAAGTTGGAGAATTAGTGACGTTGGAAAGTTCAATATGGCGACTGACAGTGGCATCATACCACCGAAATAAGTATGTACATTGGTTTCGGTTAGCGCAGGGAAGCCGCCTACCAAATTTCGTGAAGATGGGGTCAGTCTTCTACCTACACGGGAAGTTGGAAAATTAGTGACATTGGAAACTTCAATATGGCGGCCGACAGTGGCGTCATACCATCGAAATAAGTACATACATCGGTTTCGGTTAGCGCAGGGAAGCCGTCTACCAAATTTCGTGAAGATGGTGCCATAAATAAGAAAGTTCAACATGGCGGACGTTGTCGACCATTATGACAGTTACGTGTAGAATTTCGAAATGAAACCTGCTTAACTTTTGTAAGTGAGCTGTAAGGAATAAGCCTGCCAAATTTCAGCCTTCTACCTACACGGGAAGTTGGAGAATTAGTGATGAGTGAGTCAGTCAGTCAGTCAGTGAGGGCTTTGCCTTTTATTAGTATAGATTATATGTAGTACAGTACATAGTTGTTAACTGAACATCTTCCTGGGCCATATTTCTTCCTGACCATACTTTTTCCCCCAAATGGAAAAAATACCTTGCATGGTTAACAAATTTTGAGCAATTCTGTACTCATTTTTGTAATTTGCAAAATTAACAGCATCCTTTTATAGCTTCTGGATAGGACTATAAATAAGCTGGTTAGGTTTGCAGAAGATTCCAAGCTATTTGGATAGGAAGATATTCTTGAATCCATTGACTCATTACAAGCTTGGTCAGATTTTTGGCAGATGGAATTTAAGTAAGAGTTAGATTTGAATACATAGTGGATTGCCTGAAACTTCAGAGTATACCTTATGGGAAGGATTTAGGCGTTGTAGTGGACTTATCACTAACAGCTAACAGATAGTAGTCAGAAGCCATTAAGAAGGCTAACAGAGTATTAGGTTGCATAGCACAATGTGTAGAGGAGTAATCGAAGGAGGATTTTGCTGAAGCTTAAATGTGCATTGGTGAGGCTCCATCTAGACTACTGTGTTCAGTTTTGGTCTCCAGGCTATAAAAAGGACTTGGCAGTGCTAGAAAAAGTCCAGAGATGAGTGACTAGGCAGAGTCCAGTGCCACAGGGGATGAGTTATGAGGAAAGATTAAAAGAAATGATCCTTTTTCAGGTTAAGCAAAGGAGATTGAGGAGACATAATTGAAGTGCTTAAAATTATGTACAATGGATTCAGACTGTCATTTTTAAATCAGTTAATCAAAAACACAGGGACAAAGTTGGAAACTTAAGGGTAAATTTCGCATAAACATTTCAATGCTTCGCAGAGAGATCCTTAGGTGTTTGGAATAAGATACCAAGTAGTATGGTAGACAGGAGGACTTTAGGGACTTTTCAAAACTAGCCTTGATGTTATTTTGGAAGAATTAAATGGATAGGACTGGCAAACTTTGTTGGGCTAAATGGCCTGTTCTCATGTATAGAATTCTAATGCTCTTTGTGTTTTTAATGAGAATTTAGAATCGTACCATTTGTTTTTAATACAGTACAGCTCTCAACAAACATTCTTAAAGATGGTGAGTGATTTGTCCAAAAGTGTATCTTTTTTTTTTTTTTTTTTTTTTTTTTTTTTGGATTACTGCTAGATAGATGTCCCATGAATAAACAGTGCAGAGAAATATACAAACAGTCAGCACATTTTTATCAAGGTGTGAATTTTATTTTAGCAAAAGAAAATAAATGAAAAAGTAAATGGGTGAAGTGTTGCAGCATTTATCGGCTTACCTTTAGTGTTACTTAACCTAACATTTCCTGTAAGCAGCTTGTGTGCTTTGTGGTAAACCTTGGTAAGAAATTTCCAGCAATTTGAAAAAAAAAAAAAAAGAAAAATACAGTTCTCCATTCCAGCCCCCATGTGTTCTAATGCTAGTTTTTTTTTTTTTTTTAGTTAACAAAAGTATGTACAACATATGTTTACTAGGTTATGACAAGGTTTCCACAATGATTGATTAAAGAGTAATTTGGTCTGTGAGTTCAAGCAGTATGCACATGTGGACTGAACTAGAGGCATTCTCGTGCAGTTTGACTTGCATCCCAAGCTTTAATGAGAATTAATGTTACTGCTGTTAATGTGTCATTTATGCATAAATTTCAACCCTCGTTCTAAGGTACAGTTTGGTGTGTTAGGCAGCGTGTGTCAGCAAATCGAGAAGTGACACTTTACGTAGATGAATGTACCAAAAGTTGCAGCTACAGTATGAGAGGTTGTGTATTGATGATAAAGCTAAAGTTGATAAATGTGCTGTTATTTCAGAAGTAGATTCTCAGTTTTGTTAAAATAATTAATGGAAAATTGGTCATATGGCATCAGCAGTTTTTAATTATTCAGTTTATTAGCAGCTATCTTTTTATTAGTTTTAGCCTACAATAAACTATAAGTTGGGCACGTCATCCACAAACTACCGTGAAGTATGAATACAATTAAAATACATTTATGTGAATTCTGTTTTAGTATTCAACCAGTGGTTTCTGACAAAAGGAATGCTGAATGTATGTAGCATTTGATTGGGACTCAAATGATCATTCTTGTGTGACCTGGCTTAATATTTCATGTCATATGGTCAAATTTTGTTGCTGTAGGCAACTTTCATTTTTTACTGTATCGAGGTAAACTGGTAACATCTGTCCCATGGCGTTCTCTAGACCAAAGACCACCAAAACACTTTGGAAAATGACCCACCCTATTATTATTAAGGGAGTTTAAAATATAAATTACCTGTATCACCATTACCCAGCTCATCCTAAATCATATGTAATTTAGTGTTTTTTTTTTTTTTTTTTTTTTCTATGAGTCTGCATTGGTAGAATGTACTTTTTCTTTTTAGTTTCTTAGTTTTATTTGTTCTGTGTTGTGGACAGAAATGGCATCAATCATTTAAACATGTAAAGGTGGTAATTTACAAAATTACTGCTTAAAGATATATAAAAATATATTTTAAAGGAGTGATATTCTGAGTTCTCAGACCTTGTGGTTTTTAAAGTTAATTTGTAGTCTGTCCTTGATTAAAACTGACTACTCTTGGAAAGATACTCTTAACAATGTGAGTTTTCTGTTGTATAACTTAAATGATTAGTGCACCACCCATCCCTTTTAAGAGGTTTGCTTAATTGTGTGGTACATGTAAATTGCCGATACATGAGCTCCTAGCTTAAATGAAGTGGTCATTTTTTTTTCTTTACTAGGTAAAGCTTCTCTCTGAAAGTGCGTGTGTTTGTGTGTGTGTGTGTGTGTGTGTGTTAAATCTAAAGAGCAGCATTTTCTGCTAGATTGGTGTCTTGAAAATCCCTTTTGGTTGGCTAGTGGTTTCACAGTTTGGCATAAATTAAGCTGTTTATAATAAAGGGTCCTCCTGTAACAAAGGAAAGTGCCTATGTGGTTTAACACTTTCTAACACACTTTTAAATAAGCAGATATGGACTTTTCTCTGTGAGTAACTGAGATATCACTTTGTATATGTAAAGCTTGTAACACTATTTAAGAATTTTATTTTTTAATAAAAGAATGCATTATAACTACTTTGCAAAGGTGGTTTGAATTTTAATTGGTCTTGAGCAGGTTTTTTTTTTTTTTTAAATCTCTCCAATTTAGGCATTGTTTTTTATTTCATGATATTGCAGTTTGAATTACCAAAAATTCCTGCGTTATGAATAATGAGGTGTGTACAGTCTGCCTTTAATAAAGGCAGTATTTAAGGAAAATGGGATTTATTTTGGGAAACCTATAATTTCTCATGGAATACACACAACCATTTCATACCTCCCCTTATTGTACTTGCATTTAAACATAAACAATGATGGGGACTTGTACTCCACCTTCCAGTTTAGCAAATACTACCTTTGCAGTAGTCATCTTAATAGATTTTTGTCTCCTCCATTCTCTACATATAGTTAGTTACTTTTCATGGTCAGTGCCAGGGAATAATTTGTAAGGGGTTGCTTGAAATTCTGAGTAAGGTGTGTTTTTGTGGCCATGGAGTCCTTTTAACTATTTTGCAAATCTATACTCTTGCTTTCAGTCAGAATAAACAGTAAAATCTCCGTGTTATTTACCATTTTAAAATCTCAGATTTTTATTTCCTTAATTTATACTTTATTATCCCTTATTATTCCCTGCTTACAAAATAATATGGTGGTATTTTTGACTTCCAACAATCAAGATTCAGAAATCACCAGGACAGCATATTTACAAATGTTAATTCAAAATGAATGTGGTAAATGTTAAATGTATATTGTAATAAAATGGCTCAATTCACCTGCCAAATACAAAGAATGAAAATAAATGGCTGTTAATGCAGTTTGTCCCATACATGAACACTAAATGGCTTTTATTTCAACTTGTAGCATTTCAGTACAGAGTGGAGATGGTGTGACATGGAAGGATGAGGGTTTACTTTGTGTAGAGATTACTTTTGGTGTGATAGAAATGTTTTGGTATTTTTAAGGCGCAGGTCAATTAGGCAGAATTGTGTTTTGTAATATGGTAAGTCACTGCAGCTGTTACCTGCTCCCACCTGCTGCTTTTCTTTTCTTACACTGTGCAACAAACCAGACATGCCAATTAAAATGGCAGACTTAGTTATGGGATGCACTCTGAACCCCTTGGAGGTTGCAGTAATTGCAACAACTAATCATCATGATTGACAATAATAGATTATTAAAAATATTGGTAACTATCACGTTGATCGATTTGTTGATTACATCATTAGCCTGAGTAGGTTGTGTTGTGACATTGTGTCACTACTTCATTCAGTTGTGAACACATTTGAAAAAAGGCATATGTTATGCAAGTGCCAGAAAAGACAGTGTGACCTAAGATTTCCAGAGTTTGGGAGCACTTTAGTCTGAATGCAGAAAAGAAAAGGTTGCAAGTTGCAAAATATTTAGGTCTGATCTTATATAGGTCGGGAGCAAAACATTTAACAGGAAATATACCATTACAGGCTCTGTGGAGGAGTAAGACTTGCCGTCATCGCTGTAAGCTGAATGTTACTTGAGCGTTAAGTGATACAGATATGAATACAGTGTTTGATAGTCGAAACCTAATGACATGACATGTTTATTTAAAGAGCTTCTGTAAAGAGACAAATTTTCCTTTTGGGACGATTTAAATTTCTGTTTAAATCCAAACTATATTTTCAAACAGCACAGCTAACCCTACCTGTTCTAAACTTTCCTTCTGATCTTGTCAACATTTTTTTTTTTTTTTGCTTTTGCTTCTTACCGCCAAAGAATGTGGGCAGAGTCTGCATAGTCGGACTTAGAAAGAGTACTGAAGGTTTTGCGGATTCTATTTTTCTTTTAGAAGAGGTTGTGTAGAATCAGATGTTCTGAACACTTCAACACTTTTGCATAATTTTTTCTTAAATATCAAAGTTAAAATGCAATATAATGCCTAGCCCTAATGTCAGTTTTTTTTTCTAATGGGCAATATGTAAGGAAGACATGACCTTTCAACTGTATTGATTTAAACTGATTTCCTGCATAATTTGTCTACTTATAAAGCAGTTAATTTCAACATGCAAGCTCAGATAACATGTCATTAGTATTTTCCTTCTTAAACTTAAAGCACCAAATAACATACTTAGATTATAAGAATGCTCGTATTAGGTAGTAAAATGTCAATTCTTACACTGATGGAAAGCAACAAAGTTTAGACATGGTACTGTACTTGTCAAAATTTGAAACCAAATAATTCAGTTCCAGTTATGATCCTACAGAAAGTGAGTTTTGATCTTTTGTGTTCCTTAGGACAAGTATCAATATAGATGTAAAAAGGCGATCTGCATATCCAGCTCTTCTCTTAGATATTTTGTGTCACTTCTCCATAATTGGTGCAATATTGATCATTAGCGCTAGAAATAATAACTTGCTTAGGGAATGGCTGACGCTTATTATAAGCCATTGTCAGATTATGCAACAAATAGATGTAGTTATATGTCAGACTTGCTGACTGGATTTGTTAATCTAATCGTAGTACCCTGTTGATTTAGATGACTAAATAAGACAAGTTTATCAACTGCATGCCAACTTTCCAGCACAGTCATGCTCGGTCATGGCCAGTGGTGTGCTGCCTGATGGAGCCAGTGCTAAATGAATGGTTAATAGATAAAAGCTCAACAGTCTCAACACTGCCCTTTCCCCCCCCCCCGATTCTGTCATGGCATGTAAAACATGACATCAAACACCAGTGTCTGTTCTGTCTGTCATGTCCAAAACTTCAACTTTACTTATTCCTCCTCTCCATTATATACATTGTACTTCCATATGAGCAATTATTGATGGGTAGCAAATTAACACTACTAATGAAAATGCTTTAAATGTTGTTGAATGTGATATGACCTTTTAGAAGAATATATTGGAGGTTGGGGGTTCTGACTTGGACTGACTATAAAGAGTTTAGATAAATTATGCATGTTTTATGCTGTCATTTGTTATACCTATAGTCCTAAAAGTATGCTGTGCTAAAGTAATGAGTCTTCACTTTTACTCTGTTTTATTGAGCACTACTCCCATTTCTCATGCTGTTTTTTTTCTTTAAAAAGATACGCACTGTGATGGTGTTAAATTGCAAATTTGGGTTATGAAATTTTACTTTTTTAGGTGTGTTTTCCTTTTTTGCTTCATCTTTAGAATATGACTTCTATTTTGATAAGAATCTGCTCATCAGTCTTAATCACCATTACCAAGATTGTCCAAAATGAGATTTGAAACTCCCACTAGATCTGTATTCTACTACGCTACTTGATAATTATTCCCATGTGTCAAATGATTGTGTCAAGTTCTTTGAATTATATGAATCATAAGGACACATTGTGTGTGTGTGTGTGTATATGTATATGTATGTGTGTGTGTTTTATTTTTATATATATATATATATATATAATATTTTACATTACACACACACACGTGTAATACACAGTATACTGTATGTGTATGGTCTTTTGTAATGTTTTGAGACAGACACATTTTTACTTGATTTGTGCCATAGTTTTAAATTTGTTCACATTCTCAGGTTTTCTTAAAGGGGATTTTTATGTACATGTTGTGTAACCATATAGAAATTAGAGCATTTAAATGGAAATTTACTTGGGGAAGGGGGGCAAAACAGTGCACTTGTTGTTGCCTGTCTAGGTACTTTTTTGTAGCGTAGAAAAGCCTTGACAGTGTTTTTGTTGTTTCAAAATATAACACTGACACTTAAGTGTGTTATTGTTTTGGTGTCAATTTTTATGTTAACTCATTAAGCCAACTAATTTGTCAGTGTTGGGGACATTTTGTTCTAAGGATACTAATACAACATGTTCTTATTTGATGGTACTAGTTATATTCTAGTTATATTCCCTCCAGTAAATCTGAGCTGTTCTAGTAATTTCAGTGATATCCTTAATTATCGTTCTTTTTTAATTGTTTTTTTCATCTAGGCCTAGGGCCACATACAGAAACTTGCAGATCCTTGCATATTTTGATTAAGCATAAACTTGATTATGGAACAAGCTAGTAAAAAGTGCCATTATCATCAATGCAGCACATTCTGTGTCTGATACATCAGCACTGAGTTCTTTCAGCCAAAGAATCATTCAGTGGAAGTGTGCTGAGAAATGCTGCTGGTGATCCTTTATACCAATGGAAAAAGGTCTACATCAATACCTCGTGACTGCCAAGTCAGCAGTTATTTTTTGATTTTCTTCCTTTTTTTATTGATTCTGATGTACAGTATTTATACACTATAGTGTTTTGTATTTGTTTGTCTGTAAAATAATAAATACAATTCCATAGATTGCATGGGACAGTACATAGTCCACAGTACAATTATTATTGTGCTTCAGGCTTCATGGGAGAATGTTCCCACCTTATGAAATTATCATTTAAAAATTGTGCTTTGTTGAAAGTTACTTATTAAACTTTCATTAATCCAAACAATGCAACTTAAATTAAAATCTGCTTGCAAGTTTGACCATGCTTTTTTGTAACCTTTTTCTTCAAATATTTTGTTAAATTTTAAATTTAAGTGATGTAACATAAGATGCGATGCATGTTGATAAGCAGATGCAAGTATGAATTTCACTAAACTTTGCAGTGTAAAAAGTCCAAATTTAAATGTATCCTTTTATTTGAGTTAACCTCAAACATTGCTCTAACACTTGCTGCCCTTTATTATATGCTTAAATGTCTTACTGACTTGCTAACTGTGGGTCCTGACTGGATCTTTTAATTAGTACATTTCTTTTTAAGAAAAAATGAGAATGTCAGCACTTTGCATGAAACCAAGATCTCCCTACTGTGACCATATCCTATGCAGTTGAAACGCTTACTCACTGGGTGGCAAGGACATGTATGATTCGATCAGAAAAGCACACATTGGCAATTTGTCTGTTTTCTCTCTTACTCCATCATGCTAGAGAGCTGCTGTTGCATGATATGCTGCTATATAATTAGTCCTAGCTGTATAGTATCTATCTATTTCTGAATCCGTATCAGTAAAAAGTGTATAGATTTCTGAAAGACTTTCTCACGTATATGGCTCAATATTAACTGCAGCTTGCTCCTCAAAGTAGAATTTGAGTATATCATCACAACTGTTCCAGTTTAATAAGTTTGTGCTTTGGTGTGGTCCCATTTGATTTGAGAATATGCCTGTGGATACAGCGGTGAAACATATATGAAACAATGTTACTATTCACTGTGGTGATCTAAGGATGTGACTCAGTTAAAATATGTATGCCAAACAGTTGACTTGTGGTCACAGCCTACTTTCATATACTGTCATGTCTGTTTTTTAACGAATATTTTTACTTTCTCACCATTATACAGAAGGTAAATAAATGCTCTACACAAGTGAAGTTAATTTGGCATGTTGTAAGAATTTTTCTACTGGATTTTTATAATCCATTCTTTCA
>JANRMT010062829.1:30161864-30203052 GCA_026402145.1 Polypterus bichir lapradei
TGAAATGATGAGTCTCAACACACTAAAAGAAGGTTTAGGGCAGCCACTCGTATATTGTTCCTAGCTGCAAAAGGATCTTTTAGAGCACAATCGATGTTGTTGGTTTGAGTTCCCAAAATGAACTGACTCGGTTTGGCAATATGGCGGATTTATAGTGCGTAACCTGGAAGTGACTTCAATCTGGGAGCCGGAACTGGAAGTGATGTCAGTCTGGGAGCCGGAAGTGACGTTGAATCAGGCAGGTTTTCCCGTATTTGATCTGTAGAATTAACAGAAACCGGTTTAGAGCACCCCGCCACCCCCTGGCCCGGCGGGTAATCACTTCCACTTGGTCCATTCAGCTCACTCCTAGTCGCACGTGTGTGACACAGCCCCCCCCTCAGCCCAGACCCATCGGGTCGGACGTACCTGTTCGTGAGGTTGTGGCACCGAGAAAGAGCATCAGCATTGGCCTGCAACAGACCTCGACGATAAATGACCGAAAACTTATAAGGCTGTAGGTCCAAAAACCACCTCGTGACTCGTGGATTTGAATCCCTGTGTAACGCCATCCACTGTAATGGTCAGTCACCAGGGTGAAGTCCCGACCCAGGAGGTAGTACCTCAGCTGCGTAATCGCCCATTTAATCGCCAAAGCCTTCCGCTCCACTGCCTCATACCTGGTCTCCCAGTTTACGACTCTGGTACATAACGGGGTGTTCCACTCCAATGCTTTGGCTCAGCATGACACCAAGACCTGTGTCCGAAGTATCCGTCTGGAGAATGAAAGGCAAAGTAAAATCAGGAGCTTTCAAAATAGGAGCTGACGTAAGGGCCTGCTTAAGGTCACTAAATGCAGCATCAGTATCCTCATCCAGCACCACGTGATTAGGTTTCCCCTTCCTTGTAAGGTTTGTCAAGGGCGTTGCTCTCTCGGAAAACCGGGGTACAAACTTGCGATAGTAACCCGCTAAGCCGAGAAATGCTTGTACCTGCCGCTTGGTTATCGGACGGGGCCAATTCACTATGGCATCTATTTTGGAGCATAGTGGTTTTTCCATACCCCGGCCCACTAGGTAACCTAAATATTTGGCTTCAACCAACCCAAAATAACATTTCTTAGGATTAATACGAAGTCCGGTATTCTCTAGTGTCCGTAATACAGCCTTAACCTGCAGTAGGTGTTCCTTCCATGTGCTGGAATAGATGACAATGTCATCCAGGTAGGCAGCACTGTACGAATTATGGGGTCTGAGCACTTTGTCCACCTGACGTTGGAAGGTAGCAGGTGCCCCATATAATCCGAATGGAAGTACACGATACTGCCAATGTCCGCTAGTAGTGCTAAACGCAGTCTTTTCCTTTGTGGAATCCGTTAAGGGAACCTGCCAGTACCCCTTGGTCATATCAAGAGTAGTCAAAAATTAGGCATGTCGTAGCCGCTCGAAGGTCATCCATTCGCGGCATCGGATAGGCATCAAATTGGGAGACTTGGTTAAGCCGTAGGAAGTCATTGCAAAACCTCCAACTTCCATCTGGCTTTTTAATCAATACGATGGTACTGAACCCGGGACTAAAACTTTCCTCTGTCACACCTAGGTCCAGCATTCGTTTGATCTCCAACTCCACTTCTGCCTTTTTTTGCTTCGGGAATCCGATATGGGCGTTCTCTGACTATAAACCCTGGTTTCATCACTATGTCATGCGCAACCAGGGAGGTCTGTCCAGGATTTTCGTTCACTACCTCAGGGACAGACAGGATAACTGCTTCAAGCTCCTGTCGTTGTTGGAGAGTCAAATTATCACCGAAGTTAAGGTGTAATTTATGAGCAAAGTGTAAGCAGGGCTGTCCAGAGGAGGGATCGGGATCCCTTCCACGGTTTCAGCAAGTTGACATGATAAAACCGCTCTTTAGGTCGACGATTAGGCTGGATAACTAAATAATCAACCAAACCCTTACTGGGCCAGTAATTTGGAATGTGAGGTAGGAACTAATACCATGACTCGATTTCCCGGGCGGAACTCCCATAGAGATGAGCCACGATTATAACACCGAGCCTGGGCTGCTTGCGCCTTTTCCATGTGAGAACGTAAGATAGGTCTAATTTTTGCAAATCTATCGTGTAATTGCGTGATATATTCAAGTATATTTACAGAGGGAAGGACCTCCTCTTCCCAGCCTTCTTTTAATATATCCAATAAACCCCGGGGTTGTCGTCCATACAATAATTCAAAGGGGGAGAACCCCTGTGGAGGCTTGTGGGACTTCCTGATATGCAAAAAGGACGAGGGGGAGGAGCTGATCCCAGTTCCTTCCGTCCTCATTGACTACCTTGCATAACATCTGCTTGAGAGTTTGATTAAACCTCTTGACTAGACCATCTGTTTGAGGATGATATACAGAGGTCTTTTAAATGTTTTATTTTCAGTAACTTAGCAGTTTCCCTGAACGTTTCTGAGGTAAATGGAGTCCCTTGATCCGTCAGGATTTCTTTAGGGATTCCGAGTCGCGCAAATACTCCTACCAACTCCCATGCGATATTTTTGGAAGTAGGTGAGCGTAATGGAACAGCTTCAGGATATCGGGTGGCATAATCCACCAGGACCATTATATATTTATGTCCTCTGGCTGAAGGCTCTAGGGGTCCCACCAGATCAATCCCGATATGTTCAAAAAGGACATCAATTAGGGGTAAAGGGATTAAAGGAGCACGGTCCTTTCTAGGAATCTGCCGTAATTGACATTCCGGACAGGACATGCAAAAGCGGTGGACCACCTCATTAATCCCAGGCCAAAAAAAGCGGAGCTTGATTCGCTCTAAAGTTTTCTCAGGACCCAGATGGGCTCCCAGGAGGTGGGTATGAGCTAGTTCAAAGACTTGTCGCCGGTAAGTCCATGGAACTAAGAGCGGGGACCTCATCCCTCCATGTTCTGCCACCCGATATAAAAGGTCATTATTTAATACAAAGTGGGGACCTTGTGGCATGGGATGTGTGGTGCGCTGGCCATCTACTAAGACCACTGCATTTTTCGCAAATTTAAGGGAGTCATCATTCCATTGCTCCCTTTTAAATGAAGCCGGTGTCTGCCTAAACTGAAACTGCAGACGACTGAGGGGATCAGATTCGACCTCAAGGGGCGTGGTTTCAGACCAAGCCGGCGCAGCGCTTGGTGATAAGGTTTCGCTCTGCGACGGTCCGGCTGTTTCCACGTCATTTTCTAAGGCCGTATTCTGTTCCCCTACCGGCTGTGTACACGGTGTGGAGGTAGCTGAGGACGCAGGATCGGCGTCCATGACAAGACAGAGTGCTTTATTAGGGATAGCGCGCTTTTCCCATATGAGAAAAGGCCAGAGGATTAGTAGGAGCACCCTGCCCCCTGCTCTGTGTTTCTCCGCAGACCCTCGTGTCACCTCGCGAAGCCTTCCGCCGTGCAACAGGGTTTTCCAAAGCATGCTCCGCAATGTAAGAGTAAGACTCTTAAGTTAGTGGCACAACTCCCTCTGGGTTCACAGGGATTCCTTTCTGGGTCTCCCAAGTAGGTTTCCTCCCGCAAGGTGTTAATAATCCCCACAAGGGTGACCATGTTATCATTTGAATGTCCCCAGGTCAGCTGGGCGAGTTTAGCAGGTAGGCTCTTTATTATTATGGCACAGACCACCTTTTCCACAATTAGTCGGGCATTTTTATTGTATGGCCCTAGCCAACACCCGACTTTCTGCCACAGTGTCATGGCCTGTTCTCGGAGGGATTCCTCTGGGTTATATTCCCAAGTCGTCATTTCCCTCACCTGCACTATTTGGATTTAATAATCGTCATGTGGGAAAAAGCTGACTCGCATAAATAAGTAGAGCAGAATAATGCAGTCAAGGAGCTTTTGAGTTCAGCCGAGTGAAAAATGACAGCTGTCCGATTTAACTGATTTTAGTTCCCTCTCTTTTCTCTTTTTCAGATCGCTTTTCGGAAGAAAGTCAGTCAGTTTCATAGTTTTTTATAAACAGTTCGAAAGTGCCTTTCCACATTTTCCTTCTTTGGAATAGCAATGATTGACAGGTCAGACAAACTAGGGTGACCAAGCGTCCTCTTTTGCCCGGACATGTCCACTTTTTACGTCCTGTCCAGGGCGTCCTGGCGGGTTTTATAAATTCACGAAAATGTCCGTTTTTTCATAGGACCATTATGCGTGTACGTAAATTGACTGGCGTTTTGCTCACAATACTAGGGTACTACTTTTTTGCGCGACGTAATTACCGGGAGGCTGCCTTGTGGGCAGGTCTGCGCTGCAAACACACAGATACAGACAGGGATCAGAGCAGAGAGCGGAGCAGTATAGCAGGAAAAATGCCGAAGCGTAAGTGCAGCTTCACCGAAGAACTGCAAAGAAAATTTCCCACATACTGTCCCGGTCGTGACAAGTGGGAGGCGGAGTGCACCGTGTGCAAAGCCGGTACGTATGTCTCGGTATCCAATAAAGGTGCTGGGGATCTGAAAGCCCACATGGACACAGAGAAACATAAAAAAGCTGTGCGAGGTGAGAGCTCATATGCAAAGTTGACAGTTTTTTGTCAGACCAGGAAAAACCGAGGATGATGTAAATGCAGCAGAAGGTGCAATGGCTTTTCATACAGTGAAACATCACAACAGTTACAGGTCCATGGATTGCACCAGTACTTTGCTTAAAAAGGCATTTCCTGACTCTGACATTGCAAAAAAGTTTAGTAGTGCTCGCACCAAGACCGAAGCCATCGTCAATGGTGCTATAGCCCCCCACTCTGTTGAAATCACTCATGAAGCACTCCAAGAAATCCAGTACTGTGGTGTTTCCACAGACGGGAGTAACCACGGAGCAGTGAAAATTATTCCCAGTCATAATCCAGTATTTTGACTGGAAGAAGGGTGGCGTGCAAACAAAATTGATTGAAGTTAAAGACACACCTAATGAGACCGCAGAAACAATTGCAAAATATCTCACAGAAACCCTGGCAAAAAACAATCTGTCGGAAAAATGCATTGCATTTACTGGAGACAATTGCAACACAAATTTTGGAGGAATCCGACGTGATGAAGCTGGAAAGAATGTGTTTGTAAATTTGAAGAGTTTGCTGCAAAACAAGACTCTGATTGGTGTGGGTTGCCCAGCACACACATTGAATAATTGTGCACACCATGGGGCAGACACAATAGAAATTGACATTGAGAATTTTATATTCAAAATCTACCAGTACTTTCACATTTACACTGTGCGCACTGAGAGCCTGAAGGAGTATTGTGATTTTGTTGAGATTGATTACAGAAGGATGCTCTCTTACAGCAAGACAAGGTGGCTGTCATTGTTCCCAAGCATTGAGAGGATGTTACAGATGTTTCCAGCTTTAAAGGCATATTTTCTGTCTCCGCAAAAGCCACCCATAGCACTCAAGAGTTTTTTTTTTTTTTGAAAATGATTTTGCTGAAATCTACCTTTGGCACATGCACACACTCATGTCTGTGTTCCACACACACATTCAAGAAATGGAACAGGAGAACATGTCCATTATGGAAGTGAAGAAGATATTAAACAATATACATACCATTCTTCTTCAACGCAAGAGCAACAACTTCATGTCCCTGAAAGTTAAGGGACTACTGGCACAGAAGCGCAAAGATGGACTTCACAAAGGCTGTGACCAGTTCTGTGCAGATGTGCATGGCATGTACAGTGCATGTCTGGAGTATCTGGAGAAGTGGATGACTCCCATGGAAAAGTTCTCAACATTCATGTGGATGGATCTGAGTGAGCCACCAAACTGGAATGATGTGGAGGCATGCATCAATTACCTTGGAGAGAAGGGGGTGGCAGTTGATAAGTGTTTTGACCAGGTCACCAATCTGAGGAAATTCACAGAAACGTGCAACCATGATGAGGAGTTCAGTGCCCTGCAGGTACACCAGAAGTGGACCAAATATTTTGAAAAGGCAAAAAGCATTGCATGTTACTCAGAGCTACTGACAATTGCAGTTTGTCTTTGTACTTCCCTCTCACAATGCAAATGTTGAGAGGGTTTTTTCACTAATGCAAAGCCAGTGGACCAAGGAGAGGAACCAGCTCTCCGTAGAGTCACTAAAGAGGATTCTACTAGTTCAGTACAACTTCAAAGACATGTCTTGCAAAGACTTTCATGCTTATTTGTTAAGCTATCAAAAACTGCCAAGAAAGATCAGCTCTACAGCAAAATATGGATGGGCTGACAAGGAGGATAACATTTATTTATATAGCACATTTTCATACAAACAGTAGCTCAAAGTGCTTTGTGGATGAAGAGAAGCAGGATGAAGAAGAAAACTAAAGATGAAAAGTCTAGATTCTTTTTAAGTTTTTTTGTCTTTGTGAGACTCTTCCGTTATTACATTTAAGAGATATATTGTTGAAGCTGGAACAGAATAGTTCATATTTAGAACAATATTTATGTATTTGAAGAGTCTAAGAGAGCTATTTTGTTACACGTTTTTACAGATTTTATTTTATTACAGAGGTTAATTCTGCACCATTGAAGTATAATAAATAATGTTCATCAACCACCAAGAAGCTTGTCTGAATTCGTCTGGAGGCTGTGCCGATCGTCCGTCCTCTTTTTTTTTTTGTTTGGAAATCAAAATATGGTCACCCTAAGACAAACGCACTTTGATTGTGACATTGTGAGAAAAAAATCCTCTTCTAATTCCATGTAAAACCCATACCCGCCCCAAACAATTTTTTTTTTTTTTTTTTTTTTTTAACTCCCTTCTTTAGTCAATATAAATTGGAAGACTAACAAGATCACAGCCGGAGTTTTGCAGTAGCTTGCGCGTTTGATGATCAGTGTGTTAGAGAAAAGGAGATCTCAGACTGGCCGCCCTGTATGTCAATCAAGTGGCAAATGCCATAGGCATATATGATAGACTAACGTTTTAAAAAAAAAAAATGTTTTTGAATGCAACGCGATCTACCCGTACTACCTTTGCGATTGACACATTGGGCACCCCTGGTTTAGGGGAAGGCTACAAAAAAGCTATCTCAGAGGTTTAAACTGTCAGTTTTAACTGTAAGGAATGTAATCAGGAAATGGAAGGCCACAGGCACAGTTGCTGTTAAAGCCAGGTCTGGCAGGCCAAGAAAAATACAGGAGTGACATGTGCGTAGGATTGTGAGAATGGTTACAGATAACCCACAGATCACCTCCAAAGACCTGAAGGAGTATTTTGCGCAGATGGCGTATCTGTACATCGTTCTACAATTCAGCACAATTTGCACAAAACATCTGTATGGCAGGGTGATGAGAAAGAAGCCCTTTCTGCACCAACGCCACAAGCAGAGTTGCTTGTTGTATGCAAATGTTCATTTAGACAAGCCAGTTTCATTTTGGAACAGTGCTTTGGACTGATGAGACAAAAATTGAGTTATTTGGTCATAACAAAAAGCGCTTTGCATAGTGGAAGAACACTGCATTCTAAGAAAAACACCTGCTAACTACTGTCAAATTTGGTGGCGGTTCCCTCATGCTATGGGGATGTGTGTCTAGTTCAGGGACTGGGGCCCTTGTTAAAGTCGAGGGTCAGATGAATTCAATCCAATATCAACAAATTCTTCAGGATAATGTTCAAGCATCAGTCACAAAGTTGAAGTTACGCAGGGTTGGATATTCCAACAAGACAATGACCCAAAACACAGTTTGAAGTCTCCCTCTGCATGAATGCCTTTGTAGAAGTACAATGTTCTGGAATGGCTGTCGCAGTCCGCTGACTTGAATATCATCGAAAATCTATGGGATGATTTGAAGCAGGCTGTCCATGCTCGGCAGCCATCAAATTTAACTGAACTGGAGAGATTTTGTATGGAAGAATGGTCAAAAATACCTCCACCCAGAATCCAGACACTCCTCAAAGGCTATAGGAGTCATCTAGTGGCTGTTATATTTGCAAAAGGAGGCTCAACTAAGTGTTGATGTAATATCTCTTTTGGGGTGCCCAAATTTATGCACTTGTCTAATTTTATGATGCATATTGCATATTTTCTGTTAATCCAATAAACTTAATGTCACTGCTAAATACTACTGTTTCCATAAGGCATGTCATGTATTTAAAGGAAGTTGCTACTTTGAAATGAGTCTCCGCCAATGATAAACAAAAATCCAAAGAGTTAAGAGGGGTTCCCAAACTTTTGCATATGACTGTATGTAAACACTGCTTTATATATAGATGACTTCTTGCTAATTTACTGGTATTTGTTATTGGTGAAATTTATACAGTAATATTTAGTGGTACATAATTGTCCTAACTATATTTTGTGGCTTATTTAAAAAGGGAAATCGCCACTGTTTGGGCTATTTTAAAGCAATGTCATTTTGAACAATACTCTGCACACCCAGATGTTTTTTTGGATAGTGCCAAACTTGGCAAATCCTGAGTTCAACATACTGTATTTGTGGCTTAAAAATTTAAACATTCCGTAGCTGTTGATTCTTGAGATTTTTCAGAAGTTATGGTGAATATTCATCTTTTCTGGTAGATGGGGTGGTATATAGGCAAGAAATAAAATAGTTTTGAATAGAAGGCGGATATGTGTTATGTAGGGCAAAATGGCATGGACTCTGATAAAACTGGAGCTGATATTGGCTCATTGTCAAAAGTACCAGTTGGATGATGCATTTTGTCCCTAACAAGTATTTCATGAAGGATTGGTGCCATGTAACTAAACAGGCTTAGTATCTACCAAGATCTAACTGACGTTTCTGTCTGAAAAGTATGAGATTCCTTTCCAAGTAGCCTGGCTCTATGCAGAATCCCTTGTCTAACTGTATTGAGGCAAGACACTCTAGTTCTAATAAGACACACTGCTACGTAACATAACATAAACTAATGTGGTAAGCAGCTTCTCAGTTTATACATGTGTTAAACACTTTTTTTTTTTTTTTTTATTGCTTTGAATCAGAAACATGCATACAATTCTAAAACAGAATAAAGTAACAAAGCATCTCCAGGTCTCTATGCTGTCAAAGAAAGACAATCAGCACAGGAGAGCTTCCAAGTGAAGGCATTCCACTTATGACCAAAAAATGTCTGTATGAATTGGTTGGCTTATTTACAGAACAATAAAGCAATCACATGGAATGCTTAGTTTTCTGCAGAAAAAATGCCTTTTGTGAAACAATGTCAGGACAGACTTATTCATTAAAAGATTAGTCTAGAAGTGGCATTTTTGTTTTTAAAGTTGGAGTAGGTTTAATTTATTGACTTAATTGTCCACATTATATAACTTTTCCCATGTGTTTTCAGTCATCTTTCATTTACGTAATCATAGTGAGTCGGAGGCAGTTGGTGGCACGCACCTGTGAAGACAATCGCATAATGGGACATACTCAATGACTCACTCAAACTAGCCTGCGACTCAAGAAAAAAATCAAACTGGTTTGATATTTGTCTTTAGTTGTAGAGGCAGGGTCTGTGTGCATAAGGGCTGACAATCTATGAATGCTTATCCAGAAGTAAAATGCATGTAATAAAATGACAAGGGGTAAGGAATGTGGGTGTTTTGGAGCTCATTCACAAAAGAGAAGCTTTTCTGTCTGATGTGCCTTTTTTGTGTACGATGACCGAATGGGGGGTGGGGTGGGCATTGCGATTGATAATCCTTAGTACAGAACCAGCTCTGGTAGCAGCATGCTATTGCTGTCATATAAAGCAGCGAGTGCTATTTTGCTGAAAGCTCAGCACTCAGTCAGTAAATGTGACGTAGGCTGAGATTTTGTTCCCCCTCCCCCCATTTGTTTAAATTGACATGGTCTGGCGACTAGATCTGCAATTGTGGTCAGCAAATCTGACATACTCCATGACTGGAAACTGTATAATGTGGCATCAGCTTGAGTTAGACAGGCAAAGCAATGCAAAGGGTAGTTGCCAAAGTGCTACAGCCCCCAGCTCATTCAACCCATCTGTCATTTGTTTGTAACCCCCTGTCAGTAGCAAATATGACAAGGTTCATTTAAATTACATACATGTATGATCCTCTGGTTAGTCATTGTGTGACTGTAAACAGTGCTTTCCCTTGTGCAGCATGTAATTTTTTATGGTGTTTTTGAGAAGTGTCCTCACTCAAAGTAGTATGTTTTAAAAATAGGAACCTAGATTTTTTTTTTTTGGTTTTTTATATATATATCTTCTCCTCCTTTCATGGTCACTCGGTGTTAATAGCAGGATTTGAACCCAAAACCTCAGAGAATGAAGTCCTAGGTCCAAAGCTTTAACCACAACACACTGCCTGCCAATAATATTAGCCTTGGTATTATTTATTTTATATATATATAAATATTGTTGACAGGAGATGCACTTTGGTACTTATGATACACCTGATTGACTGATGGCACTATAACTGATACCCATTGTTTTATGAAATTTCCAAGGCGAAGCCAGGTAACGGAGCTATATATGTTATAAATGTGCTTTGCCATTTTCCATTTGCTTATTTCTTCCCACCCTCCACTTTTTTTTTCTTAGTTATTCTCTAGACTTATTTTTAAGAAGTTTTTAAATGCAGTCTGAATCCCTACTTTTATGGTAAACTACTTGTTTTAATCAGTTGACTCATTTCTTATAAGAAAAACCTGGTAATACATTTTACTGTGTTCTGCCTTTCCGTTGAAATTTAACTAAAGGTTGTGGTTGTGGTGTTTTGTAATTAGGTCTTGATCTTATGTCTGAGTAAACCGTTCATCTGTTCTGTAAAATGCACACATTTTCATGACCTAGTAACTGAAGAGGTTGCTTAATTTTGCAGGGAGCTTTTGTATGTTGATTTGGTGGTTCTTTAATTGTGAGAATGAAGGAGTAAGCAGAATTTTGAAACTTCGTGGAGTGCCTAGAAATTTTTGAACTGCTTTGGGTTACCGTAGTATTAATACTATGACAATTTCAAAGGCTTTTAAGAAGTTAACTACCTCAAGAATAGGATTGGGTATTGTTTAGATTTTATTGATTCTAATTCTGCTTATTAATTCTGGTTCTTATTGATTCTTGGTTCCGATTCTAATATGGTTAAAAGAAGAAAAAACATTTAAAAAAAACTGTTTTTAATTCTCTTTAAAGAGTTAGTTTTACAACAAAGCTCACTTGAAGCAGGCAAAAACAGGGCATTTCAAGATAAATAACATTTTGTCAACCTAAATATCACAAATACACAGTAAAGAGGGTGTTCATGCGTAAACAATTCTTGTTGAAAATCGGCATATCCGCTTTTTATGGTACTATGCCTAGTTTTTAGGAACTTTAGGTTTATTATTGCCACATCTGCATTATCTACAGTGACAGCATTTTCTTTATTGAAGACTAGGGGGCTTCGCTCCCTGCTCGCTTCGCTCGCCAACCCCTGTGTTTTGGTTAATCAGATATACAATTGAAATTTTTTTTTTCTTTGTAATTGTTTCAATTTCATTATTTACATTTTTACTTTAAAGCTTCATTAAAAACAATATATTTTGGAGACACATTGTGACAACGCAACGTATAACTGCCCGTGAGTGACTATTTCTGTTTCTCTAATAAATAATCCTTTTTCTAATGTTTGTCCCTGTGATTTATTGATTGTCATAGCAAAAGCTATTCTCACGGTAAACTGTAAATATTTTAATACGAATGACATATCACTATCTCCTTTGGTGTGTGATGTTATTCCCGGAATATATACATTACCTTTTTTTGCCTGTTAAAATTTGCATCGCTTCTCCGTGATCATCAATATACACCTGACTGAATTGTGTATTCTTTGAAATTCAACTTGTCGTTGCTTCAACTGTTGCGGGACCACACATTCTCATAGCGTATGGTCCATTATTGTGTAAATCCACGTTTTGTGCATTGAATGATGCAACTGCAAAAATACTTTGTTGTCTACTCTTTGCCTTTTATTTCTGACCTTGATTTGTCCTGCTCTTTTTTCAATTACACCTGGTCCTGATTTAATCACCTTTTGTTTGCGGTAATGTGATCTTTTTTGTCTTGTCTTTGATACTGTAGCGAATGACATGATAAAGTGTCACAAAAGTTTTACTTGGAACACTTGCCGACTTCCTAATCCCCAACACCCTCTCCAACCCCTCCTCCCCCGGGTTTCACCCCCCCTTACCGCATCAATCAATACCCCGCTATCAGTCTTCCATGCTGTACTCTGCCCTCCCTCAATCGGACCAAACAGTCACATAAAACCAAAAAGGCCTCAACCTGGCTGGGACGCTACAATACATTAGAATTTTACTGCTTTCATATTTTGTACCTTTCTCTACATGTGTATCGCGCCATCGTTTGTTTGAGCCTTTCGAATTCCACTGCTTTCATAATCTCTTATCTGCCTTTTTTTCTCTCCAGTGCCTTTGGGTCTCTATTCTCCGTATTGTCCTTATACACTTTATATGTGCTGAGAGCACAGGATGTGTGTCTATGTGCTTTTACACGGGCTGAGTGTTTTTTGAAGGGTGTGCTCTTATATGATATCTTTATATGATATCTTTTGTCAGTAGGACGTGTCTTGCAAGAATCTCATGTTCCACATCCCCGCGAGACGTCCCTGGGACAATCTCTTGGCACCAAGTCTCATATTTACGGTCCCCGTGAGACTCTCCGTGGCAAATCTCTTTTGTCTCACGGATCTTTTAAATGTCTTCCAAGAAGATCACATATTGTCGCCTTGCTTTGCTTTCCAGGATTTTTTTTTATATTAGAGAAATGCCAAAATCCTGCAGAATATCACTGATTTCTTCAGCCACAACTGTTCCTGTTTGTGCTTTATAAACTACTTTTGTTTTAAGAACTTTATCTCATGTTGTCTACAGTGATGTAATGTGCTGTCACTGTGACAATGATCTTGATAAATAGTTGTCCAGCTGTCGTTGGTCATAACTACTTTGCTAACATCACTGAGGTCTCCTATTAATTTTGACTTACCTGCTTGGTACGAGACAGAGATCAAATAGTTAGACAAAATATGTCTAGTAGGGTGAGTGTACTCTAGATTTGGGCCTTTGTAATCTCCCTGCAAATGCAAATTCAAAATAACGCTAAAATTGGCTACAAGTACAATCATCAAATTATAGTTTTATTATACTTTTTATTATTTTTCATACCTACCTAAATGACAGTGATTCAACAACTGAAAAAGAGTGTAGCCCTTTCACCAGAAATGCTGTGACACTCTTCAGTTCTCTCTGTAGTCATCTTTGCCTTATGTCGCAGCTTGGGATCCTTGCTTGCACCGGAGGTGAAGAATTGGTGGAACTACAGCTCCGCTAACAATAATCTAAGTATCTTTTATTAAATACAAGCTAATTTGCTGTCTTACAGTTTAAAAATAAGAGTTTCTTAAACCATTATCAGTTACTTTATATAATATTACCTGAGTATGATGTGCTATCACTAGCTAAGGGAACTTGGGCTGGGAGACCATAAGACATTGAAGGCAGTAAATTCTTTTAAATTAATACTGTGCTGTAGTAAATGTTTATACATGTTTGTTGTACAGCCTGATTTAATAAGATATTATCTTGCCACAACTGCACATTGTGGTGTTGCTGTTTTCTTTATTGAAATAAAGCCACACGTTTTGAACGTTTGCTGCGATCCGTAGTTCATGTGCCAAGTAAAACAAATCAACATGTTGTTGATGTATGATGTAGTGTGGATTTACACAGAGAAAGGTGGAGACCTGAGACAGAGAGCGAGCAAGCTCAGCTCACACTGGCCACAAAGCGCCCGTGAGCAGCTGACTCAGGGCTCTTTTCAAATTTAGCAAAAGCTATAGACAGCTGCTTCCAAGCCAGGGGTTTGCAACTAATCGCAGATAGTTACCAGAGGGCAAATCTTTGAGCGGAGATGCTTCGTGGTGTGAGCCCATGACATCAGTTATATAGATGATTGAAAATCCGTATGTAGGAATTAAGTGGAACCGTAATTCAAATGTCTTTTTCGATTCCCTTTATTTCTAATTTGAAACTGGTTCATGAGACCTAACTCTACTCAGTAGTATATTTATTCATTTAAAATTTTTAAAACTATTGATAATCTTTACAGAAGACTGAACTATAGGCCATATTTATTTTGGCATTCTTTGACTCCTTATTGTCTGACAATCACAAATGTTTTTGAAGTCCCTCAGTAAGAGTCCAGTTATCTTTCTATGGTTTATATATTAAAAAAAAAAAAAAAAAAAAATCTTAAATTGTGTTCATCCTTGTATTGAAAATGGTTTTGAATATCAATATCTTGCAAAGAATGTTATTGAAGTTAGGGAATTTAGTATTATGACAACTGTAACAGCAAATCTGATCTTCATTTGGCATAACAGCAGCAAAGCAGAACAGCCTTATCACATACTGGACATTCTAAAACTTTACTACTTTTTTAATATATCTGTTCATATATTAGTTATCAAATTGTTTATTTTCTGTTTGTTATGAGGATATAAGGCTAACCTGGCAACAGGATCATGATCGACTTTAAAACAGCAACATTATTTATATTTTAACATGTACATCCAAAGAAGGTAGCTTAAAGTGCTTTACAAGATGTTGCAAGAAATAAAACAAAAATAAATGACATTTATGATAATGGTAGATGATCAATATTCACTTAACAAATATGCAAGCATTAGAAAAAAATAGAGCACTTATATGTAAATTTAAGTCAAGTCTGGAATGCTATGGTCAAATGGCTGGGTGGGACTGAAAATAAACTTAAGGGGGTGATGCTGAAGGGAGGAAAAAAAAAAAAAACAGGGTTTCTAGGGGTTCCAAGGCCAAAAGACATAATTGCTCCCCGTAATGTTTGGTACAAAGACACGTTCATCCTTGGTTTAGATCTCTCTACACAGTTTGAAATTACAATTATAAGTTATTAAAGTGCACAACTTGCATTTAAGATTATTGGCATACATTTGTCACTCTGGCTGCGTTTTTTAATGTTATGTCTTGGTAAGCTCCAAGTTTTTTTTTTTTTTTTTGGTTTGGTTAAATAAATAAATACTAGCATGTCAAAGTGGCATTCCATGGGGTGTGTTTTTGTTGGGCTGCAAGTGAGCCCTGACACGTAAAGTTCACACTCTGAAAAGCTGGAAGTTTATGAGCACATGGAGTCACGCCATTGTTTATTGCAATTGAGTACTGAAAAGTAATAGCACCATAGGTTAATTCATCACATTTACTGTATAATTTTAAAATTGCATATTATAAAAGAAATGTACTAAGAGAGCATTTTATAGCAACATTTGTAAAAAGCCAGTCACCAGTTCCTTGGATTCACTGATGTTTTGGGGCTTATTGCAGAAAGAACTGTTAGCAACTAAATTCTCCATTTGACTACTATACTCTGTCTCATCCTTTATTAATACACCCCATAAGTGCAGAATCGTCTGAGAATTTTCATAAGTGATATGACCTGGTGTTATATTGATAGTCTGAGGTGTAAAGAAAAAAGGAGGCAGGATTGCTCCTTGTGATGCTCCAATTCTGCTTGCATCCATATTGGAAGCACAGTCCTTGAGCCTCACAAACTGTCTGCCATACAAGTAGTCCTTTTATCCAGGACAGTATAAGCTCATTCACCTGCATATATCTGAGTATACACCTTATCAGGGATACCTGAGTGGTATTGAAGGCAATGGAGAAATCAAACATAACCTTCACAGTGCTGACATCTTTGTCCAATTGAGAATAAGACTTGTGGAGTAGATTGTCAAACAAAGCCAGTTCCTTCATTGCACTAATTGTAGTGATTCTAGGTGGTTAAACAACTGTTATAATCCAGGACCAGCCTCTCGAAGGTCAAGTACCACTTGTTTGTACTCGGTTATAAAGATTGTTCAGGAATTTTGGAATTGTCTTTCTGCCTCCTTAGTGTCTATTCTTGCAGTCTTAATCTTAGAATTTCTTAAGCTTAAAAGCTATACCAAGTTCCATTTTAATATAAACTTGAAAAAAGAGCTGTTGAAGGATCAACTTTTGAGGTAAACCAATGATGAACTCCTCATGTGGAGCATTCTCCTCTTCACTATACTAATTCTTGTGCCAGCTAACCAATTTTAAAAACAGTTTTATAAGTTCTGTCTGACAATGGCATTTTGAATGTATAAACGTTTTTGTATGCTTTCATTTTGTCTACTGCAATAGTTTTCCCTTTTTTTAAGTAAGTTTTTAAAAATGGATTTAGCAGGATTTTACTCTTATCCTATGATGGCTGCTGTTCAGTATATTTTTATATGGGTAGTCTTCTAATTTATTTCTGGTTAGTATCCATAAAAGGAAAGCTTTTTGGTTTGTAATTTTTAGAATCCATTCTTGATTGCAGTCACATTTGGTGGTATGTTTAATAAATGTTTATAATAATGACTTTACATTTTTGTTTATTAAATCAAACTTTTGTTGAGCCAATAGAGGTTTTACTAGCCTCAAGTACATCAAGGGGTCTTAGTTGCACTTGATTCTTTTATAGTATTTCAAAAATCTAATTAGAGCTTATTTTTCTCCTCTCTGTGGTTAAACTTGCATCTTCTACAGGTAGAGAAAATATTTAGTTCATTTGGTATTTAGGTCTTTTTTTTTTTTCCCCCCTCTGTCTCTGAAAGTTTAAACTGTTTAATGTTCTTGCAGATTTATCTTTAAGCTTTCAGTCTTAATTTTTATTGATGCCATTTTCCATTCATTTTGTATTTCTTTAGACCTTTTGTTTTTGAAATATTTTGTTTCTGAAGCTACTATGCATTCAGTTTTGTAATGGTTATCAACAATGGAACACCTATCTGAGTGTCAGAAGCTGATTGCTTAAGAGATTTAGTTTTCTAAAGGATCAAAATATTTCTTTGCTGTAATATATAATTAGTAGCTTTTGCTGTATTAAAATCAATGAGTTTACTTTTTTGAGATTTATTTTAGAATTGGTGAATAACATGCTGTAGTATTATCACTAGTACAGGATTACATTATGGTGTTTTGCTTCAGCTTGTGTGGTGAGCATACAAAATATAATGTTGTAAAGACAAACTTTGATTAATATTTTTATTAGATCTTCATTTACTGTAAGGTTCATAACTAATGGCTCAGGTTTTTTTTTTTTTAAGATGTTAGAGCTGCATTTGTGACTTGAGCAGGCTGGTAGCACTCCTATGTGCAACTTTTGGTTTATGAGTTGTTTTCATTGAAGTAACAGATGGAAGATTAACTTTTAGGACTGATTTTTCTTTTTGTCTATTTTGCCATTACCATATCTTTTACCATTTTTGCATTTTTTCGTGTATTTGATTTAAGATATTACCTTTTGGCCAATATGTATATGGATCTTATTCTTCATTAAAGTATAGGAAATGGACACTTTCAAGTATAGATAACCTCATTTCTGTTTTCTTTTGTCAGCATTACTTTCCACAGTGAATTAAAGAACTTTCCTCAAATATAAAATTGAGCCGCTGGATGTCTTCGCTTCAGTTTTTAAGCAGTTTATAGACCATAAAATCTCAGCATGTTTATATATTATGTATATATATATTATGTATAAATATGTACATATTTTTTATGTATAAATATGTACATATTTTTCTTCCCTGGAAGTATAGAGTCCTTGTGTATGGGATTTCTGTTAAGATGTTAAACACTGGCTGGTTTGTTTAGTGTGGTGGAAAACTACCAGTGTGTAGTTGGCAGAATATTTTGTACATAAGGTAAGTGAATAGCTTCTGTGTTTTGATTTTTGTTGTGCTTTAGTGGTGGCTTTACAGGTAGAATTGCTGTCTTCCGCATCTTGCTCACCAGATTCACTTATCTGATGCAAATATCCTCAGTGAAGAAATTTTGTATTCAGAATGTTACAGCAGCTCCCAACATTGAAGTTTGATTGGCATCTCTAAATCACCAGTTTAATGATTTTTAGAAGGCAGAGAAAGGCCTAGGATTTTTCTTTTATTATTGAGATGGCTGCCTTGTAAGTCCAACCAATATGACCAAGTTATGATTATAGATTAAGTTATAGAAAAAGCATGTTTTGAAATTGTTTGCTTGAGATGATTTTAAGCATTAGAGAAGGGAATAGTCTATATTAGGGATTCCCAAGCTTGGTCCTGGTGACCCACTGTGGCTGCAGGTTTTTTTTTTTCCCCAACCAGATTCATAATCAGTGACAACAACTGATAACATTGATCAAATTTAATTAGCTGGTAATTTTTTCCTCTTTTATTCTATATTCAGAAAAGTACCACAGCATAATTTTTACATTTACAAGAGACATTTAAAAATATTTCTATTTTTGCTATAGATTTTGTTCATTTCATTATATTTTGTCCTTTCTCTGTGCAATTTTCTCCCTTCATTGTATTTTAATAATGTCAATTAAAAACGAGCAGAGCAGACACCCAAGCAAACAACAATGAATCATGAAAGGCTGCAACTACTTTAGTGTCAGCCCCACTAATTAGTAAATAATAAATGAATTAAACAATGTGAACACCTGGAAAAGTAGAATGAAAATCAAGATGAAAATGTTAAGACAGAAAAATTTTTTCCCATATAACATTTTAATATATACTGTATATTTTTTTTTGTTTACCAAGCTTAGTTTTCTAATTTCTGTATTATTCCCAAAACACACAATCTGGGAAATAACAGATCACTTAATTAGCCCTGGACTCCAATTAAAAACAGAAAATGGTTGGAACAAAAACCTGCAGCCACAGTGGGTCCCCAGGACCGAGTTTGGGAATCCCTTATCTATATTAATGGTATTTCTTAAAAAGGTTGGTTTCACTGATTCCTTTAATGTGGTGTGGGTTTTTTCTTTCAATGAAACGGTGTTAACGGGTGCAACAGCCTCCCTGGGCCAAAACAGTATGCAGAAACTTCAGTTGCAGTCTGTCCCTGGGCCGCATTTACAAATCTTGCATATGCAATGTAAAAAAGGCCTAAATGTGTGTACACAAGTTCCCTTGTGATCGTTGGGATTTATAAAAGAAAACTTGATAGGGGAATGCTGCGCATATATGTACAGAACTTTGATCCATGCAAGCACAACATTTCGGATAAACTGGGAAATGATTCCTTCAATAAAGTAGGTAAATGCAGCCAAACCAGCAACATGACAACTTGTGCGCATTTTAATTATATAACAATAATGGCTTGGTGATGTTAATTATCTTCCTGTTGTCCCTTCTCTGGGAACTGGCCAACAGGTCAGGAAAACCTTAGCCGAGATTCACTACATCTTGCCTGCTGTGCTGAAAGTTGTTGTTAGCCAACTGAAGAGGCGCTATATCCAGCATTTGTATGGCATGGGTGTACATATTTAAAACAACATTTTGGCCAATATAAAGTGGCATTTTGCAGCTTGTCCCATTCACCTAATACAACCACATCAATTTACTGAAATCATGACTGTATGGGCGTCTTGAGAGCCTAAAGCTGCTTTTTAACAACAAGGCACGTTCACTAATGTACATTTTATAAAGTCATTGTGATTTATAAAGGTTTGGTTGTGTAGAAATGTGCAGATGCCAATTAATATAAAGATTTATTTATTTTTGCCATACACATTTTTCTACAGTGAATGTGAGCCAAATAATTTTCCAGCCTGTGGAGTAAAATAGAATAGTCAGTGGTATGAAATGCTGCACTTAAATCTTAACATAATTACTGTGAAAATTCCTAGGTCGGAGGATATCGCAGTAATGTTTACAAAATGGGGTAGTGCTGTTGCTGTACTATGACTGGTGCAGAATTTCTCAATGTGATGTATAAGGTGAGACTGAAGCTGAGTAGCAACTACTTTTTCAAATATTTTAGAGAGAACTAGTAAATAACATGGGTCTATAATTAAACATACTTGGTCCTGTGGGACACCACATACTGTATAATTTTGGAGTATAAATAAATGGAGCAATGTCTGCTTTTCTATATATGCTAAAATCGATGTAATAGATATGAACTAATACACTAATGCAAATGACAGCTCATTTATGATTTGAAGCCTAAAACAGATCTTTTTTTTTAATCTGTCACATTTTACTCTTAAGTGTTTTATTGAACCAAATAGCGCATGATGAATCCACACAGGTGTATATGGAAACAAGTTAGATGGAGAACTGCTGGCTTCGTTGTGATTTGCATCTTATTGCTAATATGCAGTCATTAAAACAGTGAATGCAGCTGTTTAAGACTGAAATAAGCAATTAAGGGTGGGGAACCTTAACAAGGGAGACCACTAAAATTAAGCCGAAAAATGTCACTTGAGCAATAAGTGCTTCATTAGCAATAATCGACTTCTCATTAAGAAACTGGGTTGGAACAAAAACCTGCAGCTCTCCAGGATCGACTTTGCCTACCTCTGGTCTATTACGTGCACAATTTTAGAAGACAACATCTATTGGTGAAATGGTAATTTATTTGCATTTATCCTGCTTTGTTCCGGTTTTTCAGTTAGACTATGGTTCATTGTGTTAGTGCTAATACTGTACACATCTATAGGTGAACTGCCTACAGAATAATCACATCACATGGCATTGTAGTAAACTTATTTAGTCAAGAAAGACAGATTATCCTTGGGATATTGGCGGAGAGGACCCTGACGCAGAATCTGTTTGGAGACCATCACATATGTGGAGACGTGGTCTGTCCCAGAAGAGATCCCAGTTGTCAAAGCCAGTATTTCACCTCTCACAGAAGCATCTCGTCCATGTGTTCAGGGCCAGGATTGCACTGTAAATTTCATCTGATCTACAGAGCCTTAGAAGAGGACCTGATACGATTTTCGCACCCAGGGTCCTCTCCTTTGTGGCATGAATGAGGAGTGTCAAGTCCATTACAGAGGTTCAGACTGTTAATCAAATCTGTGTTGATACCAGCATGTATTACAGTTGTCCCAATAGTCCTTCCCTTGTGCTTCTTAAGGACTGCTGGGACTCAACTTTCTGCATCTTTTAACTCGTGCGCACAGGAAAAATTACACACATGTTTTACAGTCAGGTAACTGTAAGATCAGGTGGTGAACGATTGAGTCACCTATAATGACCCACGTCACCACTTTGTGTAAAAATGGTAGGTGAGCAGAGATGGTTGAAGTGGTTGTGTGTGGTGCTGTTAGATTGAGGAAGTGGAGATGACCTGGGTGTGGGCCCCTGCTTCCTTTGTTAATGTTCCCAGATTCCATCATTGTCTGGAGCAGGAGCCAGTGTGAAGCTGACCCAACCCCAGGTGCAAATGGCATGACGTGGTATAGAGAGAGCCAAATCGACCCCAGACATTGAAGTCTGTAAGAGGTGAGCTTTCTTATCATAGAAATGCTGTAGTCTGGCAAGGAGCTGTTGAGTCTGCATCTCTAAGAATCCCAGTTCTTCTGCAGCGTATTGAACCTCGCGGTCAGCAGTCTTGAAAATGACGTCAGTAAAAATAGCCTGCTTGTTATGCTGTCTGTGGTAAATGCTGTACGTTGGGCCAAGGAAAAATTGGCAGTGACCTTGTCTTTACTCCTACTGTATAACTTAAGATGATCATGAGACAGGTTAGTTTTTACCTTACTGATGTGGTGTCACAATAGCAATCCTGCTCAGTATGAAAGGAACCGCAGGTTTAGACATACAGTATGTTGTACGAGCTTGGCTGAGGAGTCAATTTTGTGAGGCTGCTATCTGTGGGATTAAGTTAGAATCCTTCCTAAATGTGGCAATACAACAGCAAATCAGTTTCAGTGGGACTGGGAAAGCCAGAGGTTTACACTTGGAGGATGAACTGGTGTGGAGGACTATTCAAGAGCAACCACTCCCTCTTCCTCTACTGTGCCGCATGTTCCTGGGGAACCCAGTGCTAAATCACTTGTAGATGACATGATTCTACTAAATGAATTTGGTTCAAGCAATGTATATTTATGATCTAGAACAATGGTGTCCTCTAATGAGTATCGGGAAATCTTAAGCTATTTCTAAAGTATACAGCTGATTTGATTTTAAAGAATTAGTACAGGAACAAATCAGCTGATGCTCAGTTAGTAAAGTGTCACTAAAAGTTATCAACTCATATTAAAGTAATACTCCATCCCACAGAACTGCTTGTCAGTTAGGTTCATCATGGTCACCATGAGATGGTAGCTTATGATAAATATGGTTTTTGCTTTCATATTATAAAATGCAGTGCATTACAAATGTTACTTTTGTATTACTTTTTCTTTTGTAGGAAAAGCTGCACACTTAACAACTGAGCATTTATTGTTAATTCCTAAACCCATATGAGCTAAAAATGACCAGAAAAACAGCCAAATTTGATTGTTTTTGTGTTTTTTGTCCTTTTATCTTTTGTGAAGTAAACATCCATTCACAACATATGAGTACTGAGCACTGTGCCACCAGGTCTCATCAATTCAAAATATCTATTAATGTTGGATTGGTAGTAAAATTTCTGACTTCAGTACTGATACTAGCTTTCAGAGATCTGTACCAAAATCATACTGATGCAAATAACAGAATTCCATACCCAGCACCCAGGTCTCACAGTAGCCTTCCTGCGCCACTATACAAACATGCACTTTTCTTCCTTGCCACACTCCATAAACCAATACAGTGGGGTTGGGGCATTCACCCTTGGAGTCTACAGTGGTTTTGTATTATATACTTTAAAGGTGTGTTGGGGGGTTTTCCCCTTGGTAAGTCAAACTTGGTGTCTGTCTTCTAATAAGACTGAGCATGAGGTACTTGAGTACTCCCATTTACTTGCGGTATTAAGAATTAACAAAATGCTAGTACTTTGGTAGTTTTTCAAGACTGGTTGGTATACTGTGTATCCCTAATATCAACAGCTAGTGGTTCGATTTATAGTCTGTTTCTTTTACTGGAATGCACACACCACTCATTTCTGCTTGTCTGTGATGCATGTGCTTAGCCCCTCCCTATCTCTCTAATACCTGAACTGTGCTCATATGTACTATAAGAGCTAGTGAATAAATGCAGTTATTTTGCAAGTAGAGCAAGTGTCAGGAATAAGCTTCAGTAGTAAAGCATGGATTTGTTTTAATATATAAATAACTTAAATAAAATAACTTATGCCATTTTCTCAGTGGTCTGACAATGTAGCTCATTGCTTTTGATGCATTACCCCAAACACTATTGCTTTCATAGTTCTTTTAATGAGAAGGCCATTAAACATGCTAAGTGAACTAGGAGGTTTATCATTATTTTAGGTTCCTGAAAATAAATTTACAATGCACAGATTAAAAAAATTGATGTGAAAAGGCAGGTTAAAATCGTATCAGTTTTAATCTAATGGCTCTAATTAGAGGTATACACATCATCATCATAAGTATTGTGGGTTTACCTTTGCCTCAGTATTTATTAAAAACGTTGATTTTTAAAGTGCATTTCCCTATATTTGTAGCATTTTTCAGCAACTACTATTTTTTTTTTTTTTTTTTTTGGGATTATAATTCTATAGTGTTTTAAAACTGTCTCGCATTAGTATTAAATACTGATGTAGGTTGGGATTAAGTTTACATGTGTATGTGTTTTTGTTTTACTGGGTGCACTTTAGTTGGAAGTTGGTGGTAAACATTGTTAAAAGGGTGTTGAAAAAATACCACTTTTCAGAAAGTGTTAATTTTGATCTTCAACCTGTTTGCACATACTGCAAATAGATTCTCTAATGAGATTGTCTCAAAGAACTACAGTATGTCAAATATAATGTAGCCATGTTAAAATTAGCAAATATAGCATATGGTTTCCTGACACCCAAGATCTCTAACAAAGACATTTCAAGAGCAAATGATAAAAAAATGTACTCCTCTTTCTATACTACATCTGACAGAGAAAATTTAAAATGTATGAAGTTGGGCCATATTGCCATCTTAATCATGTAGTTGCATGCTTAACTTTGTCTGTTGTAATAGCATAGTACCATTTCCTTATCAGGGTTCTGAGAATGTTTCTCCTTTTTACACAACACCCAGGGATGGAAAATGAATACTTAAGTAGGGCTGCATTAGAGAATTTATGCTTGTCCACGTTAGACATGCTAAAATTCAAGAAATTTGGCAAGTTATATAAGAATCAGAAACTTGTAAATGTTAGCACAGATTTCTGAATTTGAATGTTCAATTACAGAAGCTTGAAACAGTCCGGTTTCGGTTTCAGCATGTTTTTGCAATTGTGCTGAACACTAGAAGAATCAAATAGTTCTTTACACATGTATCTTGTTGATGTTCTAAATGCTGTGAGGTGGGATTTCAAAAGTGCAGCATGCATTCTCCAGTTTATTATTAGGATGCCTTTTTTCTTTGTTGCAACTTCCTCTGTCTACGTGACTGCAGGCAGCAATACTGCAAAGATGAAAGAAGTAGCTTGTAATTTGCTTTTGAGTTCTGAAGATTTGTTCAATTTTAAGCCCCTCAGCCTGCTAACGGCTTGATAAAAGGGAATAAAGTAAAGAAATTTGAATGGCAGATTCTGGTAAAGGTTTTTAAACTAGATACGACTTAATTAAGCAATGCAGAGTACACCACTTTTAGTTTACACATGTTTGCATATCTCCCATTAGAGTTAAGGCTAAGAAGGTAGCAACCTGTGTAAGTATGCTACCTTTTTAACAAATATTTAGAATTCCAATGCTAACTCTCAGATGCAAAATATGGTCATTTATTATGAAAACAAAAACCATACAATCGCATAAGGTGAATATTGTGCACAAAATAAGAAGAACTGTAAGCAAGGGAAACCATTCATCAAGACGTGTTGCTTAATATACTTAACCTAATTCACTTCCTGAAATACATCAGCATGCCTTTTTATTATGGAAGTTTGCATTTGCTTTGAATTCCGTCACATTACATGTAGATTCACATTACTATATAAATGTCTGAAGTACTAAATTCAAACAGCAGTCCTAAGCTTCTGGACACTTCAAAGAAGTGTCCCTGTTGCAGCCCTTCTATGAACAAAGAAAAAGGGGAAACCCATAACATATGCATTACTCTTAGATGCAGCATTTCAAAAAGTCTCACACTGCAAGGAGAAGTGGAGATCAACATAATGCTGTACACTCCGCCAGCCTACCTACGAGCAGAAAATGCAGCTCACCTGGAACTCTTGCCATCTATAGTTATAATTGCTGAAGCTGAAGAACTCGCTGATAACAACTGCTGTATATGAAGATAAACATTTCTTATGGTACTCAAAATGTTTCCTGAACCCAAGAAGTTCTGACATGACTGTGAGATTTCTTTGACACGCGTTTTACCTGTTCCTGACTTCGCCTTATGCATCGGCGGCTACACAGGTAGGCCTAATCCCAGAAGTGATGCAGCAGGAGACTCGTCCAAAGATGAGTCACTGTATTGCATGAGCACATGGAATAATTTTATCTTATCTAGGTACATGATTGACAACATTAAAGTGTATAAAACATTACAGCTGTAATAGGAGGAGCTGAATAGTAGCACTGTTTCTGTGGTGGCAGGCCAAGATTCCCAGCCTGAAAGATCTGAACTGACCAGAAGAACGAAAATTGGTAATGATGCAAAACTGTTATAATTACATAGGGACAGAAATTAAATTGTGATTTGTCTTACATGATTTGTTATTTGCTTTGCCTGAGGTTTACAATATTTTTGTGTTTTAACCCTAGATCTTTGGAAACTACTACCATTTTTACCACAATGCAGTAAGAAAGCGATCTCTTTCAGGACATCGTTCTCTACACCTTAAACTACAGCTTGATCCCAAGGTAAATTCTTAACCTGCTTGATTTGGTTTTCATTCTACCCCCTTAAGTCAAAATAACATCCCTTATGGACACTTCTATTTAGGTTTCATTCATATGCTTATTACCAAATTGTCATAAAACTAGAGTTGATTCACTGTTCAAGCACTTTAGGTGTGTTTTGATTTTGTTTTCCTTTATATTTGAAGATCTTGTAGTTCTCATTTGGCAAAAAAATAATCTCGTGTACTGCAGTTTGTCTTGGTAAATTTATTCAAGTTTTAAAGTCCTTCAGACATTTGGTAAGGTGGTGACTTTGTCAATTTTTGTAATAAGAGGTTTTGATTGTTGCTGTGTGATTTTCATAGTTTCTCAGTATCATTGGTACATTTTGGAATTATTTTGAGAATTATGACAAATGTCAAGAATAGAATATTGTGAGATTTCATGGTTTTAATTTTGAAATGAGTGTGATAGTGGCAATTTTTCTTTTTATAATGAAGTTTTGTCTGAAATGTATCAGAGGAATCGATTACCAGAAAACTATAACAAAATTTGATAAAGCGAGGTGGGTGATTTGTCATGTTCAAAGTTAAACATATTTATAAATACATTATATAACTTTTCCAATCCTAAATAATCTGTCATCTTTGAAGAGGAAATTCTGCTTAAAGCTCTTCAGGCAGTTCCTTTGACCTCATGATTCTCATTTGCTCTGACATGCATTGTGAGCTGTAAGGTCTTATATAGACTGGTGTGTGGCTTTCCTAATCAAGTCCAATCAGTATAATCAAACACAGCTGGACTCAAATGAAGGTGATCTCAAGGATAAACATGCAAACTCCACACAAATATAAATATGAGGGTCTGAATACTTAGGACCATGTGATATTTCAGTTTTTCTTTTTTAATAAATCTGCAACAATTTCAAAAATTGTTTTTTTGTCTGTCAATATGGGGTGCTGTGTGTACACTAATGAGGGAAAAAATTAATTTAAATGATTTTAGCAAATGGCTGCAATATAACAAAGAGTGAAAAATTGAAGGGGGTCTGAATTCTTTCCGTACCCACTGTATATATGTGTGTGTGTGTAATATATATGTATGTATGTGTATATGTATGTATGTGTGTGTGTGTATATGTATATGTATATGTATATATTGTATTTATAAATATTTCATTTTCTTTTTTTAAACATCTACAAGTAGAAGAACATAGCATAGCTCAAATCGTTACGAAACAGCATAGCGAGTACAACAGTCTGTTCCAAAGATGCTCTATGAAAAACACCATTTGTGTTTTTTTTGACCATTTCAAAATTAACTGTGTTGTGTTGTTGATCACAGACAGCTGCATCCACCACTATGTGATTTTAATGGCATGTATGGTCTTGAGGTTTTTTTTGTTTTTTTTTCTTATCTAGGTGAGATGGACGGAGCAGCAGGTCATTAAAAAACGGAAAAAGAGAGATCTATATATTGAATATTCTGATCCAAAATTTTCACAGCAGTGGTATCTGGTGAGCAAGGTTATTCAGATATGTTTAACATTTTTATATTTGTCTTAATAAAATCTAGAACAAGCTTCATTTTTGACTTACTGCCTAGAGCCAAGAACTTGATGCATTTTAGAAGTCTTTTTTTAAACATGATAGCTGAAATTTTCAGTTTTACATTTTGAGTTGTGTGGGTCAGGAGAAGTTCTGGAGTTACACCAACAGCGTTTTGTTAAACCTGTCAGTTTCATTGCTGTGCCACTATTGCTGTAGTTAATTCTATATGTAATGTAAGCCTGTTTGTTGATTCAGAGTATCAACCAAAGTATGATAAAGCAACAGCAGTATACAGTGGGGGAAATAAGTATTTGATCCCCTTCTGAATTTGTAAGATTTCTTACAAGGAAATGAACAGTCTCTAATTTTATAGTAGTTTAATTTTAATGGAGAGAGACCGAATATCAACCAACAATCCAGAAAAAAACATATTACATAAAAGTTATAAATTAATTTGTATGTCAGTGAGAGAAATAAGTAATTTGATCCCTTACAACCCAGCAAGAATTCTGACTCCCACAGATGGGCTATGTGCCCATGTGGCACACACATTACAATCAATCAATCAGTCAATTATAGTTACTCCTGATCTCAACTCATTAGGTGGTGTTACAAGAACAAGATATAAACCGATAAAGGTTTGGGGCAGCCACCCGTATAATATGGTATCCTGGCTGCAAAGTCGTTTTTTTATCAAATACACAGCACTGATGTGCATACAACGGAGTCCAGAATGAGACTGAGGGAAAAGGGGAAAAGGGCAGGCTTTTAAAGGGGAAGACAGGAAGTGAGGTCATACGGATCGGGCTCATGTTCTTTAATCATTGGTTCAAGCCCGGACGTGACATTACAGGGGCCGGAGCCGGCAAGGTCTCCTTCTATTGGCCCAGTCCCGGAAGTGACGTCATGAGAGCCAGGTGGAATCTCCCAGGAAGGGTCTACAGGAAAGGGAGAGAGTCAGTGCACTCTGCCACATCCCGGCATGCCTCAGAACTGCCTTCACTCGAGCCCTTTAGCTGCCTCCCATGCACACGTGTGTGACAGTGTATAAAGCTCACCTGTCCACAGAATCCATTTCTTCAATTCCAAACTCTCCACCACCATGGGCAAGACTGAAGAGCTGTCAAAGGATGTCAAGGACAAGACTGTAGACATGCACAAGGCTGGACTGGGCTACAAGACCATCAGCAAGAAGCTTGGTGAGAAGGTGACAACTGTTGTTGCGATTATTCGGAAATACAAGAAATATAAAATTACCATCAATCACCCTCAGTCTGGATCTCCATGCAAGATCTTGCCTCATGGGGTGAGGATAATCATGAGAAAGGTGAGGGATCTGCCCAAAAATACACAGGAGGATCTTGTTAATGATCTGAAGGCAGTTAGTGCTGCGGTCACCAAGAACACAATTGGTAACGCACTATGCCGTAATGGATTGAAATCATGCAGTGCCCGCAAGGTCCCCCTGCTCAAGAAGGGACAAGTACAGGCCCGTCTTAAGTTTGCCAGTGAACAGATGATATGGTACTGTATATATCAGACCCACAAAATTCTGTGTCTACAGCCCTAAATGTACTAGCAGAATTTCAAAAATATATCTGGCCTCAATTTATTTCAGTAAAAGTGTGCTCTTTCCAGTGAACTCTCTAGCACACATTAGATTAGAAACCTTCCCTTATCCCAGATCAGTTTAAATATCTACATTTAAACATCATAAGTAAACAAACCTGTTTTTAAACAAAATCCTCTTATGTAACTGATGTTATACTGTATACTATCTGAAATTATAAAAAATCAAATTCTCTCTTAGAGGATCTGTTCAAAACTTTTTTTTTTTTTTTTTTTTTTAAACCTGGTAGTGTGTGTGGAAATTTTAAGCAGTAATCCATGACTTCAAGTTTCACTGGGGTATAAATATGTGGTTGCACAGAGGCCATATTCCCTTATTCATTCATCAACTTGGGAATGATAAGATAACAGAAATGTCTAATGAGAAAAAGGTGTGTTGACCTTCTTAAGTTAGGGTATAGCTATACAAAAATAGTTATTTGCCAGAAAATACCCATGTCAATAGTTAAGGCAAAAAGTAAAGTAAAAATCAGCTGTTACCAAATTACTTGAAAGAGAGCGCCTAAGTTTATTTTGCCCTCCTGCACAATGAGCAGCTGAATGTTTAAAAAACCTTTAGGATCACTGTTGGAAAATACAGAAAGTAGTACCTTGGGGTCACCAAGCCTCTAAAAACTACAATCAAATGCCACCTACATGCCAACAGATTTTTTTTTTTTTAAGGTATACCCGAAAAAAAACACTAAGGTAAGCTCCTAGAGTTTCCTAAATGCTACTGGAACAATGTTTTATGGTCAATAATAGTTTTTCAGAAACACTCAAGGTAGGTTTGACATAAAAAGGAGGATGGCTATACTGAAAAGAATCTGTTTCCCCAATGTCAAGTATTGTGGATGTTCTATAATGCCTTGGGGCTGTTTTTCCTTCAAAGGCATTGAGAGCCTCGTTAGGAACTGCCAAAAGATTTTAAGTGTAAATCTGGCACTGTCTGCCAAGAAACTAAAACTGGATTGTCGCTGGATCTTCCAGCAGGACAATGGTCCGAAATATATGTCCATATTAACACAAAAATGGTTTAGGAAATACAAAATCAAGCTTCTGCTATGGCCATTTCAGTCCCCTGTCTAAAACGCAATTAAAAGCTTGTGGGGTAAGATGAAGAGGACCTAGGAGCCTGAATAATTTGGAATGATTTCTGTAAAAAGAAATGGTCTCAGATTCCCTGCTCTATATTCTCTAACCTTATAAGAAGTTATAGGAGAAGCCGTTTTATTGGCAAAGAGGTTGCACGAAGTATTAAATGTAGGGATGCCAGTAATTGTGCCCTGTGTGGTTTTGTTAAAAATAATATATTTCTTGATAGGGAATTGTTTTTTCTCAGAATAAATTTGCTTCAGTTGAAGGTTGGATTTTTTTTTTTTTTAAATGTAAAATTAAGGCAAGTCACTAAAAGGTTCATTTTTTTTTTTTTTTTTTTTTTTATATCTTTTTGTGCTCATCTTTATCAGGAATGCAGACTCTAGCAGACAGGGAAGTTTCCAATTGATAGTTTACATTTTAAGCATCTAGTCCTGATCCTACATAGCTTTTATAATTTAAATAATAATTTAATTTTTTTGAAATGTGCACTTTTTTGAATATTTGTGGTAAACTTTTACCTTTCACACAGTTGTTCATATCACTGTAGGCTTGAGTTTTACTACAATATGATGGTTAATTTTGTAAATGCATTCCTTACTGCAATAATTTAAACATCCATAAAATATTTGAATTCTGTCTTGCATATATTTTTTATTAGGACTTAAAACATTCTTTTAAAACTTGCACTCTAAAGCTGCATCATTGCATTGTTTTGATTCATCTTAATTATTATGTGCATCTTGAGTTTGTATCTAGGACGCAAACATTTTACAGGTTTTCCCTAACTTCTTTCTTTTTTCCTAGAGCAATGTTAATCAGCATGACCTGAATGCTCGAGGGGCCTGGGAGCAGGGTTTCACTGGAAGAGGTGTGGTTGTTTCCATCCTAGATGATGGAATTGAAAAAGATCATCCAGATCTTGCACAGAATTATGTAAGTAATTCAATAAATCTTCACTACTGTTTGTTAATTTTTAACTTTTATATATTCGTAATTAAGGAAAGTTCTTCACTTTATCACTATCAATGGTTACAAGTTTTTGAATTTTAAACCTCTCCTTTTTTTATGTAATTTGTGAAACAGAACCAGTTAAAACAGGTATTTGGAAATAGTTAAAGCACTTGAAGAAACAGTAAAAGGTTTTTCTTTTTTCACTGTATAGGTGAAGACTAGTACTTCATTTACTCAATTATATGAATGAAATGTATTTACATTTACAGTTATTTGCTTGGCAGATGCTTTTATCCAAAGTGACTTATAAAAGAGGTAAACATAATAGAGTAACTTTAGGCTTGGGCCTCTTTGTTCAGCAAGTGTAGCAGGACTGGTAACAAACGTTGATTGCTACAAGTGAAAAGATGTAATGACTAATTTCCAATCCTAGATTATAATCGATTAAAACAATAAAACTTAATCAAAGAAGTTAACCAACAATATAAAATATCACAGAGCAAAGTTTGTGTTTTTTTTTTTTTTTTTTTTTTTTTTTTGGTGGTTGCCCCAATCAGTTGATATTCACAGAACAGATGGGTTTTCAATTTTTTCTTGAATGCATTGAGGGAGACAGCAATATGAATAGGGGTGGGTAGCTCATTCCTCCAGCTAGGTGCTACACAGGATAAGAGTCTGGATTGAGACTTGATACCGCGCAGAAGTGGCATTACCAGACGTTGTTTATTGGCAAAAGTGAGTGGGCAAAAAGGAGTATAGGGCTTCATCATTGTTTCCATATACTCGGGTGTTGACCCATTGACTAATCTGGAGGCAATCATCAGGGATTTGAACTTAATGCATGTCGCTACAGGGGGCAAATTTAGCAACCTGAAGAGAGAAGTAATATGTGCCCATCTCGACTTGTTAATTACAAGAATGGCTTACTGCACTCTCGACCATCTGCAGGTGGTTGACAGCAACTGTGAGTACTTCAGAAGCAAGTTGCAGTCGTCCAGACTTCACAGTACTAAAGCCTGGACGGACCAAAGGTTCTGCTACATACTCTGACGGATAAGGTCTGATTGAGCAGCTGATGTACAGGGTAAAGCTGCATGAACAGGAAACAGTAGAAATGTGGTCAGAAAAATATAGCTGAAGATCAGGTCACAACCCCAAGGTTGTATACAGGCTTGGCAGGTGCTAGTGACTGTGTCAAGCTGTCCGGAGAATGGGGAGTTGATCAGACTGGCTGGCCGGGATCAGAAGAAGCTTGATTTTTGCCAGGTCGAGCCGTGTAGATGGTGGTCCTTCACCCAGGTTGAGAATCAATAATACATTCAGAGACTTTAGCTGATACTGTATTGTCCTCTGGAGGGAACAACATGTACAGCTGTTTATCTTCTGCATAGCACTGATAAGAGAAACCATGCGATCTGGTGATGGAACCCATTGAGGTGGTGTACGGAGAGAAAAGTAGAGGACCCAGCACTGATCCTTGGAGAAACCTCTGTGCATGTCTGCTGCACCCTTGACATCTCTCCTTGCCAGGACACACTTTATGGTCTGCCCAAGATATAGGACTCAAGCCATCGGAGAGCAGTCCCAATGATGCCATGGTCAGAGAAGATGGCAAGAAGAATGTCAATAGAATATTAGAACGATCTAGATGAGAACAGACTATTCAACCCAACAAAGCTCGCCAGTCCTATCCACTTTTTTTCTTTCAAAAAAAGTACTTTTGAAAGTCCCTAAAGTCTTACTGTCAACCACGCTACTTGGTAGCTTGTTTTTTGTGTAAAGAAAAACTTCCTAATGTTTGTGTGAAATTTACCCTTAAGTTTCCAACTGTGTCCCTGATGAACTCATTTTAAAATAAGTCTCAATCCACTGTACTAATTCCCTTCATAATTTTAAACACAATCTTCTTTTGCTTAAACTGTATAGGCTCAGCTGTTTTAATCTTTCTTCATAATTCAACCCCTATAGCCCTGGAATCAGCCTAGTTGCTCTTCTCTGGACCTTTTCTAGTGCTGCTATGTCCTTTTTGTAGCCTGGAGACCAAAACTGCACACAGTACTCCAGACAAAGCCTCACAAGTGCATTGTAAAGCTTGAGCATAACCACTTTGTACTTGTACTCCATACATTGTGCTATATAACCTAACATTCTGTTTGCCTTCTTGATGGCTTCTGAACACTTTCGAGAAGTCGATAGCTTAGAGTCCACTATGATTCCAAAATCCTTATCATAAGGTGTACTCTTGATTTTCCAAATGCCCATTGTGTATTCAAACCTAACATTTTTACTTCCTATATATAATACTATACATTTACTGACATTAAATTTCATCTGCCACAAATCTGCCCAAGCCTGAATGCTATCCAAGTCCTTCTGTAATGATATAATGGATTCCAAATTGTCTGCTAATCCACCTGTCTTGGTATTCTCTGCAAACTTAGCCAGCTTGTTTGTCTGTCTGTCTGGATGGAGCGATTTTCATGAAACTTGGTACGCATGTTCCTCGTTGGTCGACAAAAAATACTGTAGGGTGAAATCAGCCCTAACCCACCCCCTTCTGGGTAGAGTGGGAGGTGATCTTGTGGTCTTGTATGTATGTTATCATCCAGTTGACACTCTGAACAACCACCAGAGGGTGAACTGGAGGCGACTGCCAGCCTCCTTTATGTTTGAGTGCCAAGGCACCCCAGTTGCTTTTGAAATTAGAGTTCTGCACGTGGAAGTGTGTATCTCTGTCCGGCCCAAAAGTGAGACGTAGAGTCGGGGTGAGGGCTCCAGCTCCGAGGATATGCAAGCGAGGCCAGTGCACTGGCAAAAGAAAGACAGTCGTTTAGCTGCTAATGCACAAACGATGCGAGCCCTTCGGCAACATGAATCCTAGCAGAGAGATGCCCAGAGTAGTTCTGACGATTTAAATACTTTCTAGGATCCTGTGCTTTTAACAGCATGGGCTTACACACCTAGTATATACCAGGCAACTGCCAGCATTCTTTATTTTTGACCAGCACCGCGCCCCTGTTGCTTTTCAAATTAGAGTTGGCTGGTTCCGAGCATCAACTAGATAACATAAATGCAAGACTGCAAGACAAAGACATTAGTGAGTCTTTGTTTAATTAATTTTTATTTTTGACGTTATGTTTTAATTGTTTTTTCAAACAAAACAAAAAAACACACAAGGGCGAACTGGACGTGACTGCCAACATTCTTTGTTTGAGCACCACCGCCCCCCTGTTGCTTTTCAAATTAAAAACAGTTGGCCGGTTCCGAGCGTCAACTGAATGATAACATACATACAACACCGCAAGACAAACACATTAGTGAGTCTTTATCCATCCGTTATCCAATCCGCTATATCCTAACTACAGGGTCACGGGAGTCTGCTGGAGCTGATCCCAGCCAACACAGGGTGCAAGGTAGGAAACAAACCGCGGGCTGGGCGCCAGCCCACCACTGAAAACCCACGCAGACACTTGGAGAACGTGCAAACTCCACGCAGGGAAGACCCGAGAAGCAAACCCAGGTTTATTGTTTAATTTATTTTTAAAGTTGTGTTTTTTTAATTGTTGTTCTCGAACAACAACAAAAAAAAAAAAAAAACTTTTTTCCTCCCAGGCAACGCTGGGTATTTCAGCCAGTTATATAAATAGCAGCAGCCCTAGGACTGACCCGTGTGGAACACCACTCTTCACATCGGCCAATCCGATGAGGTTCCTCACAAAGGGGGGGGAGAAGTGGCGTGGCCTGTAACTGTTAACTTAGGATGGACTGAGTGTTTTTTTGTTTTTTTATTATTATTTAAATGAGGTTATCAGAGCATGTTTGAAGATGGTCGGAAATATGTCTGAGCTGGGTGAGGTGTTAACAAGGTGTCTAATTGTAGGAATGAGTGAAGGGGAGATGGCTTGAAGGAGATGTGAAATGATAGGGTCAAATGGACAGGTAACAGCGTGATTGGAGAGGTTTATGGAAACATCAGTGGTAGAGAGTGCAGAGATTGTAGAGAATGCTGGGTGATTCTTGGTAGGATGAATAATGGGTGGCAGTGAGAGGGAGAACTGACTGCTGATGACAGCCACCCTATTTTTTTTTTTTTTTTTAATAAAATTGCAAAAACCTCAAACTTTTTTCACATTGTCATTATGGGGTGTTGTCTGCAGAATTCTGAGGGAAAAAAATGAATTTAAACCATTTTGGAATAAGGATGTAACATAACAAAACATGGAAAAAGTGATGCGCTGTGAATACTTTCCGGATGCACTATTTCTAGTTTGACAGTACGTTACCTTAGCATAAATAGTGGCAGAAGAAAAGGATGCAAGAAGGGATTGATACTTAACCAGGTCTGCCTGAGCGATTGACTTCCTCCATTTCCTTTCAACCGTTCTGAGGTTGGTATGTTAATGGCTGAATGCTTTGGAAAGCTAAGAACATGAGGACCTTTCGCATGCAGGCCTGGAAGAGAATGGATAAACCTTGTCAAGACGGGGACAGAGTGGAGCATAGGGTGTTTGGGGCAGAGTTTGCTCTCCATCCTCCTAATGACTTCTCCTCTCCTTGACACAGACTATGGAAAAGAAATGGGTGGGAGAGAGGGAGCAGAGGTGTCAGCAGAAGGATTTGGTAGAGACTGGGAGAAGAGTAAGTAGAGGGGAGCAGTAGAGAGAACTGAATAGAAAAGTGGTCATACTTGTGTAAAGTAGTGATAGTTGTGTTTGTGGGAGTACAGTTGTATTAGAGAACAAGGTCATACAGATTGCCAGAGGAAAGAAGAGTGAGAAAGTCATCAGCGATGTTCAGGTCCCTTAGAATTAGAAGTGGGCTGTCCTCATATCAGAGGAAAGAGAGAAGTCCATCCAGCTTGTCAGAGATGATCCTTAGCAAACCTGGAGGGCGATCAACAACAACAATGATCATGTTAATTGAAAAAGAGTCAGTAATAGCATAATATTCAAAAGTAGTGAAGTCACATACATTACCCAGAGAGAATAACTTCTACCAGTGGTCCAGCAGGAGTGGGAAAAGTTTAAAGCAGAGGAAAGTGCTGTTGGTGTTACTGTATCAAGTATGGTGTTCTGCTCAAGTCCATGTCTTTGTCAGAGCTACCACTTGGAGACTCTGTTGAGTGGCAAAAGCTGGAATAAAGTTTTTGTAGACCACAGGTTGGCAGTTTAAGTCAAAAGAGAAGAGAGTGTCTGAAATGGTGGCTTTATAAAGCAGTCAAAGTTTGTTGGAGTCTAGGTTTGTCTGGGGCAAGAGAAACCTCTTGTGGTAATAACAGGAATGTATTGATGACACATGTTAAAGGTGACATTAAAAGGAAAGCAGAACACAGTACCTTCAAGTAGGGGTGTCAGTTTTCTTGTCCCGTGTCACTGTTAAGTTGACTTGGACAGGTAGACTCGTGGACTTTACACAAGTAGGTCCTCACAAGAGGAGGGCTGCATATGAGGACTGACACTTGCACTGATGCTTATCAGACATATCCCCAGCAGTATTTACATCTAAAGCTAGTATTTATGGATTTCCTATATACAGTACTACTAACCATTTTGCTAACTCTGTTCTTGCCATTTTCCTTATTCATATTTGTGTCTTTCAGGATCCTGAAGCTAGTTATGATGTAAATGATAAAGATGCTGATCCTCAGCCTCGGTACACACAACTTAATGACAACAGGTAGGTTGTGCTAAAGTGTGGTATCTGTTTGCACTCTAGACCATTTATCGGTTTATTCTTTATCCATACCTCTTGTGTCTAGTTCATCTGAAACATCTGACCTGCACATCTATATATTTGACAAATTTTGTAGTGTAGTTGTTCAAATGCAAAGACATTATCTATGTTCAAATCTCTTAAGGGATTTAATCCTATAAGTTTTCCAAACATTAAAAACGTAAGTTTTGAGAGGGTGGAAAAAGTTGGTTATTGTGTAGAGGTGCCACAGATAAAAGCTTCTCTATCTTGAAGTGCTTCCTGTATTGGTTTCATGTTCTAAATGAGTGAAGGACAATTGGGTTATTAGTATATTGATGCTATCTTGTATTTATTTATATTTATACAACGCAAGGAATATAAAGAAGTACTGCAGGATTTCATTTCTATTGCAGACCAAGCCTGTATGTGTTCATCTATTTGTGTCAATGTCCAGGTTTTTATAGCGTGTATATTGTACCCTGCCACTTTCTGGTTTAGGTGTTTATTGGGTTGCCCTTTGAATGAGTGGAAGTTTTGAATTCCAAATAAATGAGGTTATAATTTAATCTAATTTCTTTAAAAATGATTTGTTAATGTTTATGGGCATGCTTTGAAATAGAAAAAAGAAGCTTAGGAAGGATATTCATCTTGACAGTGTTAATTCTTATTGTAAAGTAAATTGGAAAGTTGACTATCTATGCATGTGGTGTTTAATTTTTTTTTCTTGCAGACAGCAAAATGTTGTTGAAAAACAGCTTTGTTTGCTTATGATGTTTATCCTTAGATATTTAAACTGATCTGTGATGATAAAAGGGAAGGTTTCCAATCTGTTGTGTGCTAGAGAGGGACTGGTATACAATGCTTTGATCCATGCACATATGTCCACGCCAAACCCGTATTTGTGGAATGTATTGAATCAATATGGTACATTAGGACCATCTCTGCATCCAGATATAATAAGATCTCAGAGGTGTTAGAATTTGTGGGTGAATTAGTTACGTTAAAACAAGCATCAAAAATTGGAAGCTAAGTGTCTGCATTTAATAAATCAAGTTTGGTCTTGAAGTCCTTATTTTTCTTAGGAAAAAGATGGTAATTAATGCTTGGAGAAAGGTTTGAGGTACACTCATTGTCTTTTTGCTTCTAAAAATGTTGCTAATGAAAGGGGTGCTAACTTAATTGAAATTTTTTTATAAAATTTGGCAGGGTAGTAATCAGGGTCTGATGCTTTCTTTCCCACTCTGAAGTGAGTTTATTTTGTCTAGTAATTCTGAGAGTGCCAGAGGTTTATCCAGTTGGTCTGCACTGAGAGTGTCTAGTTGTGGTATTTGTAATGCATCGAAAAACGCATATAAGATTCTGTCTTGTCTTTAAACTGAGTACAATATAAAGACTTATAGTCTCTGTATAGTAGTTCTGGTTGCAAAGGCTGTCTTTTCCTATTTAGTGCCTCATTTGGGAACCTGGCATGTTCTTGATCTATTCTGGTAATTACACTAATTAAGTCTGATGCCTTGCGGTGGGCTGGCGCCCTGCCCGGGGTTTGTTTCCTGCCTTGCGCCCTGTGATGGCTGGGACCCTGTAGTTAGGATATAGCGGGTTGGATAATGGATGGATGAAACTCTGATGCCACCTTTGTTTCTGATTTATGTTTGTGGGAGAGATATGAAATATGTCCTCTTAAAAATGCCATCAGTTTCCCAGTGTATTCCTGCAGAGACCCCTGAGGATGTATTTGTCTCTGAAAAGAAAAGAAAAATATCAATTTGCTCGGATATAAATTCTGCACAGTTCTTATCAGCTAATAACAGGGGGTTAATACACCAGCTGTGAAAAGAGTATTTGGGGCATAATGATTTGAGCTCCATGATCAAAGGGTTGTGTTCAGAGATAACAATAGCATTGTACTTGCAAGATTTGACCATGGGCCAATAAATGATCTATAAAGAAGTAATCAATTTTTGAGTAGCAGTAATGTACTGGTGAGAAGGTAGAAAGAATATGCTCTTGAGTTTGGATTTAGAAATCTCCAATGGTCTGATAAGTTATAATCAATTACAAACTTTGTAATTGTTTTTGCATTGTTAGATGTTATCACCCCTGTCGCTGAAGACCTATTCAGGTCTGAATTTACAACACAGTTAAATTCTCCAGCCATTATTATTTTATGAGTATTCATATTGGATGCAAATAGGTTTTGGATGAAGTCTTTATTATCCTCATTGGGTGCATAGATATTTAACGAAATCCCTCTATAGTTAAATTACCCATGATGATCACATTTTCCTTCAGAATCAGATGCTACATCTGGTACTACAAATGAAATTGTTCTATGTATAAAACCTCCCACATCTCTAATTTTCTTTGTGTAGCTGGTGTGGAACATTTGGCCAATCTAGTCTCTTTGTAACTGAAACTGATCCTTACCTTAATAAGTGGGTCTCCTGTAAACAATTACTATCTTGGCATTTAGAGGTATTAGGTGAAAAATTCTTTCTCTTTAATTCATGATTGAAACCTTTGACATTCCAGCTCATAAAGTTCACTGTTTGGTCATAGAGAGATTGCGTCTTACCTTTTTTGACATTTTGTAGTCTTAAATTATGTAAGGTAACTTTTTAACCTTAATTTACAAATTTGCCAGTAGTTATTGCTCTGAAACCTATTGTTGTGTTGGCCCTTACAGTTGTGGGGGTAAATAGGATAGATTAGAATTAGCCTGCTCTCTTTCTCCCCAGGGTTTGCCTCCCCACATAAGGCTAGATCACACTTCATGAAGTCTCTGTCCTCTGACATACCTAGAGACAGAGCACATCCAAAAACAAAACAAGTCCCCCCCCGCAGCGGTGCAGAAGGATTAAAGTAGGAGTATCTATTGGCAATACATTCTAAATTCTATAAACCTAGAATACAATCTTAAACATTCCCAAAAGAATAAACCCAGGGAATGATGTTAAGCAGTGCCCATTAAGGAGAAGAAAACGTACGATAGTACAATCCTAATACAATAAACTAAGGGTTTGATGTTTAACAGTCTTCTATGGGAGGAAAAAAATTGTAATTAAAACGTAAAAATAGCCGAGCAGAAAATAAAATGTACAACTACAGCGAAGGTTTCATTACGAATGGACCAAATTGTAGGTAAAATCTTCTTTGCCTTGCCAGGACACGATGTGACTGACAATCGTATTTCGAAAAGTGACAGGATCAATTTTTTTACTACTTTTTCTGCTTTATCCGGAGAACTGCTAATGTAGAACTCTGTTTAACAGGATACAATAGGCTGTATCTGATTTCAGCTTTGCGTAACTGCTGTTTTAATGCTATAAAATGTGGCATGTTTAGCAGCTGTTGAAGGTGAGAAATGAGGAAAAATATGAATGCTGCTGTTTTCAAATATGATCTCATTTCAGTATGAGAAGTAACATCAAATTTAATTTGGATTGTAATTTGGCAAATCCATGCCAAGCATCTTTCACAGAAGTTTGTTACAGTATGATGAATGACTTGAGAAACCAAGGGTGTAGAAGTTTATTTAATGAACTATTGAATTTACATACAGTATCAGTGCATACATTTTATTCTGGTTGGTTGATTGGGTTATACTAAAATGACTTAGTCTGTTTTACTATATTTCTGGTCCTTTTTTTTTTTTTTTTTTTTATAAATACCCTTTGGGTTGTGCCACCACCCTTGAAATTTCTGTGTATGTAACAACTGTCCATCCTAATTGTTTTTAGGACATTTGCTGATTTCTCAGTCATCTTTCAGTGCAATTTGTTTGTTACATCTTTGTCTCTGTTGTTCATTTGACCTTAATCTGGTTTCCTGATATGCCTGAACAGGTTTCTAACATTCATTAAACCCTTTTCCTATTTCTTTAAGATGAATGGTATATTTTAATATGTAAAGTATATCAAAACACTTTATCTTAAATGATTGTGACCACTAAGTCTAATTTTTCATTATGTCTATGTGGTTAAGTTTTAATATGATGCTATGTTGATTGGCAAATAATCTGGAAGCATACAGGCTTGGATAGGTTTGTGGCATATGAAATTAAAGTATGTGAAATTTAAGAACTAAAGTGTTACTTTTCAGTACACAATGGGAAGTCTGATAGTTGAAAGTACTCCATATGAGAAGGATTTAAGACTCATAGTGGACTTGCTGCTGTTTAAAAACAAGTAGTTCTCATCCATCCACCCCTTTAATGCACTAACACAACTAATTAAAGACATCATTGAAGAATCTTCTTTTGGTCTAAACGAAAGGTATAACTGGGTATCATCTGTGTAGAAGTGAAAATTAACGTTTTTCTAATGATAGTTGCCAGTGGAAGCGTGTAAAGTAAAGCCTTGCAGGACACCATATCTCAGTTCTGTGTATAATGATGGAGTACTGTCAGTGCATTTCTGTATATACTTGAATCGATTTGATAAATAAGAGCTAAACCAGGCAAGGACAGTGCCTGTGAGCCCAACGTCATTTTCTAGCCTGTACAGTAAAATAGAATGGTCAATGATGTCAAACTCTCACTTAAGTCTAACAATACAATTAAGGCGCTTTTCCACTGCATAGTACGGCACGACA
>JANRMT010062829.1:30206475-30223409 GCA_026402145.1 Polypterus bichir lapradei
TTTTTTTTTTTTTTTTTTTTTTTTTTTTTTTTTTTTTTTTTTTACTGAAAGTTGTGTCATTGAAATTTAAAATTAAAAATACGGTAGCTAGGCTAATATTTAATTATATAGTCCAGGAAGTACCATATGTGATGTAGATTTCAGTTGTAGTTTGCAAGTGTTGTGATTGTACGGTGTATTTTACTGCTTAAAAATATCTGAAATGCCTGATAGACAAGAAGTTGACTTCAATGACTCCTTCCTCATAATGATGCTTTAAAATATGCACTATGTAGCTTTTATAATATTCTGTAAGATGTGAATTTGGTGGTGTAGAATCTGATTTTAGTTGTGTGCTGTGGATTCCCTGCATTACTGGGGATGCAGAAATAAAATGAGGAACACAGAATCATGAATGTAACGTAATGCGTGTGTTGAACCACCTTAAATCCGGGCCTTCCATGGACTTTAATGAAAGAGCAGAGACGTCCACTTAGTCAAAGTTTTCAGTTTCCTGCTTATTTTTTTTGAAAGTGTCTTATTTTAACTTTGACATTATAGAGTACTTTGTTTTAATGGGTAACAAAAATCTGTTAAGTGCAGATATGTCATAGTTCCACATTGTAATACAGTACAATGTGAAACAAATCCAAGTGGGATGACTACTTTTTTCTCTAGTTTAAAATTAAGAATGCATTAGAATATCTAATTGTAGATAGTTTTACTTTTAAACCATTAATGCCTGTGTACCAGATCAGATTAACCATCTTGTACCCTTTAACTACTGTATTCTTTTAACATTGACAAAGTGACAGGTGTGAAAGTTTTGAAAGGCTTCTTTTTTTCCCAAAAAAAATTGTAATTGTTTACATGTTCTCTTACTGTATTTAAAAGAAGTAGCTTAAGTTTATATGCATAAATCAATATGGACGTTATGTACATTTTTTGTTTTGATATGTTCAATTTTAAATGTGTGTTAAAACTTTTTTACATCTGTTTTAAAATGAGAACCATTTATTCATTAACTACCAGTCTAAATATGACTCTTTCTTTGCTACTTGTAGTATTTCATTTTAACAGTAGTAATTTTTCTGGGAGCATGTTCATACCTATTTTGTACAAATTAAAAACCTGACCTATCACATTTTCTTTTTGTATCCTGAGTGTAGACATGGAACACGCTGTGCTGGAGAGGTGGCAGCAGTTGCTAACAATGGAATCTGTGGAGTTGGTGTAGCATACAATGCCAAAATTGGAGATAAGTATTTTAGGCTTTATGAAAAAACATGTAAACATACTTGAGTTTTTTGACTTGCTAGTATTAGAAAATGTCCTGTTACATTAATAACAAGCATCTGAGGAGAATAGCCTCTCATCCTTGAAGCTGGCAGAGGGTAGTGCTGAAGTCAAGGCCACCTTTGTTTTTCCGTCCTAAACAAGTTTAGGAAGACAACTAGTCAAAATCAATTCAACACTGAGTCTGACAGTCAAGAACAAGCTAAGACCAAGTACAAAAGATAGAGGGGAGAAACTGATCTATTCAAGACTAACTCTCAACTAGAATTCAGTTAGTGTCCGTTGCTTAAAAATACAGATACTCTTAACAGTTAATTATTTTTGAATATGTTTATGTAGTGATGTAAGAGTAAGATGTTTTTTCTTTAGATCACGTTGAAATTATATTTTTAATAATCAAATAATTTGAAACCCTGTAGGATTAAACAATGACATACTGTTCATTTCAAGTATGGCTTTTTCATGTGGCATTGCACCTGGCAACGTAAAAATATGTAAGCTCCACACTCATGAAATGTTTTATTCTACATTGAAGTAAAAGACACATTAGGCTAACATGCAAAATCGCAATTTCTTTGAGTACTTAATATCAGATTTAATTATACTACATAAACCTGCAATCTTTTTTTTTTTCCTTAGTACATCTTACCAATAACATTATGCCAATAAATAATAAGAAATAGGATACAATGAAAACTGTGCAGAACAACCCACTCATGTTAGCACATAAAGTATTAGTCATTTAAAATGTTGACACTGTATTAACTAATTTTTTCAGAGAGTATAGTTTTTTCAGTAGGATTTGGTACCCCCTCTTTCCAGTGCAAGTGATATGTTTATATATACACATGGCCTAATGTCAATAATCCTCTGTCCTTTACAGGAGTACATTGTTGCACTTGATAAAATTTAAAACTCTCAATTAGTAATGTATAATTTTTGGTCCTTTATTTAAATATTCAGACTTTTTTTTTGTTTTCTTCAGTCTGAAAAGAAACAGATTATGGACAGTATACCTTTTTAAATCTACAAACTTAAAAACATCTTAAAAGTTAAATACTTTTTTTTTTTTTTTTTATTATTATTATTATAGTGTAAGATGAGGCTCCCATCCCATTGATCATGCAGCTTGAATGTCCTCCATATATTTGGACATTCAGACAACGGTCCCAGGAAGAAGGAAATGCCCACCTTGCTTCCTTTCATCCCCACTAATCTGCTCTGAATTCCACTTTTTCTTGCTATGTTTCATTCACTGTAAACTAAAGTGGCGTGAGAGCGAGTAAGACCAGCACTCCATTCCATTCACGTTCTTTTACACTCACTGTTGCACATGGTGGTGCAATGTACAGCATAACTTATGCTTGGTGTACAATCACTTGACCTCATTCATAATGACATGAGAAGAAGCGTTGCAATTCAACACCTATCATACTGTCTTGCTCAGCCTGGAATGTAGTGATGTTCAAACTAGTGTATGTATATGTAAAATGTACATATTAATAGGTATATGTAAAACTATTTTCTTAGCAGCAGTGTAAGGACATTTCACTATATGTAAATATCCACTATATGCTAGGTTTAGGAACATAACCCTTATGTAAAAGTAGACTTTACCTTCTTAACAACAAAGTTTATAACCAAATGATTTATATAGTGATGGGTGATATCCTTCATGTCTGGTTAGCCAAAAAGTTGTTGAATCAAGAATACTGTTTGTTGGTTTGGAAATCCTGATAACGATGTATTTTTAACCAAGTAAAGCTATGATCTTTGTAGCAACAAAAGGACAGATCAATAGACTATTGTTCTGACATGCATAGATTGTTATAGTTGAATTTTCAAAAGGTTTAATAAATCAAACCAAGAGGCTAACCAGAAATCAGTGTCAGAAATAATTGATAAACTTTGCCGTAATTATTGTCACGAATGCTGCGGAGGTACTCCCTTGTGTTTATAATCGATGCAATGTTGTGTGTGCAGTGAATTCTCCTGATTAAAGATAACAGAAATAAATTACTACAAAGAAAGGGTGAATTGTGATTCAGAAAGATCCCAACTGTCATGCCACATATAGTGAATGACTCATTACCATTGTATGGCTAAGTTTCAAATCTTTTCAGTGATTTATAGTTTGATTGGTCACTTGTACTGAATGTCATAGGTGTGCATAAAAGACTGAATTTTTGTTCATTGTTGTGGGTTGTTTGGTTAATTTGAAATAAGACTTGATGTTTCAGCTAGTTTCTTGTTCACAGTATACCCCCCATCATCAAAGGGGATAGATAGTGCCATGCAACTTTTTTTTTTTTTTTATCCTGTTTCTAATCACACTCGCTTCAACCCCACCACAGAAGACAAGCCAACGCAATTACAAATGCAATCAAGACCAGAATTGGGGTTGGAGGTTGAAATGGGCACAGTTAAAATGAGGGGTGGAAAACACTGGCTTAGGTGTGTGTGTGGTGTGTGTGTGACTAGCTTTGGGGGTGTTGCCCTGTCCAGGGCTATTTCCTGTCCTCCTCCCAGTGCTGCCATCAAAGGCTTTGATCCAGTTTCATTCCACTGTCCAAAGACTTGCAGGTTAGGTAAATTGGCCCTGGTGTGTGTATGTGTATTTGTGCTCATGTGTGTATTCACCCTGCAATGGACTAGGGCCCTTTGTTTCTGCCTTGCACCCTATGCTGGCTGGGATAGGCTGCTTCACCCACTGCATCCCCGGTCTGGATTAAATGCAAAAGTAACAGAGATAACAAGAGATATTTATAAAAGATGGTTCCAATCCAAGGCTACACAGGTTCCTGAGTACAGATGATTTTGCTGGGAGGTTGGCCTTTTGTTGCAATTTTTATTTCTGAAGTTGAAAGCATAAACTGTATTCAAAGTTCATTTTATTGCCAGAAATGTGTGTTTTATCTTGTGTAAGGTGATTATTCTTAAAGGAAGTCATTAAGTTATTTAAAAAAAATGCTTGTTAATCCTTGTGGTTTTTCATTTGTAGGTGTCAGAATGCTGGACGGAGAGGTGACTGATGCAGTAGAAGCTCAATCACTCAGCCTGAACCCTCAACATATTGATATTTATAGTGCTAGCTGGGGCCCAGAAGATGATGGAAAGACTGTTGATGGGCCTGCTAAACTAGCAAAGGAGGCATTTCTACGTGGAGTGTCTGAGGCATGTATAAATAGAAGTATATGTGTGTGTATGTGTATCTATATTGCATGTGTATATATTTCCATCTGTCTGTCTCTAAATATATGTAATAAATATATATAATATATTTTTTATTTTTATACATACATACAGGCTGTCCCCAGGTTACATACGAGATAGGGACTGTAGGTTTGTTCTTAAGTTGAATTTGTATGTAAGTCGGAACAGGTACATTATTTTAATAAACGCTATTGTTGACCGACTGTAACCAAGTGCTCTGCCAATGAATGATGGAGTTTTACTTCTTTCTGACCTTTTTATTATTTCTACTTTATTTTCAATGGTAATGGTTTTTCTCTTCTTTACTGTATCACCAGCACTTGCATCAGATTTGTGTTTCAGAGACATTCTTGAAGGGTGAAGACAAAAGGTTAAGATGAGCTCTTCTGCACAGCACTGTACAGCTATCACAGCAGGAAGGCACCCGTCCTCCGCACGTCTGTATAGGGTGGGCCAGATATAATTTTGCAATTATCATTACACTATAACTTATTCAGTTTATTACATAGAAAATCACCCGAAAAATCCCGGACCATCGAAGTGTGCGAACTGAAGAAATGAAGAATCATCTTCACGCCGAACTGGAGTCGTCCCTGCATAAATCAGTCATCCAGACGATCTGGATCTGCATAATTAGATCTGGGCCACACTGTACTGACAAGAGACAACTTCCTGCTATGTGCATAACAGTACAAGCAGGCTTGCTATTGAGAATGAATGGGGGCAGCGACAGCCGTTCATCACCAGCCCACCTCACAGTCACCTCCGCTACAGCATGCTGCCTGTGTCTGCAACACTTCCGCCCCCATTCAACACACAGCCATCCAAGGCACACTCCAATGCTACCCCCCGCTGCCCTGTTCACCCTCAATGGCCTTCGTTCAGCCACAACCGGGTCACCGCTTGCAGCATTACCAGCCGCCCACCTAGAACAAATGGGGCAGCCATGTGTGGTGGACAGGCAGTGAAACCGCTTGCCGCCAGGAGTCGGCCAATGGACACTACACTGCGCGAGCAGTGAAATCTCCCCCTTCCAGCCTCCATCCAGCCACCACTTGCAGCATCCCCTGGCCAAAGATGACGGTGCAGCATTTACTGAGGAGCATGCGTCGCAGCTGTGGCCCCATTCGTATGTCGTAGGTTGGATGTCCGTAACCTGGGGGACTGTATATGTGTATGTATGTATGTATGTATGTATGTATGTATGTGTATGTATATGTATATAAAATATACACATATTGAAAATAGTTTTACTGTCAAATAATGCAAAGAGTACACGACACGTGTTTCGCCCTAATTCTGGGCTCATCAGGTGTACACACTCGCTGCACTCCCTCTCGGGAATCGAACCTCGGACGTCAGCATTAGAGGCGAAGCCCTTAACGATGCACCACGGCGTGTGGTTCGTTTACTTGACAGTTTGTAGGACAGTAAAACTATTTTCAACCATTCTATATGATCTGCTTCTCGCAACTGAGATGGCGCCGTGGCGGATGTTAGCCGATTTGCTGACCAACCACAAGCGTTACCTGATAGGTAACCACGCATACAATCAGATTGTGATTCAGACTATGAATGCCTTGAACATACACATATATATATAATATATAATATATATATATATATATATATTTTTATTTTAGAAATGACACTCCTCAGAAGAATGCAACAGGGATTTCAAGAACACCTTAACTTTGAACTGTTCCTTTTTTGTTTTTCTTTTCCTGAATTTTGTTTAAGTTAGAAAGTATTGTTAGTTTTGTGAGAGCTCAAGGTTTAGTTGCCCTGATTGTTTTTCCAGGCTTGTAAGAAGGGCTGGTTGATTGTAAAGTCAACTGGAAAAAATTGTTTTTTTTTTTATTAAATCAGTATACTCTTTATTTATATGAGGCAGTTTGACTTTTTCCTCTGTGGAAGCAGTGGTGTTTTGTAATGAGAGGTGCTGGGGTGCTGCCCCCATACCCCCAACACATTTCAAAAACTCTACCTAAAATTAATTAGGTCATGGTGTCAGTGCATGTCCACATACTTTAAAAACTGGTTTCTGACTTGTATTTGTTTAAATTCTGTGTGAATACCTGTATTTCCTGAGTGAAGGGTACCGGCCAAATAAGAGTGTATGTTTAAGTTCATAATCTTTTGGCAGTCAGGTGACCTGAGGCTATCCTTTAATTCACGGTTGTCAAACTCCAGGCCTGGTTTGCCGCAGTGGATGCAGGATTTCTTTCTAACCCTTTTCCTAATCACTGTCCAGTTTTCACTGCTAATTAACTTCTTTTCCCTCTGTTTTAATAGCCCTGTTTTTAAGGATTAAGTCTTCTGAATTGATTCTTCATTAAATGACAGCCAAACAGAAATGAGACATGAAACGAGCCAACAGATGACCTGCTAAATTGGAGCTTCAAACTCCAACCAGTTCCTTAATGAGAAGCTGATTCTTGCTGTTAATTAAACCTGTTATTCAATTCCATGGCTTGTTGCTTCTCTCTTTCTGCCACAGCAGACCTTTCCAAAACTGTTGATATTCTGTTTTTTTTAAAAGAACTTCTAAAATGTTTTGGTAACCTGATTGATCAACCTTACTGAGACCTCCATCTTTATTTTCAGATTTTGTTTGATGGGTTTAGGTGAGCTGGTCATGTCCTGCTTGTTTTATGTCTCATTACAGTCCGGCTGCTAATTATGGAAAAAACAGCTAAGGGGCCTGAGTCGAGCTAATTAAAGCTAAGGCTAAAGAAGTTAATTAGCATCAAAAACTGGTCACTAATTAAGAAGATGGTTAGAATGAAAACCAGCAGCCACTGCGGCCCTCCAGGACTGGAGTTTGACATCCCTGTATTTTGGTTGCTTACAGATTTTTTTCAAGGACGCTGCTCTCTGCACCCCAGAAACTCACACTTTTATATTCTGTGAATTAGGTTTTTTAGGCTTTTTATATATATCTATATCTATATATCTATTATCTATCTATTTATATACCTGTATCTAATGTGACTTAATTGTTGATGCAGTATTTCATGTTCACGTCAATAGTTTACACTTTATACCCACCATGAACGGAGCTACAGAAGAGCGAACACAACTTTAGTGAGAATGCAATTTCAAGTAGAACTTCACAAATCAAAGAAAATGTCTTTTTTTTTTTTTAATGAAAACACCCCTGTATAAATCATTCACTTGAATCAAGAAGATGTTGGAGCTTGGAATGGACCGACTTGACTTAAGAATTCAGCACCCGGCATGTGATTGAGGGTGAGCCTAAAACATCTTGAAAAATGCAAACAGCATGAAAGTAGCCGTAGTCATCTAAATAGCATTTTGTCAAGCTTATTGAAATGACTCACTTTAGTCAGAAAGTAACTGAGAAATTGCCTGAAGGAAAGGAGGGCATAGTTAAAGGAAATATAGGTATCTTGACCGTAAGGGCAGAATAAGGTTTAGGTTAGACTTGTCCTGTGGGTGTAGTACAAGACCGGTTGAGAGGCAAGTTATTTTTTAAGATGTGGGGGATGTGGATCTTACGATACAAATTTTGTGCCCTGGTGAGGTAAGTGTGGCAGCAAGTGTGGAATAAAATTTGAATGGGAATGACTCTGTGGGTGTGGTGAGTTATAAACTGGGATGGAAGACTTCAGAAAAATTGGAGGACTAGTGATTATATGATGTGGATTTATGGAATACAGTAGAAATGGCCCAAGGACTAGGCACTCTCTTAGCATAGGCAGAGTAAGATTTGGATTGCACTTACACTATGGGTGAGTTAGGACAGACGGCCGTGCACGTCATTGGAAAATTACGGAGATAGGGATATGGACATTATGGTATGGGTTATGGCAGAACAGTGAATTGGACAAGTTGGCAAAGGATTGGACAATTTAGAGACAGATGTAGTATTAAATTTGTTTGGCAGGTACACATGTTTCTTTCCACAGACTGAAGTTTTGGAGCGCAGTAGAATTGGGAAAGCTGGCCTCAAATTGGGAGGCATGATGTAAAGGGTAAAATAAATTTTAGCTTGGATTTGGATCTGGTACTGGATGGGCTAAGGTGTGCATTGACTCTGTGATGAGGACCACAAGAGCATGTGGAATGACCAGATAGGAAGGGCACTATGTAATAAATTGATGTGAAATGCACCATATAATAGATACATAGTGGTTACACATCTATGTAATAGATAAGTGCTGCATCAGTTTGTCCCTCTAAACCCCTTGTCCCCCACCCCTAAAACTACACCCCTGCCCAAATTTTTTTCAATAGCTGCCACGATGTGGAAGGTTTTTGACACATTTAAGTATGAATCAATTCATTTTAATCTTGTTTAAAGGTCGGTGTTAATTGATCAGTTTTGAATTTGTGAAATAAGTGTTAGGAGTGTAGAATTTTGTCTTGTATTGACATTAAAGCTGATGTCACAGTTTGCAACTTTTTATCATGGGTTATGTCTGTATCTCAAACAGCAAATATTGCTGCACTGTGTCATATGACTGAAAATGCAGCTTGTCACACTTACCGACTGAGCACCAACCTTTTAGCGCAGTCATGCTTGCTTGTTTTTCTAACAGCCAATAGTGTGCTTCCTGATAAAGCCGATGTTGTGTGAAAAGTTAACAGCTGCAGTGAGTTCAGCAGCAATCTTGGACTTCTTTTTCCATTCTATTACGGTATGTAAAAAATGAGACATTGGACAAACAAGCTTCTTTTCTGTTGTTGAGAGACATTCCCCTTGTTCTGCCTGATGGAGCCAGCACTGCTCGAAAGGTTGATAGCCTGTTTAGTTTTTATCAGTGCAAGTCGTAGACTAGTTAGGGTCAGTCGTTAGGTATATCACTTTAGGCAGTTATCTTTATGGGAATGCACCGCTGACTGCCTCCGACACACTAAGATTATGTAAACGAAGGCTGTGACAGGGTATCCCCTCTATAGATAACTAATTTGGACTTAAGTGCAATGTATAACGAAATAATTTATACTGATAATTTCTCTCAGAAAAGCATTAATGGAGAATGTTAAGGTGGACCAAATATTTATGGTTTTCCTCATAAGGTTTTAAGTTTGAATTCACATGATACAATATAGTGCACTTGTGAAATATGTTTACTACATAAGAAGTAGTAGTTAATGATAGTTAAAGAAGCAGTTTTTATTACCACGTAAAGACATTCTTTATTGTTATGGCTGTATGCTTTTAAGTAGACTGAATTTAATTGGAGGAGTAGTTATGAACAGGATCTTGATGATTTTGTCTTCCAAACATCATGCACTACTTGCATATATTTGTCAACAGTAAACTGGAGTAGCACCTAGCTAGCTTAGGAAACTGTGCACAAAACGTCACACAAATGCGGCATCTCATGTGTAAGATAATTTAAATTTGTCCTTGTTAACTTAGTATGTAGCATTGTGAAACTCTATTCACTTTATTATATGTAATCATAAAATATGCTTATAAGTTTTGTAAAATTTTATATAGAGATGGCAAATACATTAATGGAGAATATTGTTAAATTTTGTTTAGTAGTTTTGAGTGCTGTGGTTATTGTTGAACAGTGGCCTAAGGCATAGTTTGAGTGCACTTACTGACAGTTAATGAGAGAACATTAGCTGTTACTTTCATTTTGCTATATACTTGTATTTGTTTTATATTGAATTCTGCTTTACTTTTATTCTTTCTTTTGTATTTCTGAGGTTACAAAAGGGGGTGCTGTATGAACTACTTCTCCTGTAGTTGGAGTACCATAATTGGAATGACCTACCTATCTATGCCGTTCTCTCTAACTGATTTTGATCTTTATTTTCTTTTTGGTTTGGGGTTATGTGCTGGGCGATATGAGCAAAAATATTATCATGATATTTTCCTGTATCAATCGATTTTGATAATTATGATATACAGTAATCCCTCCTCGATCGCGGGGGTTGCGTTCCAGAACCCCCCGCGATAGGTGAAAAACCGCGAAGTAGAAACCGTACGTTTGTATGGTTATTTTTATATATTTTAAGCCCTTAGAAACTCTCCCACACTGTTTAGAAATATTCTCTGCACAGTTATACAGTAAACCCTTGTTTATCGCGGTTAATCTGCTCCAGACAGATAAATGAATTTCCACAAAGTAGGATTCTTTATTTATAAATATTTTCACAGTTAGATCATAGAAAACCAGTTTACGACTTTCTAAATATGTTTTTTAACATTATTAGAGCCCTCTGGACATGAAATAACACCCTTTAGTCAAAAGTTTAAACTGTGCTCCATGACAAGACAGAGATGACAGTTCTATCTCACAATTAAAAGAATGCAAACATATCTTCCTCTTCAAAGGAGTGCCGTGGGGAGCAGAGAATATCAGAGAGAGAAAAGTAAACAAAAATCAATAGGGCTGTTGGGCTTTTAAATAAACGAAGCACCGCGATAAAGCCGCTGCAATGAAGGGATCAATGTGAAGGTAGTCTTTTCAGCATTTTTTAGAGGAACTTCCGTATCTTCTAAGCAAACAGCCTCTGTGCAAACAGCCCCTCTGCTTACACTCCCTCAGTCAGGTGCAGAGAAAAGCAAACAATCAAAAATCAATACGGACTGTTAGAGCTTTGAAATGTGCGAAGCACCGTGCAGGAAGCATATCGTATATCATTGAGGATTTATTTAATATGTAATATGTGCTTTGATTGGGTAGCTTCTCAGCCATCTGCCAATAGCGTCCCTTGTATGAAATCAACTGGGCAGACAAACTGAGGAAGCGTGTACCATAAATTAAAAGACCCATTGTCCGCAGAAATCCGCAAACTAGCGAAAAATCCGTGATATATATTTAGACATGCTTACATTTAAAATCCGCGATGGAGTGAAGCCACGAAAGTCGAAGCGCGATATAGCGAGGGATCACTGTAGTTTCATGCTAGTGTTCCCATTTTTAAAGACTTTCTTTCCTGATATATTCTGAATAAACAAATTAGAATAAAATAATAAGCAGGTAAGAGTTATTTTTGAGAAATTGCACAGACTATATACATTTAACATTTCCTTAATTTCTGGAATGTTCTTGATTTTCAAATTTTCAGAATGATTGCACTTATAGTAGCTCAAATGAACAAAGGAATACATCATTGTAGAAAAACAATGTTCAAAGTTTTTAACAGATTTTTTTTTTTTTTTTTAATCAGCATATTAGTACCTTTTTCAGTGGCCTTCTCCTGCACAGCACTCTCCCTACCATTTTTTGGTAGTACCTCCATCTTTTTGGAGATTCTGTAATCAGTTTGTTTGGCCAGATTAAACTCCTGTATTCCTCTTGAGTTCCTGCAAGATCTCTTTCTTTTCCATGAAAAAGAAAAGGCATTTTTTCTTTTTTTTTTTTTTTTTTTTTTTCTTTCCAAAAAGCACCTATAGCTCTTTCAATTCTGCTGTCTCTCTAGTGATTTTCAAAATATGTGTTCTTAATTAAAAAGCCTACTAGGAGAAGCAACTGAGTTGTAGTATTTTGTAATATTAGTATTGAAAATTTAAGCAGCACAATACAAAGCATTTTCATAGCAGTAATTAAGTTAACTAAACTAATAACATTGTTACCAATTACTAGGTGCAGTCTATGTTTGAAGCACTGAAGGCAAGTCCAGTTTTTCAGAGAAAAAGCCTTGACAATGTTTGCTCCTTTTTTCATAATACACACCTGGTGGTCCTCTAAGCCCCCCACCCCCAGGATAACATGGCATCCTCGAGCACCATTGCAATAGATTCTACCGTGTGATCCACAATAAAATATGCAGTTGGCAGACTTTTGCTCTGTAATTTCCATTCCGTGTCAATGTAGTGAATAGTAATACTTGTGTAAGGCTCCAGTGTTTGACTTGACCATATGTCTGTCGTAGTGGAAAAGTATCTCGTCTTTTAATGCAGCTTCAAACTTTGCTCAGTATTCATCACAAAGCTGCGGAAGCACTGTCTTGAGAAAAATGTTTTCAGCTAGGGATTTTAAACCTCTGGTTGATTACTTTCAAAAGTACCTTGAAACCTTCTTTTTCTACAACTATCACTGACATGTCCTTTGCCATGAAGTGACTGCATTTGTGATGTCCTGATGCCTTTTTGGTTTTCAACTATGTGTTCATAGTGGCAAATAATACAATTAACTGCTGTTTAGGAAAGTTTTTTTTTTTTTTTTTTTTTAAAAGGGGTGGACTAGGTTTGTTGTATTAGTCTTTTTTGGGACCTATCGGCAGCATATCTTGTATACTGGCTTTATTTGTGCTTGGTCTGATTTGTGGTAGCCGAACCTCTTCCAAACTTTTGATAACGTGTGCCCTTTCTTTGTTATTATCTTCTCCTGAGCAGTTAATCTATTTTCCTCCTACATTTCACTTACTGGGATATCCTCGTCACACAGCATGTTTCCAAACACATTTACAACATAGCTTCTTCGGGGGGACAGGCATATTCGCACAGTGCTTTGTGATGTTGTGCTTGCATTTCGCCAAGCCTACATGCTGTGTGATAGGCCTCAGGCATTGTCTGTTGCAACACATTCTTTTAAAAAAAAATATTGGAACCCTTGCTTTTTATTGAAATAATGCACCATTCTTCCTAAAACATATTGAATTTAAAAGATGTTTTGTACAGTCATGTCTTTGATTTGCAGTGAGTCAAAAGAAAGCACTGAAATGAACAAACGTCTTTCTTATTCTACATAGACATCAAAATGACCTTCAATATTATTTGAACTTTGTAGAAGTTATAAGCAATAATTGTAGTAAAAGTTAAAGCAAACTAATCTCTTTAAATTAGTATCACAGGTGTCTTCAGTCTTTCATTCAACTAGTTTAAATGGAAAGTACTCCATTTGTGTGATACTTTGTGTATCACATTAAACATTGAAAAGCACAGAGTTGTGTGTGAAGAGATAAAAAGTTAATAGCCAAGCATGATCTACATCAAGATTTCAAGACCACCTCCAATGTGACCACTATTGCCAATATTATCAAGAAGTTTAAGGCCTATGGGACTGTAGCAATCATTCCATAGCATGACTGCAAGAAGAAAATGAACCATGATAGAAGGGAGAGATTGTTTGAATGGTGGATGAAGAGCCACAGAAAACAAAATAAAAGATAGAAGCTGACCTTTAAGCTCAAGGTGCAGTAGTTGTTGCGGTCTGAATTAAATTAGGCTCTATGTAGAACACCCAGAAAGATCCCACTTCTAAGAAAACAATTTAAAGAGCTTGTTTGCCAAATTTCTTGTTAGCAAGCCAGAGTTTTTCCATGTGAATACCCTCTGGACAGATAAGCCAAAACGTGTTAAATCACACCAAGTTGTTGTTCACAGAAATCAAAACAAAGATTTCTTAATATCTGAAGGAGGAGGCTCGGTGATATTGTAGGCTTGTGCTGCTGGCACTGGGAACCTTGAAACTGTATGGGACACAATGAGATCAGAAGACTACCAAGGCATTTGGCAGCAAAATGTACATACAGTCCAGTGTTAGAAAGATGTCCCTTAGTCACAGGAGTTGAGTCTTTCCCTTTTTTAGTATTTTTTTTTAGCTTTGCATAGTTTGTAACACACTACTTTTGCTTCTGATATTTTGCCACTTCTGTCCTGATAAATTCTAATCTAGCTCATCCTTAAAGTTTTTTCATGCTTCATTTTGTGTCACCTCACACTTGATGTATAGGACACATATACTTTGTGTTGTGAAAAAATACATCTTGGTCTCTCTTTGCAACAAAACCAAATTGCTTCATCCACCCAGGTTGAAAATAGACACTGCTGCCATTTGCCTCCCACTATGTACCATATTAACAAACCTGTTAATTAGTTTTGGCAATAGTTTCTGCTGCTGTCTTGTGTGCAGTTGCTTAGAAGTGCCTGAATTTAGTATATTACTGTTTAAGTGTTTTAATAATATGAAACTAGTAGTACCACCTGAACATGTCTGAGAGAATAAAACTGAATTTAAAAAAAAAAAAAAAAAAACTTTCACAAGTAGCAAAAATTTATAGTGGGTGTTACAGACTCAAATCAAATGTGTGTTTTTATTATATGATAGTAATGATAATAGCAGCTCAATACTCAAAATGGAAAATGCGGGTAAGACCCAGGATTAAACCCACAACCTCTTGATTTAGAGGCAGTCATTCTTACCTCTAACCCACCCATGGAATTGATAAATAGACTTTGTTTTTTGCATACTGACAGCAACATGTAAATTGGATAATTTCTTCTTTTTTTTTGGTTATATTCTTGAATAGCAAAATACCCGCGATTCGCAGCGGAGAAGTAGTGTGTTAAAGAAGTTGTGAAAAAGAAAAGGAAACATTTTAAAAATAACGTAACATGATTGTCAATGTAATTTGTTTTGTGACTGTTATGAGTGTTGCTGTCATCAAGGATTTGATTATCATTATTTCTTTCAACCAGGTTTGTATTTGGAGGATGTGTTGTGCAAGATATATTCCGTGTTTGTCAACCGTTGTAAAGATAACAGGTTTCATTCATCGAAGTGTTCACTACCCAAATCGGTACTCGTGAATCTAAGATGTTTAACAGGCATTCCCGGTATTAAGTTGTGGATTTGCCTGCGAATATTTAGTGGCAGCGTGTATATGACCTTAATTTAAACTTAAGCTTTACACCTTGCTTTCCTATTGATATGTCTGCAAAGGCTTGTTCAGCTTCAGAGAGTTGTTCCTTTCTTACTGCATCAATAAACAGCTCGTCTTCCTCTTTATCTGAGACATCACACACTGCATGCACAGGTTTACCTTTCCCAGTCCTGCAAACTTTAGCGAAGTGGTTCAATTTACCACATTTTTTACACTGTCTTCCTTTAGCTGGACATTGACTTTTTCCACCATGTGCTTTGTTTCCGCAGTAGCTGCACTTATGAATATGCTTGTATGCGTCATCCGCTTCATATTCTTTTGCTGCCTTCTCAATTGTGTAATGCGTTTTTCGTTCAGTGCTCTTTGGAGCTATTGCTTGTTGTCTGCGTACTGCGTTCACAGTCAGTTTATGTGAGCCGCTCGGAGTACATGCATCGAAGGTTCTCCGCTGTGCTTGTGCTATCTCTTACGATGTCTACGGCTTTGTTTAATGTTAGCTCAGACCCGGCACTTAAGTTTCTCTCGCACTTTCGCTGAGTTTGTGCCAAACACTATTCTATCCCTGACCATCTCATCCTTTGTTTGCATAAGCACAGTCCTTCACCAGAAATTTTAACTCTGTTAAATGAGATTTTTGATCACTTTGTATACCCTGCGTCTTCTCATAAACTTGTATCTCGCGAATATCATATTTGTCTTAGGCATGAGACACACCTCAAAGCGGTCATAAGTTTTCAGTACCTTGGCTTCCTCCTGGGCGAGAGCCAATGTGTTAAAAATGTCTTTTCCTTTTTCCTCAGTCCACAGGAGCAGGTAGCTGCATTTCTCACTCTCGTCTTTGCCTTTTAGCGGGCCAGAAAACATCAGCTCCACATGCTGTCGGAACTTTTTCCATTCTCCCGGCAGGTTAAGAGAATCCCAGTCAATTCGTGGCGAGGGAACTCCAACAAAATCCATGACTGTCCTCTATTCTGACACCATGTCTTGTTTTCACAAATTGTGAAAAATGAAATGATGGCGAGACTTTCTTTTAAAGTATGCAGGGGAACTTTATCTATTACAGCTCTGACATTCACGGCATCCATGCTCTAAATTAACTTCCATAATAGTAACCTAGAGGTCCTTTTTTCTGGTGCCTTCCTGATGACATAGGTGCCTAAACCATGCCTGATAATAATATATTTCAATGACATATAAATATTACAGTGATCACCTCGATAGACATCTCACCACCCAAATCGCTACTCATGAATCTAAGATGTTTAACAGGCATTCCCGGTACAGTGTAACCTCGGTTCACAACCATAATTCGTTCCAAAACTCTGGTCGTAAACCGATTTGGTCGTGAACCGAAGCAATTTCCCCCATAGGATTGTATGTAAATACAATTAATCCGTTCCAGACCATACAAACTGTATGTAAATATATATTTTTTTAGTTTTTATGCACAAATATAATTATACCATAGAATGCACGGCATAATAGTAAATTAAATGTAAAAACATTGAATAACAGAGAAAACTAACACTACAATAGTTCGTGCTATAGCGCTACCAACCGCTGGCTAAAAGCACTTTTTTTTAATGAGTTTTAAGCACAGGGAAAAAATGAACATTTGAAAAAATCCGTAATTCAGTAAACCATCAAGAAAAATAACATTGCAACAATGCACGCTGAAACAGAAGTGAAAACAAAATCAAGACCAGTGCATTCTTTAACTGCTTTCCTACCTTAATGCGTCCAGCTCTCTCTCGGGCTGCCTGTGTCTGCGTCCATCTCTCGCGCTGCCTCTGTGTGTGTGAATGTGTGTGTGTGTCGCGCTGCGTGTGTGTGTGTGTCGCGCTGCGTGT
>JANRMT010062829.1:30242578-30269256 GCA_026402145.1 Polypterus bichir lapradei
GAACTTGAAAAGAAATATTTTTTGGAATGTGATCGCGCAAGTCAGTACATCGAGCCCGCGTGCTATTGTGGTTTTGCTTGTGTGCTTCAGTAAGTTACCGTCCCCTCGCTCTTACTTTTTTACCGTTCATCTAATGAATACACTGAGTATGGCTTTACCAAAACAATCATTGATCGCGAATAAAGTATCCATTATTCATGAAGCTTCAATAGGTGAATAGGTGATCTGTCTTTCTGCGTTAACCGCATGCGTTTTCATACGTCTCAAACTAAGGGGATGCGAGGTTAAAATAAATCGAGAAGCGCGTGTACATAGTGCATCCCCTCTCGGGAATCGAACCTCGGACGTGGGCGCTACAGGCGAATGCTTTGCTATCGCGCCACTGCGTGTGGTTTATCTATTTGAGCATAGCAGTGTAATTCGGTTTTTGTTCAGCACTCTTTGGAACTGTTACTTTTTGTCTGCGCACTGCGTCAGTTCACGTGAGCCGCTGAATATGGTTTTATATGTCACTCGCTCGCTTCTAATTGTTTCGCTGCCTTCTTAATTATATAATGCATGTTTTCTAAAGCGCGTTTTGTAGCTCTTCCTGGCTTTCTACGTAATGCGTGATTACGTGAGAGGCGTGATTATGTCATACGAAACTCCGCCCCTCCAGCTGAACTCCATTACAGTAAATGGAGAAAAACAACTTCCAGTTATGACCATTACGCGTAGAATTTCGAAATGAAACCTGCCCAACTTTTGTAAGGAAGCTGTAAGGAATGAGCCTGCCAAATTTCAGCCTTCTACCTACACGGGAAGTTGGAGAATTAGTGATGAGTCAGTCAGTCAGTCAGTCAGTCAGTCCTTTGCCGTTTATTAGTATAGATTTGTCTATTGTGCGCTGAAGGTCATGTAAACCACACTGTGCATTTGGAATGCCAGCTAACATGAATGGGATGCCCCGCAACCTAATTTGCTTTATGCTTACGAATATTTATCAGTCCAAACCTAGAAAAGAATATGTAGTCAACCAATATAAAATTTGTTTATTTAATATGGTAACAAAAGCACACAATGTCATTAAAGAGTTAATACACAACAGCTAGAGAACCATTCAACAAAATACGAGATGCTCTCTTGATATGCATGTGCTTATATCGCTAAGTTACTTTGTTCCCTTTTCCTCTCTTACTACAACAAAGAAACATTTCTTAGAGTAACATCTTTGTACAATGCCACTTACAGAGTGCGCTTACACAGATTCCTGTTTTGAATGCAATGTAAATTTGGGAAATGATGAAAGCACTTCCTGACAATCTCTTCTGTGGGATTCCACATATGCTTATAGGAAGGGAAGCTCATAATTGCAACTAAAATTCATTTAAAGCAGCAGTAAAGTCAGAATGCAGAGGTCTTGACTGAGACCACATGACTCTTCACTACAATTTGAAATTGTGCATTTAAAATCGGATTACTACATTAAAGAAAATTAAATCATAGAAACACAAATAGCATGTACAGGCTTCAGATAGCTGAGATGCCTGTAGCCACTACATTGGGAACAAAGAAAAATAACTGAACACTTCGGTTTTAGGTACAATGTTTTATCTGTCATTTTTTCTTTTACAAATACTTGAGTAAATAACATAGCAATCTTGTGAACATGTACAGCTGCAAGAAAACTGCCAAATCAACATGTACACTGACATAGGCAATTGTTACATAAAATAATAATAAGTTTGCTTATTGTTCTCACCATATTGTGTCCTAAATATGAACAGTTCCTTTCTGTCACCACACTTTGCTCTTGCCATCATACTGATACAGGTTAATCTTTGTCTTCTCTATCCACAAGGCCTTATTCCAGAATTTTGCAGGCTCTTTTAAGTATTTTTTCGTAATCTGGCCAGCCTGTTCTTGTGGCTAAATAGTGTTTTGCATCTTGCAATGTGGTCTCAGTATTTCTGTTCAGCAAGTGTTCTGCAGATAAGTCTCTGATACATCCATCTCTGCCTTCTGAAGACTTTCTGATCTGTCAAATAGGTGTTCGGGTATTGTTTCTTTACCATTGTGAGAGGATTCTTCTGTCATCAGCAATAGAGGTCTTCTTTGGCCTACTACTCCTTTTGCAATTACTGAGCTTGATTTAAGGTTTACTGTAGATCCTAAGGTTTTACCAGTGTGCCTAAAGGTTTTATTCTTGTTTTTCAACATCATAATAACTTCTTTGAATTTCTTTGCCACAGCTCTTGTCCTCATGTTGGCATCTGCAGACTCCAAGGGTAGAACCAAGCATGGGTATCTTATGCCTAAATTAAGCAATTAAGCACACCTGAGTAATCACAAACACCTGTGACACCAATTGTCTGAAATATTATGGTGCCCTGGGAGGACCATCAATAAAAAGTGTTATTTCTACATTCTGTTACCGAAATGTATGCAAATACAATTAAAGTTTGGGATATGCACTTTAATCACTTCTGAATTGTTTCATTATTAATTTTAAACTGTGCAGCGAAAAATGTCTTTGTCCCAAGCATTATTAAGGGCAGTGTACATTCCTCATTTCTGGCATTGACATTGTACATTTTTACCCTAATTATAACTCTTTTTTTCTACTTCCAATAATTTAGTTACTGGCATTTTTGCTTCAGAAAATTACTGCTTACGCATAATTGTAATGGTAGCAAGAAACTGAATAAGAGAACTGAGAGCCTCTGGATCATCTGGTGCAGTTTGTCTGAATAACAGTGATAACCTTATAGTTAGAAATTATTCACCAAGACTTTAAGAAAATAAGCACTTCATAGGTAACAACTACAGTATTATTAGATACAAATATTTTATTGTACAATACAGTGGTGGGACAAAGGCCCAATTTTGCAAACACAAGCAAGCAAATATGTCTGCAGGGATGTCGTGGAAGTGAATAAACTCTGCTGTAACAGTCCGCTTGCTTCATAGTCCTATCTTTAGGAGATTGTGCCTCCTGAAATGAATTAAACAAAGCACCACTGTACTTTAAATCAAGTCAAACAACATTCCACTTTTTAAAAGAAAAGTTCTGTAAAACTTTTCTCTTGTCAAGAGGTATCAATTTACAGTTCCTCTTAACCTTTGGGAGATTGCTTTGAGCACTTAGTCGTTTTTTTTGAGAGCCATCTTTTGATAGAAACAAAAGCTGCACATATAACAACTCTTTTACATCAATTTCTGGTTTCTTCTCTAATAAGAGGCAAGTACATGTGTGTGTAAACTCTAAAGGGTGTGCTCAGTGTTGTGTAACAGTGTCTTATCTAATCAAATAAAGTCAACCATAGATAATCATTCAAATCCTCTTAATCTTATTGCATGTTTCAAGCGGCAATTAGGCTCAAAAGGCCAAAAAGAAAAAAAAAAAATAGCCAGAATCAGCAGTACAAGTAGGAAACAAATGAGAAACGGTGAACAATGCTCAGATAGTGAGTGCTGGAGAGAGACTTGAGATCTCTGAAATGTCGGGAGGCTACTTCACTTTGTTCACATGGATTCAGCATATTGTTCACCACATGGTCAATTAATATTTTGTATTTTTAAACTTTATGGAATTTTTCTGTAATGAGAAGTCAAGCAAAATTACATCTTTTATTAGCTAACTAAAATATTTCAATATGCAAGCTTTCAAGGAAACTTAGACCCCTTCAGGCAAGATCTTGGTTACAATTCACTGGCTTTGAACACCATACACAAATTTTGTACTATGTTTCAGCCTAGAATCAGGTTAAATTTGTTTAAAAGTGTGTCATGCCTTGATGCCATGTGTCTAGTACATTGTCTAGTAGTAATTTTGCAACCAAACTACTTATTAACCTTCCTAGAAATAGTATTGTTGGTTCAGTTACAAGTTACAGTACAGTAGAACCTCTGGTCATGAACATTTCCGAACACGTACAAATCGGGTTACGATCAAAATGTTTTCCAAAATTTTGCATCTGTTCATGACCACATGCTCTGGTGGTGAACAGAAACACTGGGGGCCAGTTTCCCTACGCTCGTTCGTGAGCGCCAATGATTTCCCATTCTCCGTTTTCCATTTTCTTTTGTTTGCGTCATCCAAGCTCACTTGCAGGGAAGCTGAGAGATTATTAGGTGCTAGGTGATTAGAATTTAAACTGGTTAAGTATTGTATCTGATTCTGTAGTAATCTTAACTGGTTACTTACCCAGCCATGTCTAACTTAAGTGATCCTATTCATGATTTAATTTTATCTAATATGAGGGAAAAATTTCCTTGGGTGTCTGATCTTGCTTTCCATGATTACTGCCCAATAGCTTGTATTAGGAGTACAGTACTGGAATGAAAAAAAAATGATTGGTTAGGAGAAATGTATATATATACACTAGTAGACATTCTTGGATTATGTTGCACTCATTACATTACATGAATTTCTGAATATTGAATTAGCACTTGATCTTTTCAGCAAAACTCCACTTTCTGTGGCTGATGGGCCATTTACATTATAAGAATTTTAGAATTGGAGTTGATTTTTGCTGAACTTCCATCTGTTTAAAAGATGAGTAAAGCCATGACTCTTGTTAGGCAGTCTAGGGATCAAATTCATTGACTTATTTAAGCAGAAATAAATGTACTCCTTCAGTAATAAGCTAAATCTTATTCTATAAATTTAATTTCAAGGTCTTATTCAAATCCAGTCACATTCTGGAAGGCAGATAATACGATTATTAGTCGTTTTTTTTTTTTTTTTTAAAAGAAAATTACATTGAATGCAATCAAGTCAAACCGATACAACAAATTACTAAGTAGTCAAACTAGAAAAAAGGGGAAAAAAATCAGTTAAGAAAAGAATGCAGAAATAAAAAAGACAAAACCTAACAAAACAGAATTCAGTCTGCCACCCGATAGAGGAGAGCCAAGAGCTTGGGGGGAAAAAAGGGAAAATGTCTCCCCAAATATGAATGCTTATTCTAAAATTTTAATGAAATCTTGCCCTATTTATTTAAAAAAAAAAGTTCTAAACAGATTTTGTAATCAAGAACTTTCAAATAGTTTGGTACATCAGTTACCCACCTGATTTATAAAAGATCTGTTTAGATTCTTCCATTAAAGTAAGGTAAGTCTACATGTTACTAGTGTAGGTATAGGCCGTTACATTCAATTTGTCTTTCTTCCAGATGGGCTTAAAGTGCATTACACCAAACACAGGTGTGAGTGGGTCAGGAGTGCTTGTGACTGTTAGATAAACTTTTTTGTTAATTTGTTGCACTCTCAAAACATGCAGCCTTTGTGAGGCTGAATTGTAATGCTTGAAGGCTGGATCTAGCCCTGGAAAAATTTTGTTTAAACAAGGTAATTGTGATCAATTAAAGATTTACAGTTGAATTATTGAATGCTCTATGCGTATCGAACCAGAGTGTATTCTATGTATGGGTGTCTTCCACTCCTTTTCTGAGATCAAGTGAAAGATCCTTTTGGAGTGTAATTGTTTATAAGATGCAAAAACACAGTTCTCTTAAATGTGTCTAATCCTTGGGCATTTTCCAACGATTAAATACTGTGTAGGTTTGAGAGGTTTGAAAAAGGTGATCATTGTGGGTGGAGAGCAGCAACAAATAAGCTTCTAGGGATGTTCCACCAATCGCATTTAGCCAATTATTTGTATATTGATGAAAATTAGTATTTACCGTGGCAGAAAGCAGGACATATAAAGAAGTACAGCAAGATTTTATTTCCGTTGCAGACTGGGCTTGTGTAAATTCGTCCATGTGTGTTAATTTCAAGGTCTTTATAGTTTGTAAATTTGCTGCCCAGTATTACATTTGAAAGTTTGATTATGGCATGCCACCTTCTGCTTTAGGGTTTTGTAGAGTTGCCTTTTGAATGTGTGGACAACTTGAATTCCATAAATGTGAGGTTATAATTGAGTCTAATCTCTTAAAGCATGATTTGTTAATGTATATACCTATACTCATGTAACCAGCGGAACTCCAATTAAAATAAATATAAATCAGTAGTATATATGCATACGAATCTAGAAAACTAGCATTCCTTTCATTAAAGGAGAATGTACTTCATTGAAGTTTCTAGAGTGAGAGGCAAAGGAGCTGTGAATATCCTTACACAGTTGCGAATACACAGAGAGAGAGAGAAAAGGAGCGCATTGAGGATAAACGACACATGGCAAAGCCAACTATAAGCAGGATTTAAACAGATTAGACCTGCGATAAGGGTTCTTTAAAAGAAACTAAGAAAACAGACGTCAAAAACTGATGTCTGGTGAGTGAGATGTTAATTAAAAAAAAAAAAAAGTTCTAGCACTTGGAAATAACATAGCAGTTAAAGGAATAAATGCTGCTTCCTTGAGTAAAAGTAAGTGAGGCTGGTTTGCATGCTGTGGGGAATAAAATGTTAACAATCAGGGCAATGAAAAAATCTTTGTATAAAAGGAATGTCTATTCATGATTAGCTGAAATAAATTGCGTGAAGGTTTTTTATTTTTCTCTAATTCTAAAAGACAAATTTACTTTCTGTGTATACAGGCAGTTTTTTTTGATGAACTAGATGAACTGTGGACAAACAGGACTGATTTTGGAAGATAATTTCTTTTTTTAGTCTTTTTCTTGATACAGGTACCTAGATAAGTGGGCATGGTATAGTAACTTAAGCAGGGATAGAGAAATTGAATACTAAAAGTGACTCTTATTTTGATCTTGCACTTTGTTTTTGAAATAACTGGATTGGCATTGAGAGAGAGAAAAAAATACATTTGTTATACACATTGGTTGAACATATTAGCTTAATTGTTATGTACATTTATTGAATAATTTATGTAAATTATGTGTTATATCTATACATTATATTTTTTCCTGTTAACAAGTTTGTTGGAAATTACAAGCCAGTTGTGTGTGTGTGTGTGTGTGTTATTTTAGTCATGTATATCTATCTATATGCATCTATCTCTTATCATTTTTTTTTTTTTTTTTTTTTTTAAATATACATCCAAAGATAAAATCTCTGGTGTATTAGATTTTTTTGAATCCAATTGTCTGCCTTTAGTAAATCCGGTTTAGTCTTGTGATAATACAGACGGAAACACTTCCTCAGACTTTATAGCTAAAACTTTGTGGAGTGTGAACCCCTAATTTATACTTGTATTAAGTCTAATGTCACTTTCAAGTGCTTAATAGTTATCTAAATGCACATTTTTTGATAGAATAAATTTCAGTATAGTAACTGAAAAAGTGACCATACAGAAAATAGAGGGTATAGTTACAGCAAATATGTTATAGATCACCGCTTCCCGATTGGGTGTGCGAGCAACTGTTGCTGGGGGTGCCAGAATCTATCGAGGAAGAAAAATGAATAATATTTGTACAAAATCTTAATTTATCTATCCATTCCTAGATAATTAAATGGGCAGGCTATTTCGTATCAGTGCAATACGCTGCTTGTTAAAACGGATGACTTCCGCTCTTACGCGCACTTAGTGCTGTGTGGGTATTATGAACTATCGTATCTGTTCAAGTTCTATTTAAATTTTAAATATAAGTAAGTTTTATTTAGTCGACAGAAATATCTTTGGTAGGAATGCAAGTTAAATTTAGTCATCATTGCATAAATTTTTCTCCACCATAGAAATTTAAAGACTAAATTCAACTTACATTCCTATCAAAGATATTTCTGTCGACTAAATAGAACCTACTTATATCCAAATAGAACTTGAAAAGATATATTTTTTCGAATCTGACTGTGCACTTTAGATTGACTTGATGCATACTACATCGCGCCCGCGTGCTATTGTGCTCTCGCCTGACTGCCTCAATAAGTCACCGTCGCTTCGCTCTTACTTTTTTACCGTTCATTTAATCATGGCTAGTCGCGAAAAAATTTGAAAATGGAAGGAGGATTACACTGAGTATGGCTTTACCAAAACAATTATTGATGGAGTAGACAGACCGCAGTGCGTACTTTGCAATGCAATAGTTTACAATTCCAACTTGAAGCCATCAAAGCTTGGTGAACATTTCCAAGTTAAACATGGTGGAAACACGAGAGAAGGGAATGATCTTAATTCCTTGAAGGCAAAAAAGGGCACGCTATGACATTAAAGGAACGCTTCCGAAGTTAGGGTTTGCTCCTGTGGATAAGCCTTTGCTTCTGGCATCATTCAAAGTTGCATACAAAGTGGCATCAGAGACTCTTATCAAACCATGTGTTTTACATATAGTGAAGACTATCCTGGGTGCAGAGGCCTCACGGAAAGCTCAACAGATTCCTCTGTCAAACGATGTTATCCGAAGTAAGATGGATTGACATCGGAGCTGATATTCTCGATCAAGTGGTTTCGGACATCAAAGCTTCCACCGTCAAGATCTCAATTCAGTTAGATGAATCGGCAGACTTCGATAATTATAGCCAACTCATCGTTGTCATTCTTTATGTAAAGGGGAATGCCATCGAGGAAGAATTCCTGTTTTGCAAATCACTCGAAACGACGACAACCGCAAGGGATGTTTTCAATACAGTGAAAAGCTTTTTCAATACTAACGAGATTCCGTTGCAAATTATCGGATCTATTTGTACTGACGGTGCTCCTGTTATGTTAGGAAACGGATTTGGCTTTGTTACTCTTGTAAGAAATGAAGTATCAGACGTGACGGTTACTCATTGTATCCTTCGCCAAGCTCTTGTGTCGAAGACCTTGCCGGTTACTTTGAAAAGCGTAATGGATTCATGTGTTAATTATACATTTTATTTGTGGAAGAGCTTTGAATCACTGGTTGTTCAAAGCATTTTATAGTGAACTTAATGATGATGCTTCTATTCTCCTGTTTCATACGGGGGCCAGATGGCTTTCTAGAGGTCGAGTTTTGACAAGGTTTTTTCAGCTCAGAAAGGAAATCGAACAGGTTCTACAAGAACAGAAATGTGACCTTCTGCGTTCTTTCAAATTTCCTTATTTTACTCCATTGTTGCCATACCTGGCAGATATTTTCCAACATCTCAATGATTTGAATTGTTCGATTCAGGGAAAAGAAATGAATATTGTGACCGCCTGCGACAACCTGCGTGCTTTCAGGAATAAGTTGTTGTTGTGGAGTTTACATATCCAGAATAAGAATTTCGCTAATTTTCCTTCTCTGGACAAAGTCATTGTGGAGTGCAGCAGCTTAAATTTTAAAGACCGTGTCAAAGAAGAAATCAGTCAGCACCTGGAAAGCCTGAAAGAGTCATTTGACGGTTATTTCTGCCCGGGAGATCTGGCTCCAGAGAAAAACATAGTACTGTTACTACAACTTCTTTAGTTTTAATTGATTATATTGCTGCTGTAAACATTTGTCAAAAGCACATGATAGTTTGATAATTTCTTTTAAAAATATTACACAATTGATTTTGAATATAAAGCATTGGAATGGTTGGTTCAGTTCATTTCCACAATCTAGATCGATGATATTGATTGATCAATAACTGTCTCTAAGGTACATGTTTCTGTGGATGATGTTCTTTACTGTTTCGCCGACTATAATCTGCTGCTGAAAACATACAGTGGGTACGGAAAGTATTCAGACCCTTTTCAATTTTTCACTCTTTGTTATATTGCAGCCATTTGCTAAAATCATTTAAATTAATTTTTCCCTCATTAATGTACACACAGCACCCCATATTGACAGACAAAAAAAAGAATTTTTGAAATTGTTGCAGATTTATTAAAAAAGAAAAACTGAAATATCACATGGTCCTAAGTATTCAGACCCTTTGCTCAGTATTTAGTAGAAGCACCCTTTTGAGCTAATACAGCCATGAGTCTTCTTGGGAAAGATGCAACAGACCAGAGAATCTTATTTCCTCATCATCTCAGAGTCCTTCAGGTGTCTGATGAGACCAAGAGAGAACTTTTTGGCCTTAATTCTAAGTTGTATGTGTGGAGACAACCAGGCACTGCTCATCACTTGTCCAATACAGTCCCCACAGTGAAGGATGGCGGTGGCAGCATCATGCTGTGGGGGTGTTTTTCAGCTGCAGGGACAGGACGACTGGTTGCAATCGAGGGAAAGATGAATGCGGCCAAGTACAGGGATATCCTGGACAAAAACCTTCTCCAGAGTGCTAAGGACCTCAGACTGGGCCGAAGGTTTACCTTCCAACAAGACAATGACCCTAAGCACACAGCTAAAATAACGAAGGAGTGGCTTCACAACAACTCTGTGACTGTTCTTGAATGGCCCAGCCAGAGCCCTGACTTAAACCCAATTGAGCATCTCTGGAGAGACCTAAAAATGGCTGTCCACCAACGTTTACCATCCAACCTGACAGAACTGGAGAGGATCTGCAAGGAGAAATGGCAGAGGATCCCCAAATCCAGGTGTGAAAAACTTGTTGCATCTTTCCCAAGAAGATTCATGGCTGTATTAGCTCAAAAGGGTGCTTCTACTAAATACTGAGCAAAGGGTCTGAATACTTAGGACCATGTGATATTTCAGTTTTTCTTTTTTAATAAATCTGCAACAATTTCAAAAATTTTTTTTTGTCCGTCAATATGGGGTGCTGTGTGTACATTAATGAGGGAAAAAAATAATTTAAATGATTTTAGCAAATGGCTGCAATATAACAAAGAGTGAAAAATTGAAGGGGGTCTGAATACTTTCTGTACCCACTGTACAATACAATGTTTTTTTTTTTTTTTAATGCTCTGTAAATTGCACTTTATGGTTATGAGTTAAGTTGTAAATGCATAAGCAGTCTGAGCCTGTATTCCGTGAAGAGCAACATACAAAAATAGAAAGTGCTTAATCTCTCAATGTGACTTTGTAAATATGCATTAGGGAAGATCCAGTTAAAGTACATTTTAGAAGGTGGTAGGAGGGTTCAAAGTAAGTAATTTGATTGCTTTATCTTGGCTGACATAGGCAAGTGTTGTAGTCAAGACCACCTTTTATCAAGTTCTAGACCACAACTATTCGAGACAGAGTCAAGAGTTTAAAAAGGGTTGCATGCAAGTCTAGGCCAAGTCCAAATGATAGCAAGAGTCAAGTCCAAGATGGGAGGAAAAGTTCTCTTCAAGACCAAGCCAAAACTAAAATGTAACTGGTTCTAGACCAGAGCTGCTACTTCAATAGTTATTGAGACTGTTATCTTGCTTACCTAATGAGTGTTAGCCAGCTTAGCATACCTCTTAGTCTGCTTTTGTTACTGGAGACTGTGGGGACTCCCTAGGCAAGGTCCGACAATGTCAGAGAGAATCCTTGCAGTGTTTTTATGGACTGACAGAAAACAGGCCCAGAACCATGCCCTATAAAGATCCCAAGTGCATTTCCTATGGGTTGTCTCATCTGCCTCATTTTTTTTCATCCCATTTCCTGGTGGTAGCTTTTCTGTGTGGTTTTGCCAGTATGAACTTTTCATAACTGCCATGTATGGTAAGATTATTGTAGCTACTTGTACCATTGCACAACTTTTGTTTTGTTTTTGTAGCAAATAGATCTATTTTAAGGCCTGATTGCTTATTTGTAGTATCTTTTTAGTTTATTGCATATTAAGTGGCCTTTTGTTTTAATGAGGTACAGTAAGTCCCCTACATACACATTTTCAAGTTAATAACTTTCAAAGATGTGAATGTGCATGTCCAATAAATTGAAAATTATTTAAATAAGGGAAAATGTAAAAATTGTCGCCTAACTTCAAATTTCACAGCAGTGCTAAGTTTGCATGTCTGGCACCAGGCAAAGCACAAAATCCCCGCTATTGTTTACATTCTCAGTCATGTGCGTGCATCCGCTACAAGTGGTTGTGCTTTTGGATGTATCTCTGTTTATGCTGAGTTAATGCGCTTTATTTCAAACGTAACGTCAAGAATTAAGCTTGTTCAACAAGAACATGGGGCACAATTGGAAACTCATTAATGGTAAGTTCTTCACTCGGAGAACCACATTAACATGCCATACAAAACCAAGTTGTGTGATGGAGTGCAGGCACATTAGGGACCTTCAGTCAGATATCGTGAACAGCTTGTTTTTGTCAACTTGTCCTAATCAACTCTTGTATTATCTTCAGATATGAGCACCCCATCAAGAGTAGCGTGGGCTTAGCAAGGGCTTTTATTTTGATACACTCAAACAGGAGTTGGTGCCAGGAGGAGTTAGTTTTTTTTTCTCTTGGGAAGGTGTTTAAAACTTTCCATAAATTTTTACCAGGCGTCATTACTAAATGATGGGCAGTAGATGTCAAGTGATGGTACCATCATGGGGGCCAGAAGTGGATTTGAAGATAATCACATAGGCTTGTTTGTTAGTGGTAAATGAGTCAACTGTATTGAGATAAGCAGGTGGAAAAAATATTGGAATAAAAGGTAACTTTCAGTTGGTTGTTGTGAAAATGCACTATAAATCTATAACAAAAATTAAATATTAATTTTTTAAAGCACTTTCTTAGTAGAAATGTTTTCAAAGGACTTCAGGAGAGTTAGGTTAGGCCTGCATACGTAGGCTTCCTGAAAGCGTAAACAGTGATATCAACTGACAAAAAACAATGGAAGCAAAAATTAATTTTCTGTTTGTTAAAATACACAAGAAATCTGTAATATGCTTTTAAAAGTTAATATTTATATTTTCATATGTAGAAATAGCTGTACATGTACATTTTATCTATAGGAGAGATGGAGATTGCATTGTGCTTGTTACTTGCCTAGGCTAACTTTGCTGGACTTCTGAACAAAGTAGACTTACGAATGCATGCTCAGAACAGAACTCGCATGTATCTAAGGGACTTACTATATTGATGTCTCTGCTTATCATGATAGCTAATGCGGAGTTTTATTTTTTATTTCATTTAGTTTTATATTATATTTTTTATTTTTAAACTGTAACCTTGATTCAAACAAACTGTTGTTGTAGGTTACAACAGATCTCAGACAAAAGTGTACGGATTCTCACACAGGAACTTCAGCTTCTGCACCACTTGCTGCAGGGATCATTGCCCTTGCCCTAGAAGCAAAGTAAGTGTTAAAAAGATTGTTGAAGGTTATTTTAAAATATTGTGATAGCTTGGAAATATTACAATATACATTAATGATGATACAATGTATACATGTGGTTTCTTTGTTTTTATAAAAATGTTTGTGCTGTAATGTGTAATGGATACAATGGAAGACTGTGCCTTGTTTGCTGACCAGTTTTCTGTTTACAGCCTTAATTTTAACTTTTTGCTGGCTATGCTATGTATGTAAATGTGTAATTTATTTTTTTGCTAAATTTTAAATTATCTTTTGTGCTACAGTAAAAATCTAACTTGGAGGGACATGCAGCATATAGTTGTTCAGACTTCACGCCCTGCTCATCTTAATACCAATGACTGGAAGACAAATGGGGTTGGACGCAAAGGTATCACTATTACAGGTTGCTTCCTGTTACTGTTGTGCGTAATCAAATTACAGACAAAATGCTGGCATATTAAAATTTAAAAGGCAGTAATGAAACTACTAGAAATTCAGTGCTGAGTTAAACTGTTGCTCCCATTAACTAGGCCTGTTTCAATTTGTGATCTAAATCTCCAAAACTTTGTAAAGGGATAATATAACAGATCAAAATGTTACATTCAAATCTGATTGAACCTATCATTTGTACAGGGTGTGTTACAGGGTAAAGTTATATTTATACCCACAATTCCCATTATTCAGCTAATCATCTCTTTGGCTACAAAGTAATACTATTTCCAGTAAAATTGTGTTTTCTAATGACCAACAAAAGCCAAGGTCAGTCACTAGGAAAAGCTGGACTTGGTCAACGGCACAAATTTTTTACTCTAGGGAAAACGGAAAGTGACATGTTCAAGAGAAAGAAGTTCCAGTAAATGAATATTAGCCTAAGTTTTAAAAAAAAAAATAATAATAATAATACACACACATACAGAAAAGCACTCTGTTACATAATAATTCTGATACATCTGACTGATGGTGAGTAACTCTACTACTAGATTAATAAATATGTTGTTGGTTTTATATATTGTGACGTATATATTTAATTTTATTTAATGGTGTTTGCTTTCAAAGATGCAAATTAGTCTAGAATTTGCACTGATAACCTTTGGACTTTAAATGATATTTTAGGGAAGTTGAATAATAATCTGTTGAATAAGAAGCGCATTGGAACCTTTAGGAATTTGTGTATTAAGAGTATATGTGCTTCCTATCATCTGTGCCTTAAGCGGCACATGATACATTTATGTCATCAAACATTTTGTCATTCACATTGCTGCATATTTGAAGGTGTCCTTTTCCAAGGCAATTTACAAACTTAGGCTACCTTTCAAGTCTATTTTTTTAATAGCACTTGGGACACAGGCTTAAACATCTTAAGAGTCATGCAGTGAGGCAGAGGCAGGAACTGAATCAGTATTCATTTGCTTGTCTTGTTGCACATTTGACACACACACATGACAAAATGAGTTCAGACGCCTCAAAAATGACCGTAAAGCACAGGCCAGGAACTTTCCTTGGCCAGTCCAGAAGATGCTGTTTCAAACCAGCTCAGTCTCCACTGCTTTCTGCTGGCTTTACCTGGAGCAGACACCAGAAGAGGATACTAATTTTAAAAAAATCAATGTGCAAATAAATTCCAAAAATATAACTCAAAAATTCCACATAAGGGAGAATACGGTCTACCACTTGCTTGTGAAGTCCAATCAAACTGTCCTTGTAAATTAATATTTAGTAACATGATAGAAAATATTACAGAAAATATTCTTAATGGGGTAAAAGGAGTTGCCTTAATTAGAATCCATGACAAATAAATTCCAATGGAAAAATCCACAAGCGAAATCCAAAAACAGAAGCAAAAATCAACAATGATCCACTGGTGGTATTAAGCTCTATGCACATCTAAGACTGCTTTGGATTTTAAATTTACACACATTACTTTTATCCCCTCCTCAGTTGAGGGCCTTGTTTATAAGAAGTATTGCCAAAATTTTTTTAATAATGTTCTGGTCATACATTTTGTTAATGTTACAGTATCTGCTTAGACTTTGAAACAAAAGCTTTGTCTAATTTCAGACCATCTTCAAATCACGGTAATTCCCCTAGTCCTTTAAATGCCCTATTTGGGATAGCATCTGATAAGAATTGGAGCTTGCTGAGTGGTTCAGTATGATAACTTAAGTTGGCATGCTAGCAGTTCAATTTGTTTTGCTGATTCTCAAGAAACGTAGCTCATTTGCAAGTACACAATTTGTTTTAATTAAAAAAAATTCTATTTTATATTGATGAGTTCACAAGTGCTTTGTACAATCCATTGGGTTTTTAATAATGTCCATTTTTGTTGAGCCTTTGCTAACATTTTAGATATTTAATTTTTTAAGGAATTACTTCATATTAAATCTTCTTCTTTCTGTGCTCAATACATTAATTTCCTATTTGAACACAATGTACTATTGTGTTGTATTGATCTGTAATGTATATATGGTATTTAAATCTAAAATCACCGATAGTGTTGCTTTTTTTCCATAGAGCTGAATACATCTGTGTATGAGCTATTTGAGTTCAATATTTCTTACATTTGAGCTTAACCTTGTAGAGCAGGGATTCCTCCAAGCTTGGTAGTGGAGGGCCACTGTGGCTCCAGGTATTTGCTCCAAGCCAGTTTACTAATTAGTAGCCAATTAGTGGTAGTTATTATATTAATAGGTAGTTATTGAATGCTAACTGGATTAAGATTCTAAGCTATGATCACTTTTTATTCTTCCACTTCTTAATTCACTTCTTTATTTTAACTGCTTTTTGTTTTTTAACCCACTGCAAATTTACAATTGTATGCTAATAGAGCCAGAATTACATGTAATTTGGTGTCATTTACACCTATGTATGTTTAGCATAAATTAGTGGTTTTAATAAAGTGTAAAGAAAAAGACAAAGATTGATATTTTAATCTGCTATGGTTGACAAATTTGTATATTTTCAGAAATGTCTTCAATGTGAGAATAATGTCACATGTCAGAATTAAAAAAGAATAGCAGTACAGTAGAGTTAAGTAACAAGTTACACTGCCATCAAAAATTAAGATTGAACAAAAAAAAAAACTGTAGCCAGGTACCACAGAGCTTGATGATAAATGCTATTGACTTTAAAACTTTAAAGTCAATTAATTGATTACAATATGAATTTCAGACAAAAGTTCATTTGCACTGTTTATTAAATTGTGCAGATGTGTTGCAAAAAATGTCCTTTTTCTAAATGTGCATAGAACAAAGAGTGGGTTCTTATGGGTGGGGTTGGTAAATTTCAAAAGGGCCTGTATGTAAATAATTTTATAACTGTACTGAAGCAAGTTGTGTATTGACCTTGATAAAATCAAAAGCCAAGCTAACTTGTTGTTTTTGTTTTTCATCAGTCAGTCATTCTTATGGCTATGGATTATTGGACGCTGGTCGCATGGTAACAGTGGCCCGTAACTGGACTAGTGTTGGGCCTCAGCACAAGTGTGTCCTTGTACTGCTTTCTGAGCCCAGGTAAAATTTGAAAGAAAAAAAAAAATTTTAAACCTGCATGCAAAAATACTTCGTACTTTAATAAGTTAATTTTTTTATTCTCGTTTTTTCTTATACATGTCCTTACAAGTTTGCGTAAAGTAATACTCCACCCAAAATGTAGTTTGTTGATTTGCTAAAAAAAAAAAACTTCTAATCTCATGTGTTCATGCAAAATGAAGCTAACATAGTTTATGCATAATGGAAGTGGGTAGTGAGCAATGCTGGACAGCAGACGGTATAAAATGTTGATTACTTATCATGTCACATAATCCGCGTCAAGTCATCCAGTCGTGCACTCAAAATGTGTGAAATTTTTTGCCAAAGTATAGCTAAATCTGTTTCTCCAGTAAAATAAAAGCGAGACCACAAACCAGAATCTGTTTCACACGCTTTTGAATTGAAGACAGAACTCATGGCCAGTATACTAAGGGGAAAGATGAGTATTCAATTCAAAAGTGTGACCCCCATATAAAAGAGCTTTCAGGTTGTGTTCTACTTTCATTTTACCAGTGAAATCGATTTTACAATGTTTTAGAAAAAAAATACATGCATTTTGGTTGTTTCAAGTATACAACTGGATTGCCTCAAATGGATTATGCTAGGTGAGTAGCATCACATTTTTTCATTGATATTTTATATGGTTTGTTGTTGTCACCCCCCACATTCATTTATACATAACCTTTATTAACTCTGTTCTACATGAAAACATTAGATAAGAAAAAACATTTTTTGGATGTCCCTACAAACCACATAGGTTGAAAAAAAATATCATTTTGGATGGCCTGTTTCTTTAAATAGTGTAGTCTGAAGCAGTAGTTACCAGGCTTAGCACCTCATCAATAGTTTTTTTTTTAATATAGTTTTTATCACATTTCTTATCGTTAATCATATAACCAATTGCATATATGCTGCAAGACATACTTTTGTGAAAGAAATAAACAATATCTCAGACTTCAGAGACCAGTGATTGTAGACCTATTTAGCCAAGTATCTAACATTGGGCAATGGTATTTGAAACAACTGTGTGGATGCAAGGAATAAGAATTATTTCTGTTTTTATGTAATGTTTATCTGCCCCAGACAGTTGGAAAGGTCTGCCGATTCCTAGGAAAAATTTAAGTAGAGACAAGAGATACATGTGATAATTTCAATATTTGTAGTGTCTGCCTCTGTAAGAATTTAAAATACTATGTTTTGAAACTTATTTTAACTGATGTGGTTTTTCACATTGTTTGATGCATCATTTGGGAGCCCAGAGTTCCTGTTATGTATCTCCCTTCTTGAATTTATTTGTTTGTTAATTATAAAATAACTGCATTTCATAGTCAAGAGTACAGGTTAGGCTGAACTGAGCAACATTAGGAGGAACTTAATCAGCACATACACTTCATTTAACTTTTGCACCACTTTTCCTTGTCTTTTTGCCTCCCTCAGGGACATTGGCAGTCACCTTGTGGTCACAAAGTATGTTGATGCATGCATCGGAAAGTCCAACTATGTCAGCTCCTTGGAGCATGCTCAAGCACGGCTCACCCTCTCCTACAACAGACGTGGAGACCTTGCTATTTACCTGATAAGTCCTCAAGGCACCAGATCAACCCTCCTTGCACCAAGGTATGAGCCATTACCTTATTAAGTAAAGAAAATTACTCTCTTTACAAATGAATGTTGTCAAATTATCTTGTATTTTATTGTAGCAATGTTTAATTATTACTCTTTCTAGCTCTACTGCTGCCACGATCTAGTAAGATAAAGTATTTTATTTCAAACAAAGCATTAATAGTAATCAAACATGAAGTTAAATTGAAAGAAGACACTTTCATATTAGTGGTTTTTGAATATCTAATTTATGTCATAAATTCTGATTCTGTTTAGTTCTGTTTTATCTTGGTCCTGTGTCCTTTCTCATGAAATAGTGTGCATCTTTATTACAGATGCCTCTGTCTAATTTAGAAAAGGAAATGACAGCCTTAAGTGTTACTGGTGTTTTCATGTGGTCTACAGCAGTTTTCTCCAAGCATGTATCAATTTTATAATTGTTTTTGAGAAAATTGCTTGGATATCACTTGTAAATCTATACTAATAAACGGCAAATCCCTCACTGACTCACTCACTCACTGACTGACTGACTCATCACTAATTCTCCAACTTCCCGTGTAGGTAGAAGGCTGAAATTTGGCAGGCTCATTCCTTACAGCTTCCTTACAAAAGTTGGGCAGGTTTCATTTCGAAATTCTACGCATAATGGTCATAACTAGAAGCTATTTTTCTCCATTTACTGTAATGGAGTTCAGCTGTAGGGGCAGAGTTTCGTATGACAACATCACGCCTCTCATGTAATCACGCATTACGTAGAAAACCAGGAAGAGCTACAAAACGCGCTTTAGAAAACATGCATTATATAATTAAGAAGGCAGCGAAACAATTAGAAGCGAGCGAGTGACATATAAAACCATATTCAGTGGCTCACGTGAACTGACGCAGTGCGCAGACAAACAGTAACAGTTCCAAAGAGTGCTGAACAAAAAACGAATTACACTGCTACGCTCAAATAGATAAACCACACGCCGTGGCGCGATAGTAAAGCATTCGCCTGTAGCGCCCACGTCCGAGGTTCGATTCCCGAGAGGGCATGCACTAAGTATGTACGCGCGCTTCTCGATTTATTTTAACCTCGCATTCCCTTAGTTTGAGACGTATGAAAACGCATGCGGTTAACGCAGAAAGACAGATCACCTATTCACCTATTGAAGCTTCATGAATAATGGATACTTTATTCGCGATCAATAATTGTTTTGGTAAAGCCATACTCAGTGTATTCATTAGATGAACGGTAAAAAAGTAAGAGCGAGGGGACGGTAACTTACTGAAGCACACAAGCAAAACCACAATAGCATGCGGGCTCGATCACATTCCAAAAAATATTTCTTTTCAAGTTCTATTTAGTCCATATGAGTCAAACTCAAGGCCCACGGGCCACATCCGGCCCGGCGTGTAATTATATCTGGCCCGCGAGATCATTTTATATACTGTATTATTGTTATTAATGGCCCGGGTATATGAAGCGCTGGTAACACAATAAACTACAGATCCCACAATGCAGCGCTTCAGCTGCCTTGCCGAACACTTACCGCGTTGCTGCAAGTTATTGCGAAGCTAGCCCACACAATGCCGAAGAGAAAAGTTGATTCTGAAAATAGAGCCTTTAAAAACCGATGGGAGGCTGAGTATATGTTTACTGACATTGCCGGTAAACCCGTGTGTGTCATTTGTGGAGCTAATGTGGCTGTAATTACAGAATTTAATCTTAACAACGACTGACAAACACAGAATGTAACTTGAACACAACACATCGTACAAATACGACCCTGATTGAAACAAATAATGATAATCGAATCCTTGATCACAGCAACACTCACAAAATAATTACTGTATATTGACAATCATGTTACGTTATTTTTAAAATGTTCCCTTTTCTTTTTCATAGCTTCTTTAACACACTACGTCTCCGCTGCGAATATATATATATATATATATATATATATATCCCGATCTACATACTCTCAAATAAATAAGCCACTTCGCCTCTATCACCTACATCCGTGGTTCGATTCCCGAGAGGGGATGTACTGAGTATGTACGCGTGCTTCTCTGTTCATTTTAACCTCGCATCTCCTTGGTTTGAGACGTATGAAAAAATATGCGATTAACGCAGAATCATGTTACGTTATTTTTAAAATCTTTCCTATTCTTAGCACAAGCACAGCTGAGAAGCTTCGATGCATGTACTCTATAACAAAAAACGCATTTAATCACACTTTCAATTCCAAGCAAAGGGGAACTTTTGTCAATGCATGATTTCCTGGTACATCGATTACATTGATGCACACATCACAGCTACAAAAATGTTACACTCGGAATGAAGCGCGTTCCTACGACTAATCGGAGGAAAATTTAATTTCAAAAAACTACCCGAGCGAAGCCTTGATAAAAGCATGGTTTTGTGCACAGTGAAAAGCAAGCAAAATTAGATGCATTACAGAAAGCGGACTTTGTGGCTCTTACTGGGGATCATTGGACTTCTGTGACCGTTAGTAATTCTAATTACAAAATGTTCAATGATCACACTGTTTTAGCCTAATGTACAAAATAATTTTGGCTAAAGTTACTCAGAGTTTAAAGATTAAGTTGGTCAAATTACCTTTTATGTTTCTGACTTATTTTTTTAAGAAGAAAAACTGCACTTTATGTTGAAATTTTGGTTATTATTATTTAAAGACAATACCATTCTGAAAATGTACTTAAAGTACTTAAACTACCACTTTATTTTTAAGTCTGCCCAATTTTAACCAGGGATGATATTTTTGTTTCTGTTTTGAATTCAAATGCAGTTTAAAAGCATTTTTTTTTTCAGAAATTAAAAGAGCTTGAGTTTACAATATTCATGTCCATGTCTATTATTTGATTCTGTCGCCCACTAAAACCCTTTTAAATTAAAAAAACACATTTGCGATTTGGGGCAAGTTTACATGTGCAATTACATACGATTAATCAAGATTAATTATTACACAGCCTCTAATTAATTGGATTAATTTTTTTAATCGAGTCCCACCCCTAATATATGTATGTATGTATGTATGTATGTATGTATGTATGTATGTATGTATGTATGTATGTGCCAGCAACACTCATGACAATGACAAAACAATTATATTGTCAATCATGTTACGTTATTATTAAAATGTTTCCTTTTCTTTTTACTTCTCTGCTGCCAAACGCTGGTATTTTACTTATATATATATATATAGAGAGAGAGAGAGAATATCAATGACAAAACAATTACATTAACAATCATGTTACGTTATTTTTAAAATTTTTCTTTTTCATAACTTCTTTAACACACTACTTCTCCGCTGTGAAGCACGGGTATTCTGCTAGTAATTTTTATATATTTAACTAGCAAAATACCCGCGCTTCGCAGCGGCCAAGTACTGCCTTAAAATTTTTATTAAGAAGAAAATTTTACCTTTTTAAACTGAGGGAAAATATGCCAATAATTATTTGTTAAGGATCTCTTTGTATACCATGTTGTCAGTTCGGCCCTCCGGTTTTAATATGACCAAGCTGTGTGCTGAGCTTACTCTTGAGCATGTAACTTACAGTTGGCCATGTGAACAGTAATATTGTCTCAAATCTCACAGCTTGGATTGCTGCTGTCATAATCGGTTTGAGTTTCATGGTTTGTTTCAATTATGACAGTATTTGCAGGATTTGTTTTGTTGAAGTGACATTCGGCATCTGTCAAGCATTGTAAGCACACAACCGGTTTCATCGATAAAATCACATCCAGCTTTTGAGAGTTTAAACACTCATAAACATCAATGTGTCCACTACTGAAATCGTCACCTGTGAATCTAAGATGTTTAAGAGGCATTGGCGGTTGTCGAAAGGTGTAAAATATTTGGCCATTTCGGTACACTTGAAAGCGACAACCGAACAATTCAGCGGCAGCCATCAACTCACATGCAGAACCATAGGTGAAGGGCTTAAGCATTTCACTCTTATAGTGCTCCTGTGTAGTATAATTATCTCCTGTACCGTCATCAGTCCACACCTTGAACCTGTCCCAGTCATTCAATATATATGACACAATGTTCCTCCGGATATCAAGAGTGAGCCTGATATGGCCGTGCAATATGTAACAAAGAGAATGGAAAAGGTAGGTGCCATCTCCGGGCATGGAAACCACTCAGTAAGTGACAGTTCTTTGATCGATAGTGATCACCTCGATAGACATGGTAAATGGGGGTTGGAATGATAAAGGAAATGGGTACCTGAGCAATGTAAAGTAAGTCTAAAATACCTATACAATAACTATAATTGTAATAAACAAACAATAAAACAGCGGAGAAGCCGAGGATTAAACAAAAAGGCTGTAGTTATCAGTAGGGAGACGTGAATCCCGTGGCGAAGCAAGGAAGGGAATGTAGAGACCGGAGTGACGGACGGTCTTATATAGGCAGGCAGCCAACAACGTGGGAGGCGTTGGGATGGGGGACCCAACACCACCTCACACAGTGACTGAGCTGCAGGCTATGGACATATATATGTACGTAAGTAGGATTCAGTTAGCTTTGGGAACCCATGTACCAAATTTCTTGGAAGATGGGCCCATAAGTAACAAAGACTGTTGAAAAGTTCAATATGGTGGCCGACAGTGGCATCATACCACCGAAATAAGTACGTACATTGGTTTCGGTTAGTGCAGGGAAGCCGCCTATAAAATTTCGAGAAGATCGGGTCATAAAAAAGAAAGTTCAACATGGCGGACGTTGTTAACCATTATGACCATTACGCGTAGAATTTCGAAATGAAACCTGCTTAACTTTTGTAAGTAAGCTGTAAGGAATGAGCCTGCCAAATTTCAGCCTTCTACCTACACGGGAAGTTGGAGAATTAGTGACGTTGGAAAGTTCAATATGGCGGCTGACAGTGGCGTCATACCACCGAAATAAGTACGTACATTGGTTTCGGTTAGCTCAGGGAAGCCACCTACCAAATTTCGTGAAGATGGGGCCGTAAATAAGAAAGTTCAACATGGCGGACGTTGTTGACCGTTATGACCGTTACGCGTAGAATTTCTAAATGAAACCTGCTAAACTTTTGTAAGTAAGCTGTAAGGAATGAGCCTGCCAAATTTCAGACTTCTACCTGCACGGGAAGTTTGAGAATTAGTGACGTTGGAAAGTTCAATATGGCGGCCAACAGTGGTGTCATACCAACGAAATAAGTACGTACATCGGTTTCCGTTAAAAGTTTAATATGGCGGCCGACAGTGGCATCATACCACCGAAATAAGTACCAAATTTCAGCCTTCTACCTACACGGGAAGCTGGAGAATTAGTGATGAGTGAGTGAGGGCTTTGCATTTTATTAGTATAGATTATGTTGCACTGTTAATTTTTTTTATTTAAACTTTACACCTTCATAAAATGTATGTTGCTCAATGACACAATTGTCAGAATTTAATTATTTTAATTTCAGGTTCATGTGTTTCATTGGTTTCTGGTATGTGTCATTGTGTTTTCAAGCTAATTCTAATTTAGGTCATGGAGATGTTGCAGAGCATTTATAAGTTGGTTTGGTAAAATTAAATTTCCTTTTATTTTGAAGTGTTTCTTGCTTTTGTACTTTTTGTGTTCTCTTTAGATACAAAACACCAGTTTACAAAAGTTCAACTCCTCATTGCCTGATGTCCTTTTTTAATATTGCACAAAAAGTTAAAAATAAAAAAATGTTCTAAAAAAATGTTCTGGGCTGTGGTTTTTGTCACCTTGTGCAGATAATTGGCAGCCATAGAAATTGTTTATTTTTTCTCCTTAAAAATGCTCACAGCATCAGTACCATGGCAGGCATGTGCCCCGCCTGCAACCCTCTGCTAGCCCCCTCTGCTTTGTAACTGCAAAGTTTCCTTTTGCCAGTAGATGGTGGCAGTGAGCCAACACTGAATCGTGTACATTTTGTCATCTGCAAATGAGGATTAGGGTCAAATTTGGTCAATTAGTTAGCTGTTAAAGAAGCCCGACAATTGAACCATTCTAACATACAGTATTTGAAATGTATTCAACTACTGTATGTCCCATAATAATTTGTGTATAAAAATTGTTGTTCATCCATTTCACAAGAAAGCTTAATAGTTGTTGATTTACTGTTCAATCTGCACAAAAAGGCATTGCTGGAAGCACATTGTATAATAATCTTGCAAAAGGTTCATAAAAGAATGCTGTCTTCATTCAACAGAAAAAAACTTAATATTTTTTTCTTGAAAAGGGAGTTCCAGTTTAGTTAATTCTCAGATGTGAAAATATTACTTAAGATCACACTTCAATATGCATCAAAGGTTAACTGCTATATGTGTTGCATGTTGATTAGCACATGGAAGTAAGATTTTCACTGTACTGTATTCATGTGACAGTAATTATATAAACACACTCAAGCATCCATGAAGTAAAGATGCCTACAAGTGTTTATAGACTGTTTGTCCTTTCATTTTGATGCAGTTGCCGCACAGTGCAGCACTTTTTTTAAGGCTTCTTAAATCTTTCAAGTCTCCCCAACATTTTTGCACAATTGGAAAGTAACATTTGTACAGACAAATATGTAGGTCATCTTCATAAATCACAAATAAGTCTTGTGTGGTTTGGCTACTTGCTTTCAAAATATTAAGTGCCATAATTTGCGTTTCTTTTTTCTTCTGCTGTAAATGTTTGATATTTAAAATTTTACACTACAACGATTAAGTTCTCGGTCAGACCATTGTTTTTTGTAAGGTTTTCATATTCTCTCATTTCACCCCCCAAGTAATGCCCAGTTACAAAACTGGCTGTGAATTAGTGAGATTAAGCATTTTTCTTTATTCTCCTATGAACTCCATTTATTACATTTAGAATTAGTGATGGAGTTTGAAACTTTTAGAAATACTAAGCCATCATGAAAATGCTTGCTTAATATTGTTAAATTATTTAGAGTGACCATTAAGAAAAGCACACTTGTTGGGACTACCTCATGGGTTCATATCTGAATGCAGTCACTGCCCATGTGGAGTATGTGACTAAGTTTAGCCAACATCCATAAGACTTGTATATGTACTGTATATGTTAAATTTTAGCTATTGGCAGCTACGTTCTGCACTTGGTTATTAGGAATAATTGTTATGTATTTAAAGTGTTCCTATTTTGCATGGTGATTGTGGGTTCAATACACCAAGGTATCACTGAACAGGGGGCTGTTCCATTAACAAGATGGTTGCTGTGAGACATGTCTTGTGTTCCCCAGAGACCTATATATAAGGAGCAGAAGGGGATGGTGACACTAAACACAAATTTTGAACGGAGGTATTAAGCGCATTCACAAGCAGACAATCTTTTTTCCAGAGCATGTTTTTCACATAGTTTCAAATTAATTAAATTCAACAAAGACTATACTGCCTGTACCGTTAGTGTTTGGCGCAAAGCAGGGATCCTGTCCCAACGGGGCACCAGTTCATTACACTGCCCACTAGCGCCTACACCAATATGGAGCCAGTTTAGTGTCAGTGGTCAACATACCCAGAAAACATGGGTTTTGTTTACAGTATTAAGTTGATTAATACTGTCAAGGTGATTGAAAAGCATGTTATGCATTTATAGAATTTCAAAAGTATCATTTTCTGTTGGTGATTCATACTTAACATATATTTACTGTATAATGTAATTTAAGTTTTTATGAAGGCAAGAAAACAGTCCTTTGACAAAGTAATGTAAAAATTTTCTGGGGTTATATTTTTAATTGGATAATTCTCAGTTCCTATGTAAAGTGATGGATGGATAATCATTTAACTGGAATTAGGTTTCTGCCACGTCTCATTAATCCATACACCAACATACAGCATGTTTACAGTCTTCAATCAACAAACATGTGCACAAAGAGAACATCTATATGTACAACAATCGAGACTGGAGTTGAAGCCCTAAACTTTACCACTCCCATTGAGTGTACACAGCTGTAGTTTGTAATAGTTTTAAAGTTGATTGGAAATCATGTCTTCTATTCACAGTTGAAAATGGGTCTTGCTTTACTTGACCACTGTCCTGTTAGGATCCTATCGTGCAAGCTGTGGACTCTCAAACTTACTCTGTTGTGGCTTTGGGTCTGCCAGACATTTTTATGTCCGTTTCCTGTAGTTTTCAAGTTCCCTTTGAAGCAGGAAACTGTACTCGCTAACACTTTTTTCTCTAAAGGAAAGACCTTCATTTTTAACATCTATAATGGTCTGTCTGTCTTCCTTTTATTTCTATTTTTTCACCATTATGATAACCATATACAGTAATCCCTCCTCGATCGCGGGGGTTGCGTTCCAGACCCCCCTGCGATAGGTGAAAATCCGCGAAGTAGAAACCATATGTTTGTATGGTTATTTTTATATATTTTAAGCCCTTATAAACTCTCCCGCACTGTTTATAAATATTCCCCGCAGAGTTAAACAGCATAATCCCTTTGTATTCTCTTAGATATTAGGTAAGATTCATTGAAATTATGTATATAAACACACTGTTTATATACAGTAAAACCTAAATATTATTTTAAAGATATTGAGTGTCTCCGATATCACATATGTTACAGCCATTACGATAGACAGG
>JANRMT010062829.1:30279256-30299213 GCA_026402145.1 Polypterus bichir lapradei
CATGTCATTCACTTATGTCATATGCTTATGCAGTTTGAGCACATATTCGACCGGTGACTGTCATGCGAGTAGTCACTTGACCATGATTTCTAAAAATTATACAAATGTAATTTAGATGCATACAGATACACAACACAAGTGCCGTGGAAAGCAACTGTTCTGTTTTTTCTTCTTCTTCAATGAAGGGTGACCAATCTGGGAATGAGACATTGATATGAGTAGTTTGTAATGAGTTTGCATAGTTGTGTAACATTCTGTGTAATACCTAACAGATATTTATTATAGATTTATTATCAGGTTCAGTTTTGACTTTTTAGACCATTGTCTCACTGTTCCCAAATCCCACAATAGTTTAGTTGATGCTGCTGATTTTGGCTGCCCATCAATTATAGCAGGACCCATGGATACTCAAGAAGAATCAGAAATATTCTAATTATCCAGCAAGTCCAATTTTTGGTTTGCATATTTGGCTTTTACCCTCCTAACAGTTTCCCAAAGTGCTTTTTACCCATCAACAAATAAGTTAATTTTGCTTGTCAAAAATGCAGTTATCTAAGCCTTTCAGGACACACCACATTAAACCGGCCTCAGATGGCAGAAAATAAATTGAATTTACAAGCCAAATTAATTTGTTTGATATGTCACAATGCAGAAATTACTGAAATTCAAAGAGGCTGAGCTTCTCAGCGTTCTATATGACAGTGCAGGTATTGCTGTTTATGTACACAATTGGAGTTTACTTGGGTCATTGAGGTAGGCCATGCCCCTGTGTTTTACAGTCAAAACCATTTTTTCCTTTGTTTTTTCCATAGGTACACTAAAACAGTTCATTCTTGTCCTTTATGGGACTGGTTCAAATTCCCCCAATTTTTCTTCATCTGATTCCAGCCAACCCAGGAACAGCAGTTGCCGGAGCACTAATTCAGAGCAAATATGTATAGGTAAGTATGCAAATTAACCTCCACTAATTTGAAATGCCTTGTGATGTAAAATGAGTTCTAAAGCAAATTTGAATTACATTGTTCAAAAGCTTCCTTCTAGCTAAAAATAAATGTGTTTTGATAGTTATTAAAAGGGGTATGAAATCATTTTTCCATGCTTGTTTTTAATGGTGTCACTGTTCCTTGGAGAAATTCTCAGACAGCTGTACATCTGTTTAGTTTCTCATAACTAAAATCAAAGTGAAAAAGTAACCAGGTAGAAATTTTGATGGTGGTGGTGGTGTGAATATACAGACAACTTCCCAGAATCTAAAGAGGACATGTGGTGTGGGTTGATCCATTGGAGGTTTTGTCTTTTGGTTCCTTCACTCCCTGCCCCCTTCTATAACTTGCTAACACAAACACATTTTTAGGGATTGGAAAAACTGCATATCTACCCAGAGCTCTTGTAAGTCAAATGCACAGAAGTATTTGATGCATAAGGCAACTTACATGGGAGTGGATGGCCCTGTAAGGAAGACATTTTATTCTACTTTCATTACAGACAGACAGAGACAGAGGGGGTACTCAAGTTTAGTCTTACACAACTGCAAATTCTGTTGGATTAAATTTTAAGTTAATCAAATCTGTTAAGTCAAGTAAAGAAGTTGAAAATTTTTATTTTGGTAAGGATTGTTGGATACTTTTGAATTTGAAAAATGTCACATTTATTTAAGCATGGACTTTCATTTTATGGTTAACTTTTTGAATTATTATCTGTAGTCTGTATTTCCCCAACATAAAATGTCAGAAGAAAACATTTTCTTGTATATATTACGCCTTTTACACCTGAATTTTAATAAGCAAAATTACTTGGCAGACTACATTTTGTTTTTTATTGGAATGAGAAATACAATTATGGTGACCCTTAATTCCCAAGTACAAACACATTCACTTGTACTAAACCAATTTAGAATAATTACTAATTAGCCAACAAGAACACATACTTTAAACACTCCTGTCCTGGTTAAATCTTAATAAAAAGAAAACTTTAATTACTTTGTGTCATTTTGTAAGTGTGATTTTAAAGGCAGGTAGTTTAGCAATTTTGAAATCTGTGGTAATTGATTGTACATGATTTTGTCCTTAAGTATGAATTTGTCTCTTAGTGACTTGTAGGATTCTAATACTTAGGTTATTGTAATGGCTACAGAAGTAATGAGGTCTGCTCAGAATATTTTTGCTACACACCTTCTTTCTTTTCAGGACATGCATATATAGCCATTAAAACATGCTTGTAATAGTATATATTTATTCATGGTATACTGTCTGCAGAAGACTGCACAAGATTGCCCCATTTGAGAAATTTCCAGCAATGTGGCTAGTAGAACCACCGGGTGGACAAGTGAAATTTTGAAACTGCATTTGGATTAATTTAACTGTATACAGAACAGATCTTGAATCCTGGTCAAAGCTGGGTAGCAATCTTTTTCGAATTATAGAATGTTGTGCACTTGATTTTTATTGATTTTTCAAATTGTTAGTGCATTTGTAGGTTTAACTATACAAAATTACACTTCCTTTCTGTCGTGGCTTAGCTCCATCATGAAGCACTTGACACTGTTTATTGGTATTGTGAACTTAATGATGATATATAGGTGTTTGGTTTTGCACTGATAAACTGATTTCATCACCTTTTTTTGATTTGTTACATATGACACACCCCAGTCTGCTAAATCGATTCACAGTGCTTCACAGTACTTTTCTCAGGGTGAAATGGAGGGGAACTAGCTCCCCCAACTCTACTTACAGTGCTTGATTTATGAAGGGAGAACCCCAAACCCTTCAAGTGCTGTCTGTGAGTTGTCAATGAACTTAAATGTAAAACACGGTCCCAAGGCCACAAAGGTTTAGTAACACTGCTGTAAGATGAACATAGCAAAATAATTAAATTGTTAGGTTGAAGTGACTGAGAAAAAGAAGTAGTAGTAGTTGCTATCTTTGATGACAAGCTAAGTTTCTTGGCTGTTCTTTAATATTAGTAAGCACCAAACAAATCGCTTGGAGTAGCACACAGACTGATGGGAATTGTAGTCCCCCACTTTGACATTTGTAAAAGCTTGCAGATAAGATTAAATGAGCTGGGCTTAATAGATTATTGAATGCTTTTCTTACTGAATCAGTTGTGTGAAATTAACTATGCTCACAGGCACCATGCCTTGCAAGCACTTTTCTTCATGGAGCTATTCTGAACTTTGCTTCTGCAGGTGGTCTTCATTTGTCTAAACTAGCATGCCCTATTTCTCCATGCAATAACTGGCAAAAAATTATGTCCCATCTGCAATTAATGACAAATAACACATAAAGATGTTGTCTCATTTTGCTTTTTCTATAATGTTACCAAATTTTGATCAAATTCATCTAAGCATTTTTGAGATTTTGGAGTAGTTTTTCTACTGTGTTTTTTTGTTTTCCCCACTCCTAAATATTTCTGTGTTGAAAGGTCTTAGTGGATACCTACTGTACTACCCTGAACAGGAAATACACTAACACCACAGACATGGACACATTTATTGGTACCCTTGCAGCTCATTGAAAAACTGCTGTATGCTTCGTGAAAAGTGATTAAATGAAAAGCAGTTGTCCCATGAACATCTGTATGACTTTGATATGTCATCAAGTAAAGCAAGTGTGAAGAGATAAAGTATTGTTTATTCTACAAAGATATTCTAAAATGGCCTGAACACATTTCTTGGTACCCCTAGGAAAGATTAGAGTGATTTCCCACAACAACAAAAAATAACTTTTTTTTTTTTTTTATTTAGAATCACACCTCTCCAATCATGCAGTCATTTAGCCTATTTATGTAGAGAAAAATGGCCAACTCTGCTGTTTGGTGTGATTGTGTGTCACATAGTGAATGAGGCCCAGAGAAAGCAAAGAGAGTTATCTGAAGAGATCATAAAGAAAATTATAGACAAGCATGTCTATAAGACCATCTCCCAAGATGTTTGATGTTCCTATGACAAAAGTTGCAAATATTAAGAAGTTTAAGATCCATTGGACTATAGTCACTATGGGGGGTGGGGGTGGAGAATAAAGCTTTCAAAGAAAAGATGAACTTAACTACTATGATACATGGAGGAGGCTTGGTTATGTTTTATGACTGCTTTGTTGTGTCTGCTTTGCTGCATATGGTATGGGGTGCCTTGAGTCTGTGCAGGGAACAATGAAATTTCAAGACTATCCAAACATTTTTTTTAAATGTATGCACACCTACTCCATAGGAAAACTGAATGTTCTGCCTCACCGGTTGGTTAATGGCTTCCAGCACAGGAGGCATGATGGACTGAAGCTTGACAAAGATATTCCTGAACTGAGCTGTCAGCCAGTTCCTTTAAGTGACAACAGGCAATCAGTATAAACTGACAGTGTACAAAACAAAGCATTTCTTGAATACATAGCAGAGGTCCTTTTAAAAGGGAACTAAAATAGTCTGTATTATTACAGACTAGTCTGGGCACTTAGGACCCTGTTGCCAGTTTACTGGCTGTTCTTCCTTGGATCACTTTTGGTAGGTACTCACTGCTGCTTACCAGGAACGCCCCCAGAATATCTGCCATTTCGGAGATTGGGTCATCTGTCCATCACAAGACCCTTCAAAGTCTCTCAAATCCTTAAACTTGACAATTTTTCCTGTTTCAACACATGACCTTCAGGAACTGCCTTATATATTCCACCTCTTGACAGATGTCATTGTAAAAACATAATGCTATTCATGTCACCTGTCAGTGGTTTTAATGTTGGAGCTGAACACCGTATGTGCAAGTCGCTGTCTGTCCCGATCTACAGGCAGAACTAATTTTTACTTCAATAAAGAAGTGGGTAAAGTTCTGTATCATACCTTGCAAAGTACTGAAAAACTGTTTAAAAAAAAAAAAAAAATGTATGGTGGTCAGTTTTATGAATCAGGTTTGTTTTAGTATAGAAGTGGACTTTGATCTGTGTTCTCATCTTCACAGACCATGAAATGACATACAAGTCCACTTCATCTAGATATGAAACTTTTTAAGTAGGCTTGCAATGTACATTTTTCATGTAAAGGACAAAGGAATTTAAATTTTTGTTCCCTCCATTCAATCATAGCAGGAATCTAAAACTGTAGAATATCTGCTTCACCACCTCTTTTTAAAGTGATTTTTTTTAAATCTCCTATATCTTTAAACCATGCATTCGTTTTTTTACACTGTCCCATTGAAACAGTTTGGCAAATTGGATGGAAGAAAGGTGGAAGGTTTAAAACTTCACACCAGCTGTTACAGACCAAGATCAAATGTATGTTTTTATTATGCAATAGTAATAATAGCAGCTCACTATTCAAAATGGTAAGTGCGGGGAAGACCTGGGATGGAACCCGCAACTTTTTGATTTACAAGCAGCCGTTCTTACCCATAATCCAGCTAACCAATTGATAAATAAGCTTCAGTTTTTACATATTAACAGCAACATGTAAAATGAATAATTTCTTTTTCAACGGTTATTCTTGAATGTAGGCACTCTTGTTTTGTTATACCTTTTGTGAAAGTGTCTATTTGGTATTTGTACTTCAGTCTTCACGCATTATACACTTCACATCAGCATTTAGTCAATTATTACTATAACATGAAAAAAGTTTGTTTTAATTATGTGCAACATTTCTTGCCTCACATTTCCTGTCGTCCTACATTTACCCAGGTCATTGTAGACATGGAGCCCACATGAAGCATATGTATTCCAAATATCGATATATTATTTACACTATACAATTCTATACACCTCACACCCAGATAAACAGACTTGAGCTGGGACAACTTCAATTGTGTCGGTGGGGGATGGGATAGCAGGCTGCTTGTGCTGATTGACGCATTTACAAAACAGACGCTGAAAAGGAGGTGCAAGGGAATTTAAGGTGGCCCGGCATTGAGTTTTTTTGTAGGCTTTAGGGGTTCTAGTGTTATACTAGACTTCAGTAGGCTGTACATAAAGCAATATTGAAACCAATTTTCCTGAATTTGTGAAGTCAGCCCAAAAGTAGTATTCAACTATCTGTTTACATTATTTTCAATATTGTTTAGACTGGGCAAAAGTAATACATTTAGAGAAGGTATTCTTTAATGCAGAGTGTTCCCTCTTTTTTTTCCCCCCCTAACACTTCTAAGTACTTCTAGCTTCTAACTATGCCCATGAGGTAGTAGAGATGGATAGGAATTCCTTCCGTTCTTTAAGAGGAGCACCACATTTCTTACGCATCATCACTCTTTTGGAACAAAATAATGCGAGTTCTGTCTTACAGAAACATGCATCATAACAGCTGCAAGATGGGTATAGAGGTAATGAAGGAAGGCTTAACACGTGAAATGGTTTTTAACTTTTTTTCCAAAAATTGACTTTTATATGGGACAAGAAAAGTCTTGTTTAAGTAACATTTGCTAATTTGTTGTTGAATGTTTGTAGGACCCCAACAAAATTTTAAATGAATACTTTAGGGTAGGAGGATGTTGAAAAGCACAGAAAAGCAGCAAAGGGCGGTGGAATTACTGAATTTTGTCATTCTGTGCTGCCAGTGCAGAAAGTCCTAAGAATCCTGGATCATTTTCCACAATGTAGGAGAGAGTATGAAATGGTCATAAAGTCGTAGTGGATTAGCATGTCATGGAATAAGGTAAATTGCCCCTGTTCTAGTTTAACTGTGAACAAATTTGCAGGACCTCAATAGAAAAGGAAAAGTTATGAGTTCCGAACAAACGGTGTAGGGGAAAGTGTGCAGAGTGTAATCAATTTAATCTGGGTATTTGGTGTTTATTACCCAAATAACAATTAAGGTTTTAATGAGGAGTATAAAGAAAATATACTTTTAAATACAATGGATGGCAATATTCTAAGATTTTAGGATTTCCCTCTGTATATATTTAAAAAGATTTTTATGCATTTTATATGAAAATGTGGAAAATGATACAAATTTCACCACATACACTGCTCCCTTTTGTGTTAAAGTACATTATTACAGGGCAAGATTAATTACGTAACTAGTAGTGTGGGTTTTTTTTTTTTTGTTTTTTTTTATAAACATTAACAGAACTCTGTTTCTGTACTCATGGAAGTTGAGGGGTCCTTGAATTCGTAACACTTATCATAAAATATTGACTTTGCAGTGTCTGCTACTGTAATCCTTTAAACATGTTGCTGTTGGTAATTTTATGCTATTTTCAATCAAGTACAAATTTACAAGTAGTACTTGTTTTACTAGTAACAAATGTGCCTTTCAGGTCAGCATGCAGTCCTTAAAACAAGGAGGCAGTGCAGACTGTAAAAATGCGTGTATGTGTATAATATCTCTTATAATTTAAAGGATAGGTAAAGTTTTTTTTGTTACAAAAATAAGGCTGATGATATTTTTGAAAATGAGACAATTTGAGATGCAAAAACTGAGTACATTGTGTATGCAGACATTGTCTTAAGTAGCATTAAAGTTACCAATTAATTTGATATGCACATACCTCCATTGTATACAGAGAAGCTCATATACACATGAATAGAATAGTGCAGCATTCACACAGTAACTGCCAAGCATAGTGCTAGTATAAAATAAATGAAATATTGCTAAATGTCTTCACATTTTTATATAGTAGATTGGCCATTCACGTTTAGAGGAATGTGGATTGAAGAATGTTAATTTATCTCCTTCAATTTTATATGGTAACTTTTTTAACCTGTCTAAGTAGTGAATTTTACCCCAGAAATATCAACAGTTCTATATCTAAATCTCCATTTTGTTCATAACCTTTGTTTGGTTTCTTTCACTGGGTGTTCATCACCTTTTTCTTGTTTTCATTTCAACACTAAACTGGGAAGTTGTCACTGACCCAAATCTTCTCTCTCCAGTTATTGTTCTCTTATTTTTTCTGCAGAGTGCAATCCTGGATTTTACCTGTACCAGCAGAGCTGCGTAAGGGACTGTCCATCTGGCTTTACCCCTGCACAAAAGAGTAAAGACAACATAATGGAAAATGACATTGAAACATATTCTGTGCAGGCCTGCCTTGCTTGTCATACATCCTGCCTTACCTGCCAAGGAATCAACCCTACTGACTGCCTATCCTGCCCACCTCATAACCACCTCGACACTTCTTCACATACCTGTTCCCACCAAAATCAAATCCAGCGTGAGTCCCCAGACACTCAGACACTGTTGGAAAATACAAGATCTTTTTTATCAGAGCTGTCCCCTCCGCTCCCTGTCACAATGGCTGTTTTAAGCTGTGCCTTCATAGTTGTAGCCTTTGTTGTGGTGTTTGTTGGGCTGCAGCTGAATTCTGGTTGTAACCTTTCCAGCAGACAGAACAAACTTCGCACACTGGAAGCCGTTGTCAGAAATGGCAGCTTTGGAATCGGCAGGGCTGGTGTAGCTTCATATAAAGGAATTCCTTCTGGCTTCTGGAAAGAAGATGGGTTTAACTCAGAGTCGGAAAATGATGACTTGGAAGCTCACAGTGAAAGGACTGCCTTTATAAAAACACAAAGTGTCCTTTAACTAGTTTCTCTCCTTTCAGGGTGTGTCTCTTTTTGTCATCAATCTGACAATATTGCAAACTTGTTCCCATCCCTGGTCTAATTTGTGGGTCATTACACACCTTATGATGGTGGCGGTTTGCTCAGGTTAATTGAAAGATTAAGGATAAAAGATGAATTTATGGAGTAATTTAATCTGTTTAGAGGGGTGATTGGGTTGATTGCGAATCTCCACATTAAAGAATATATGAAAAGGGCTTTTTTTTCTGCCATGCATCCTCTGGTGTGTGTATGTATGTGTGTGTATGTTTTGTTTTTTTTTTCCTTCCTGGCAATTTTTTTCTTTTTTTCCCTTTCACCAAGTGTTTTGCATTAAGAAACATATTTTCTATGCATTGTACATGTTTGTTAAAAGACTGGACACTTCATTTGTGTAATTTAGCTGCCAGACCCTGGCAGCCAGAGAGCTGTGCTCCTCAAAATATAAAAAAAAATCTTTCTCAATCTTGTTTTGTGTATGTTTATGCTCCTGGTGTAATGTGTGCACTAATGCACTGGTTAGAGACTTTTGATAATTACCATATAAATCCAAGGGCATATGAGGTATTGCTGTTTTAAGGCAAGTTTAAAAAAACAAACACAAATTCTTTCAAATGAGTGGCATATGGCTCGTTGTAGGTAATTTGCTGTCCATTCACATTATAAATAAGGAAAGGTGAAGTGTGATGTAACCAATATGGAGGTTCAAAGTTTTAAAGAGGTGCCAGCACACTTTTTAGTGGGTACATTTTTGTTCACAAGGCATGCTAAATTTATGTAAGTTTAGGATTTATCTGAGCAATTTTAATTTCTTATTTATATACTCTGTTTTATGTACTCTATTTTACTGTGTGTTAATTTGAGATTTACTTAAAATGGACTGACTTAAAACTGTTCGCTTCCATAGGTGCTTATTTGGCATTAAGTAGTCTGTTTTCTTTTTCATCACACAGTCTACCTTCTACATTGAGTTAAATTGTTTGTCATATAACAAGAGTGCGAGTGATGTCTCATCTATGAACATTGAACGCTACAAAGCGATAAGTAGCAAAAGTGAATGTATAGGTGTATATGCTGTTGTAACATATTCAAAATGCCCAATTCTATCAGAGTTTGTATAATACACAGTGCTACACCAGGATTTTTAGAAGATAGTTGTTCTTTCTGCTTATATTAGTATAAAGAGGTGGGGTTTTTTTAAAGTTGAAATTTTAATGACAAACACCAATGAAACACTTGTAAAGTGTATTTTGCAAAAACTTTGACATAAAGACTTGACCTCCTTTTCTATAATTTTTTAGAAACTGGTGCACTGTGTTAAAAGACAGATTTGAAAGTCAAAAATTGCTCAGTAGTTACATGCAGAGACAGATATTCAGTACCTTTTTCTGTTTCTTTCGTTATCATTCTTTGCCTTTAACACTAAAGGCTTGTGATTCATGTTTTTTTATATGTAGTGAATATTGCACTATGTTGAAGGAGAAAGTGGTTCAGAATATCCAGATGCAACATGATTACATAGCAGTGTATGTTAAAATTTAACTTTTGGAGAATCAGAATTATTTAACTAGTTCAGGTTTACATTAAGTTTGCAATTTTTGTTTTTTTATAGCAAGGTTTTTGGCAATATTTATATTAAAGTATTTAAGTGTTTTTCAAGGGTGGGGTATATTTTTGGAATTTACTAACTAGTAATTATAGACAGGGTACAGAAAGCAATTTTATGCTACTCCTTATATGCACCTAAAGGAAGCTATGAATCTGCTGAATTTTAAATAGAATGTCTGCCCTTTTCATTAAAATCAGATTTACCCAGTTGAATGGCTGCTTTCATCAAGGGTCAAGCCATATCTGTTATGTTTAAATTTTTAGATTTTTATACTTCCCAGTTTTGTTTTTCAGGCTTGCATAATACTTTTTCTATTATAAATCTGCATGAGATTTGCAAAAGTAAGCCTTATTTTTGTACTATCCTTGGATGGTCACTTTTTGAAGGCTTTTTTGATGTTTATTTTGCTTTTCTTTTTTTAATTTATGGTTTTGTAAATGTTCCAGATGTTTATATACTGATTTTAAAGTAGTTTTTAAATTCAGATATTAAAGTAATGCTTTGTGTATTAATGTGCAATTGTTTGTATCAAATAGGACAGCTGCTTTTTCAAAATGTATTCAGAATGTGTGACATGATCCTGTTGTATTTTGAGTACAGTAATCCCTCCTTGATCGTGGGGGTTGCGTTCCAGAACCTCCCGCGATAGGTGAAAATCCGCGAAGTAGAAATCATATGTTTGTATGGTTATTTTTTATATATTTTAAGGTCTTATAAACTCTCCCACACTGTTTATAAATATTCTCCGCACAGTTATACAGTAAACCCTCGTTTATCGCGGTTAATCCGTTCCAGACTCTACCGCGATAAATGAATTTCCACGAAGTAGGATTCTTTATTTATAAATCTAATATTTTCGCAGTTAAAGCATAGAAAACCTGTTTACCTTCTAAATACGTTTTTTAACATTATTAGAGCCCTCTAGACAGGAAAGAACACCCTTTAGTCAAAAGTTTAAACTGTGCTCCATGTCAAGACAGATGACAGTTCTTCCTCACAATTAAAAGAATGCAAACATACCTTCCTCTTCAAAGGAGTGCGCGTCAGGAGCAGAGAATGTCAGAGAGAGAGACACAGAGAGAAAAGCAAACAATCAAAAATCAATACGAGCTGTTGGGCTTTTAAGTATGCGAAGCACTGCGATAAAGCGGCCGCAAGTAAAAAGGAGCAATGTGAAGGTAGTCTTTCAGCAAAAGCGTCCATATCCTCTAAGCAAACAGCCTCTGTGCAAACAGCCCCTCTGCTCACACCCCCTCCTTCAGGAGCAGAGAATGTCAGAGAGAGACAGAGAGAGAAAAGCAAACAATCCAAAATCAATACGTGCTGCTAGAGCTTTTAAGTGTGCAAAGCATCGCACGGGAAGCATATCGTATATCATTGAGGAGTTTTATTTAATACGTAATACGTGCTCTGATTGGGTAGCTTCTCAGCCATCTGCCGATAGCGTCCCTTGTGTGAAATCAACTGGGCAGACAAACTGAGGAAGCATGTACCATAAATTAAAAGACCCATTGTCTGCAGAAATCTGCGAACCAGCGAAAAATCCGTGATATATATTTAGATATGCTTATATTTAAAATCCGCAATGGAGTGAAGCCGCGAAATTCGAAGCGCGATAATAGCGAGGGATCACTGTACAGTCGATATTTTGTAGGCAGTTGGGCATAGTGTACTGGATGTTTTTATTTTAAAGCAAGAGTCACAATGTTAGAAATGGTATTACATAAACATACAGGTTTTCTGTCAGGCGTAAACATTTTGATATACCAGAGATATCAATCATGTTTCTTCAATCTTTTTCATTTGGATGCATTGTGGCTTATAAATGTGCTGAAAAATGTTGTCAAGGGTCACACATCTCTTGCGGAAGAAGGTTCCATTTAGTGTGGGAAGCTGAACTAGTTAATGAGCCTGGTGCATTTATGGTTAAGTCATACCTGTTTTGGCATCAAAATTTAAGGGTACATGTTTTAATTTTGTGCAGCTGCTGCTATTATTGCAAGGTCCAACATGATACTTGTCCCTGGTGTGAGTAAGAAATGTGCTGAGTATGTGGAATTCTAGATCTTTTTTTTTTTTTTTTTTTTTTAATCACAGGCTTATTTTAGTCCTTCCAAACGTAGACTTAGTTCATTATGGGCATTATCAATTTCACAATAAACTGAACAGATTCAATGTTTGAAATTAATTAGTAGGGTTTATTGTGTATTCTTTGTCAGGTTGAAAATATGAATTGACAATATTACACAAATCTACAGGAAGCATACATTTCAAAACTATTTTAAGATTATTTTACTATCAAGGCTAACAATGTTAATGACTAACAACTGAGACAAGACTGGAATAATTGCACTTCTGCCTATTAATACTAGTAATGCTCAATACTGAAACTTATGCACTACTGCTGCTGATATTCTTCAATTTCTTTACACCAGTTTAATACCCCCCGGCTCCCACAAAAAAACAGCCCCTCACTGGATGCTCTACCAAGCCATGAGGTCATTTAAATGTGTTTATTATAAATCTCTTAACAACCTAACAAATGCTTTTCCTTTAAAGAAAAATGAAAAAGGTATGAATAAAACCTGAACTTTTTTGTTACAGTATTGATGTTTAATATACTTTATGAAAAAACAGTCCAAAGACTTGATGGTAATCAATACTATACAGTAACGCCATAGCACTTAAAGAATAAGTTCAGCATTTTTTCAAGTTGAAGTTATTATTTCAAAGTCATGTTTTATACTCATTTGCCACATGAAATTGTATTTTAAAGTGTGTGTGTTTTTATTACCTTGTCAGTATGGTTTAAAGTAAACTGGGTCCAAACATGGAAAAAAGGTTTACGCTTACCAAATACTGTGTGTCAGTTTTTTTAAAGTAAGCATGTTGTTGGATATTACTTCATGTCATGAGATTGTACAAACATTGTAAAAGCAGTGTATCCACATTGTTCTGAATGGAATTAAAGTTACTGTGGGTATGATTTAGCTTTTTAAAAAGAGAGCCTGCTCAGCATCTTATCTTGCCAATTGTCCTTTCCCTCTGCGATTCTTTCACCTGCAAGAGATGTTTCTCCAAACTTGTTGTGTGCGGTATTCACAACACATTTTCATTTTGAGAAACTACTATTTGAGTAAATTTCTTTCAGGATTTAGACAAATAAGCTATCATTTTAAATTGGTAAACTGTCCAACTATAAAGATGGATACATTTAGCATTATCGCTGAATTTTATTTGTACAAGCCAGAATATACTGATGAGGAGATCCAACAGTTCGAACAGGAAAGAACAGGGAGGGGAGCAGAATTGGTGAGACAAAAAGGGCAAAGTATCCAGCTAGAAAGTATGTCAGTGCATTGGATAAGTGGCAATTGGTGGTACACATGTGGGAAATGCTAAGTTATAGCTAATGGGGAGCGTGCATCTGTTGCAGAAAGTGGGATATGGTGCTTCCACTGCTGAAAAATGTACACTGGGGGATGGGCTTGCTTTGTTATGCAAGGCTGGAGAATGTGCAATTGTTGAGGAAGAAATTCAGCTATTATCAATCACGGAGTACTAGAGACATTTTTCCACTTTACAAAATTAAGGGAGGAAATGATTAAAAAATGAACAACCAAATGGACAGCTTTCATCACAAAGTTAATTTGCTGATCTATTTTGCAGGGTTCAGTTCTTATTTAGCATTAATGCATGACAGATCTGAGTAACAGAATGGAGATTGTTTACACAGACAACAACCAGGCACACTGTTCAAACCCATGACACTAGATCCGTGAAGTACCACCAGTAATGATTTATCTACCTTGCTAGTGTACATAAGAGCTACTCATCTATACAGTATTCAGCTTGCTACTGAAAGACATTGCCATTGATGATATTCCATGACTTTTCATTTAAGCCCATCTCAAATGCAGCTGCAGTGAAGTGACTGAACAAAAATATATCTGGAATTGCTGTTTGTTTCAATAATGGGTGATCAGAAATTTTGTTTGTTTCCTTATTTGGCTACAAGCAAGTACTCCTCCACAGAGAAATGAGCTAAAAACTTGCAGGTCTAGTTTCAGTAGGCCTTCCATACAAATGCTCACATGCAACCTAAAGCCCTATAAGCCGTAACTTTAAAGTATTGTGGTTACCATAAAAAGGTTGATGAAAACTAAATGTATTTTCTGAATTAATATTCACTTCCTGGATATGTAAATTTATGAACCATTTTCTCAAAAGACACAGTTGGTCTAAATCGCTTCAGGCAGGCGTTTGGTTTTTTGCTCTTCAACTTCCTTATTTACGTCTAAACTCCACCCACAACAGGGACTGTGAGCAGAGGAATGAACAGGAAATTTGTTCTTGTGTTAAAAATAGTTCCAAGAATCTGTAATAAAATATTTCTAGTTTCATTTTATTATCGCAAATATGTCTCATAAATGCAGTAGTCATATTTACTTAAATTAAAATCTTTGCTGCTTCAGCGTGAATGTATTTGGTAAGTTTAAACCTTGTTTACATGCTTGGACCCTGGTTACCTTAAGCCCAGTTGTAAGGTGCAAGAATGGATATGGTATTTTTAAAATTTCTAAAAGAAAATGCTTCAGTTTAGAACACAGTTTTACTTGCAAGTTATTATTCACAATCATGGTATATATTAAAGTTGAACTTGGGGGGTTGGGGAAGGGGGGAATCAAACTTGACCTTTAAGCTTGTGTTTTGATTTGAAATTGAATGTTTGACTGTTGCTGAATATTTTTAAAACTAAGCATATTCTGTAATTCTCTCTAGCAAATGTAATTGTATAGAACAGTTATTACAGTATGAAATGGGATATTGGTGTGGTGTAATGATTTTTCACCTTGTTTAGGCCTTATTGGGCTTTATTAGTAATGAGCCTAAGTAAATTAGGTACCTTTTTTTTTTTTTTTTGTATACCTTATACACATTCTTCAGTACAAAGACTGTTATTTGGTTTCATCTAGGTATATGAGACTGTGTGCCTTTTGTATTTTAATAGGCTCACAACATTGAGTTGTATGCTGCTATTCTTATAAATATTAAGAATTTTTCACAATATAGTCTTAACTTTCTCAATTTTCATTTATAACTTTAATTTCTCTTTTTAAACTTGAACAGCCCATTTAAAAAAAAGTGATGTTAGTTTTGGTTCTGATTCAGTTGGTTTTGTACTTTGAATTTTAGTTGACCTCTTATTTATTGCTAATCGACACATTTTTTTAGGATACCAATATTTATTATTACTTGACCATTTTAATCTCTGCCTCTCTATAAAAACAGTCTGAGAGGATGTGCATGTTTGTTCCTTTAGATCACAACTAAAGTTGGGACGATGAAAAAAAAAATTGTTGATCCTGAGATCTCTTGTTTTGGGGACAAAGCTCTTAAATGGCCAATGGGAACTGGTGATTTTAATCAACTCTTGTGTAATTTTGACAGTTTGATTATAATATAAATGATCATGATTGGGCACTAGCAAAACACATTATGGAGAAATACCAGAATTGAATTGCACGAGAGGCAGATGAATGTCTTAAAAATAACAACCATCTTCAGGCTTCACATCATGCTGTCAAGAAGATGAGGCTTGCCTGGTAGCAGAGGGATCGCATTAATTGCGAAGACAGATGGAACCAGCTGGTCCAACCAGGAAGAGATACAAGAGGTGTTCAATTATAAACAGTAATTTTCATGCTCTGCTCTTACAAAGAGTGCATGGTAGACATGAGTCATTGGCAAATGCATGCATATTTGAACTTGTAGTTAGTACTAGCTGCTCTTTTCCCCACTTCGTGTGACTTAATATCAACATGTCGAAGCAGGACATACAAAGTAGTGCTGTACAGCAAATTAAGTTTTTGACAAATGAAGGAGTCATTCCATCTCAAGATTTGAGACTTAAAAGTCAGTTTGGGAAGGAGTGTTTCTCTAGAATTTATGATTTGGTGCAAGTCATTCAGAGAGGGACTATCATGTCTTCTGTCCAATTTTTAGGAGGGTAGAAATTCAGGTTATATGAGAGGTTATTGATGCTTTTTAAGAATGGGTCAACATGCAGTCACAGTACTTCTACTCTTCTGGGATTAAGAAGCTTCCTGAGTGCCAGAACAAGTATATTACAGTGGCAGGGGACAACACAGAAAAGTAGTGTGCAAGTCATTTCATTGTATTCAATAAATAAAGTGTAGCTCATAAATTTGTTTACAGTGGAATCTCTGTTTACGAGTAACTTGGTTTACAAGTGTTTTGCAAGACGAGCTAAATTTTTTAATAAATTTTGACTTGATAAACGAGCGATGTCTTGCAATACGACTAGTATGGATACACTTTGTCTGCTGAGCGTCATGTGATCACAACTGAGCTGATGGTTCTATCTCTCGCGCACACGTCTTTCTCTCCTTATCTCTCTCACTCGCACGCAGCACGTCTCTCTCTCTCTTCTCTTGAGGGCAATCGTCTCCTACTCTCTGTCTGAGTCTGTGTGCCTCACTCATATAGTCAACATCCGTACAAGCGTATGTTTACTACAGCATTGTGACTGTGTGCGCGCGCGCTGTGAAGTGCGAGTCCCCATCTTGCGGCCCAAAACACGAAGCCGAGTCTCAGTACTTTAACAACACCAGCTTTAAACGGCAACAGCGCTGTTATTTATTGTAGAGGGATCTTTATAATGTTCCTTGTATCACCCACCGACGGCAGTCGCTTATAGCATGTCTGCGATCTTTTTGGATGCGCTTATACGGGGAACTGCTACAGCGCTGGGAGACTGCGATTGCTTTGGGACACTCTTCCGCGTGTCGTCCCGTTGGGTGGAATCCCACAAGAGTTTAGAAACTCACACCAGCCTTGATTCTTTTTAAAGGTAAAGTGCAGGTTAATTTGTTTTATGTATTTTTACTTTATATTTTGTATTAATCATTTTTATATGAATGGTTTTGGGTTGTGGAACGAATCATCTGAGTTTCCATTATTTCTTATGGGAAAATTCACTTTGATATGCAAGTACTTTGGACTGCGAGCACGTTTCCGGAACGAATTATGCTCGCAAACCAAGATTCCACTGTATATTTGAATGCCCCTCATAAAGACAGGAGTGGAGCACGCCCTTTCCTACTGGCTTGAACCATCCTCCAGTTAAGTCAAGCAAGGAACTGAATTGTTCTACTGTATCAGCTACTGACTATCTGTGTCCATACACAATTCAAGTGTCAATGAGGTACACCGAACTGGAGGCCCAGGCCACATTCCTCTAGAGCCTTTGAAATGTGCAGAGAAACCAGTGAGTTTTACTCTGCACAAACTTTCTGAAGGTTTGCTCAACCACATTACGTTCCAGTACATTTGTTGATTTAAAGATGTCCTTCCCCTCTGTAGACCATGAGGCTTCATTGAAAGCTCATCAAAAAATTGGTTTTCCGATAATCCTCCTCAACCTCATCAAGGACCTCCATGAAGGTACTACTTCCAAGTTGAGCATAAACTGCTGCTTTTCCCAGAGCTTGGTGGCCTTCTCTGGAGTCGCCAGTCTGCCTTCTGGCTCCTGCACTCTTTTCCATAGCTATGGCCTGGAATCTTGAGAGCTTTGTCCAGAAAAATGTCACCTTGCCAGAACACCACTTTACCAACCTTGATTATGTTAATGATGTTGCCTTACTGGTCACATTGCCTTCAAACCTACAGATCTCACTGGAGCAAACTGAGTCGGAAGCATCATATCTGGGTCTTCGTGTCCTGTTAGAAAATAGCAAACACAGGTGACATCCTCAAAGTTCAGAAAGTGGAGCCAGATCTTAGAATTTACATAAGTGGAAAATGTACTGTGTTCTCACAGCAGCTGTTCTCTGGATGTCGTATGTAGAATTCAGCCTTGCTGCTCCTGCCCTGGGATTGTCACAAAACTCTGGTGAGAGCAGCATTTTAAGATCAACACCAAGGCCAGTATATTTCAAAGTACTTTCTGGCATTCCTGCTGTATGACTCGGACATGTGAACCCTGATGACTTCCAATATGCAAAGTCGTGAGTCTTTCCACCTGTGAGGCCAATGTCAGATACTTTATAGCTTTATTGGTATGATTGTGTGTGGAGCTCTGAAATTCTCACCTGCACTGCCCTGAAACCCATAAAGGATATCAGTACCTGTTGCTGGTTGTTACTTTTCAGCCATGTTGCAGTCCTTGATATTGCCATTCCCGCCTACAGTTCCACCGGCATATGAAATCGGTACTATGGAACTCTCTGGTCCAGACATGACAGTGAATGATGTCATAATTCAGAGATCTGCCTGGACAAATTGTATTTGGTTTTTGATACAACAGAAGAATGTTTTAGCCACTATATATTATAGCAAGGTCACTTAGATATATTTTAAAATGCCAGCAGCCAAGTGAGGTAAGAAATGGTGTTTTTTAAAATTTTAAAACTTACTTGTCAAATTGAGAAAGTTTAAGTTCACTCTGGCTAGTTCCTAATTAGAGAAGAAACAAGGATATGGGGACTCATGATTTTAGGGAAATCCCTATTTAGTTTAAAAGGAAAAAGGCACAGAATTCAGCAGGGGTTATGTTAAATTTAGGAAATACCCAAACCTCTAGGAAAAGTAGTTTGCTCACCCTATCCTGAGGTTCTTGAGGTGAAGTATAATTTCCTATTTTCAGTTCTCGTAGGAAACAAAATAGGAATTCTTGCAGGTATTCTGATGCAATAAAACATTTAATCTGTTAATGTTCCCAACAATATATAAAAACACATTTTGTTAATTCAAATCCAGGGGTTTACCCCACTCTCGTCCCCCAATGAGATATGAGAGGTCAAAGTTATTCCTTTTCACAAAACGTCAAGAAAAGGGGATTGGTAATAAAGGTATGTGGAATATCATTTTAGTTGCTGATCATGAATATGAGGATACTTTTGATATGATTCTTTACCAGTGGTCCTAGCCCTCTAACAGCGACTCCCAAAATGGTAAAACTGACAAATTAAAAAAAAAAATGGAAATCGTATGTTGTTTTTATTTTTTTTTTCCTGTTACAATCAATTTTCAGCCATTAAAATGATCAAAAGGATATGAAATTGAATACCTCGTCAATCAAACCCAGAGCTTCAATATTCATTCTGCCCCAGGGGTTTACCTCCTAATGAGATACAATTGGTCAAGGTTGCTCCTTTTCACAAAACTTTGAAAACTGGGGATAAGTAGTATAATGTAGGGATGTGAAATGCTGTTTTATGCAGTTTTGAGTTTGCTGATCATGAATATATTTTTGATATTATTTACCTGTGGTCCTGGCCATCTATGAGCCACTCCCTAATGGATAAAAATAACAAATAAGCATGGGAACTCTTCTAGACCGGTGACGCTGTCTTTGATTATTTCATCCTGTAAAGTGAATCTAGCGATCTATGGACTTCTTTCAAAGGGTGAAAAATGACAAATTTCTATTACAAATGAGATTATTTAGATTTTCTGTTTTTAAATTCTGTTTTTAGCACATTTTAATAATTCTAGTATTTGATGCAACCTTTTTTTATCATCAAGTAAATCTTCACATTTCTTATGAACACTCCGAATTATCACGGCTGATGCTAATTTACTTACTCAGATGATCAATTCCAATCTACTTACCTACCTAGAAATGAAGTGCATGTTATTTTTGGTAATGTTATACTTTATAACTTCATTTTACATGCCTTATAATATGTATTAGAGGAGTAGACAAATTGAAGATGACTGTTAATACTGCTTCTTGGCATTTTTGCCAAGAGGGGACTGGGCGGTCTCTTGGTCTGGAATCCCTGCAGATTTTTTTTTTTTTTTTTTTTTTTTTTTT
>JANRMT010062829.1:30299313-30318851 GCA_026402145.1 Polypterus bichir lapradei
TTTTTTTTTTTTTTTCTGTCCGCCCTGGTCATAGGACCTTACTTATTCTATGTTAATTAATGTTGACTTATTTTTATTTTTTATTGTGTCTTCTATTATATAAATAAATGTTGTTGTTGTTTTTTGGTACATCAGTGCTTATTATTTATCTAAACAGCTATGTCGATTTTCTTTATTGGTTCACCCATTACAGGATCCCGATTACAGGATTCCACCAAGAAATAAATATTGTATTCTTTGGATGTACAACATGCCCAAAAATATCAAGACTTACCTCAACTATTTATCTTTTAACTGCAAAGCTAGGCAAGGAGGGCCATAGCAGCTACGGGTTTTTGTTCCAACCCAATTTGTTAATGAGAAGTCAATTATTGCCACTGAAGGACTTAACTGCTCAAGAAAGATTTTTATGATTCATTTTAGTTCTCACATTTGTGAAAATTCCCCTTAGGCAGCTGTATTTACTGCTTTTGATTGTTCCTTATTAGCAGAAAGATGCAAATGACAAAAGAACCAGCACTTATTCGAGTAACTTGTTTCCATTTTCACCTGAGTATTCATTGGGAACTATTTGGTTTGATTAAATATTTGGAAGGAGACTGAAGAGAAAAAAAAGTCAAGGACTGAGAGTACTTATTGGTCATCTGCTTCTGGGTAAAAATTATTTATATGATATGCTTGAAAAGCAAAAATATCTAGAAAATTAGAATAACCTGCCATGACAGAATGAAAAGACTAACTCGCCAAAAAAAAAATGAAATCTGTTATAGGCAAGCATTGTGTTAGAACAAAAGTCTGCAGGCATTACCATCCTTTAGGTTTGGCTTTGCAGACCCCTAATCTAAGACATGCATTGTATAAAGCAAAAACGTGATCTAATCGAAGAGATGACCAAGGAAGCCAAGAACCACCTGCATTGCATTGTTCCATAGTGCCCTTTCTTCATTAATAATCTCACTAGAACTTTGAAATGAAGACTTTGACTTCTTCATTAACAGAAACAAACTCATCTATTCATTACAAAAATACAGTGCCCTCCATAATGTTTGGGAAAAGACATTTTTTCTTTAATTTACTCCTGTACTCTACAGTTTAAAATTACAAATCAAACAATTCATATGCAATTAAAGTGCATAGTGCAGCATTTAATTTAAAGGTATTTGCATACATTTCCCCCTCACAATGTAGAAATTACAACACAAAGATGGTCAACCCGTTTCAGGACATCGTTTGGGATACTTGTGCTTGTGCTTACTCCAGTGTGTTTCATTTCTTCTTTAATGCAGACATGATACCGCAGTTTGCTTCTACCCTTTGTTTGTAGTTGCCATTGTTCAACTTGAGGACAAGATATGTGCCGATGACAGTCAAGCCATTCTGAGCTTGAAAAAACAAAATAAAACCATTTGAGGCATTCATAAAACCATAGGATTAACTAAATCGACTGTTTGGAATATCCTTAAGAAGAAAGAACACACTGGGAAGCACAGTAATTGCAAAGGGACTGGTAAGAAAAGAAATAGACCCCTCTACTGCTGGTGACAGAATAATCCTCACCTTGGTAGAGAAAAAGCCCCAAACACCTGTCCGACAGATCACAAACAGTCTTCAGGAGATAGAGGTGGATGTGTCAGACTGCTGTCTGCAGAAGACTTCCTAATGGAAATACAAAGGCCGCACTGCAAGTTGCAGTTAAAAGATGGAAGATTCTTGAATAGTCATGCCAGTCTCCTGATTTAAATCCAACTGAGTATGCCTTCCATTTGCTGAAGAGGAAACCTAAGGGGACAACACCTGAAACAAGCAGGAGCTGAAGATGGCTGCATTAGAGGCATGGCAGAGCATGACCAGAGATGAAACACAGACTTCAAGCAGTCATTGCAAGTAAGGAATATGCACAACATACTAAATATGATCAAATTTAATCAAACATTATGGGGGGGGGGCATGTAGAAAAAGTGTTCTCATTTCTACACGCAGTGAGGGAAATGTATGCCAACACCTTTTAAATGAAAGTCTGCAATGTTCACTTTAATCACATCTGACATGTTTGATTTGTAATTTTAAACTGTGAAGCAAAGGGGTCATTCAAGGGAAAATGCCCTTGTGTCAAACATTATGGAGGGTACTGTTGGTCCGAGAAGGAAGCTCCTCCCACTTACTCCAAAACTCTTGTTGTGCTTGAGCCATCTGACCTTCTTAATGAAATAAAACTCTTCACCAATGCCCTGTCTTTTGTACCAGTGCCAATAAAAATTGTCTGACCTTCGCTGGAGTGAACTTTTAAGGCACTCCAGGTACTGCAACAGAAACATTTTCACCAAACTGACAGACAAGGAGAGTGCAATAGCAGTCTGGCAGAAGGACCTTTTACACTCACCTAAAGGATTATTAGGAACACCTGTTCAATTTCTCATTAATGCAATTATCTAATCAACCAATCACATGGCAGTTGCTTCAATGCATTTAGGGGTGTGGTCCTGGTCAAGACAATCTCCTGAACTCCAAACTGAATGTCAGAATAGGAAAGAAAGGTGATTTAAGCAATTTTGAGCGTGGCATGGTTGTTGGTGCCAGACGGGCCGGTCTGAGTATTTCACAATCTGCTCAGTTACTGGGGTTTTCACGCACAACCATTTCTAGGGTTTACAAAGAATGGTGTGAAAAGGGAAAAACATCCAGTATGCGGCAGTCCTGTGGGCGAAAATGCCTTGTTGATGCTAGAGGTCAGAGGAGAATGGGCTGACTGATTCAAGCTGATAGAAGAGCAACTTTGACTGAAATAACCACTCGTTACAACCGAGGTATGCAGCAAAGCATTTGTGAAGCCACAACACGCACAACCTTGAGGCGGATGGGCTACAACAGCAGAAGACCCCACCGGGTACCACTCATCTCCACTACAAATAGGAAAAAGAGGCTACAATTTGCACGAGCTCACCAAAATTGGACAGTTGAAGACTGGAAAAATGTTGCCTGGTCTGATGAGTCTCGATTTCTGTTGAGACATTCAAATGGTAGAGTCAGAATTTGGCGTAAACAGAATGAGAACATGGATCCATCATGCCTTGTTACCACTGTGCAATCTGGTGGTGGTGGTGTAATGGTGTGGGGGATGTTTTCTTGGCACACTTTAGGCCCCTTAGTGCCAATTGGGCATCGTTTAAATGCCACGGGCTACCTGAGCATTGTTTCTGACCATGTCCATCCCTTCATGACCACCATGTACCCATCCTCTGATGGCTACTTCCAGCAGGATAATGCACTATGTCACAAAGCTCGAATCATTTCAAATTGGTTTCTTGAACATGACAATGAGTTCACTGTACTAAAATGGCCCCCACAGTCACCAGATCTCATCCCAATAGAGCATCTTTGGGATGTGGTGGAACGGGAGCTTCGTGCCCTGGATGTGCATCCCACAAACCTCCTTCAACTGCAAGATGCTATCCTATCAGTATGGGCCAACATTTCTAAAGAATGCTTTCAGCACCTTGTTGAATCAATGCCACGTAGAATTAAGGCAGTTCTGAAGGCGAAAGGGGGTCAAACACCGTATTAGTATGGTGTTCCTAATAATCCTTTAGGTGAGTGTATGTTGCAGTATGTTCAAAATAACAAATACAGCTGCCTCTCTTCCATTCACATGGGACCTTATAGATTATCAACGGTGGTTTAGTTCTCCCATTTCTCATCAACAATAAAACTTGTCTCCTAATGCTTCCCATCCCATTTTAGGAAAACCACACATCTCTACCTTGCCTTCATCCCAAAACCTACAACCAAACAATTCTGGATGTCCTGATGTTTCTGCATGTAGCGTCCCACAACTCCTCTCTCACCTTCTCTTGGTAGCCTGAGACCACTGGATGATTTGTCTTAAAAATGTACTAACTGCACTATGTTTGTTTGACAGCTTTTGGTTTTGTGTTCTTTACTGCTTCCATCTTTACCATGGACATTAACTCTATTTATACAGCCCCCCCCCCCCAAGTGAATGCCTCTTTGCCTTTCGGCAGGCATTTAACAAATCCCTAGTCTACACACATACACTTGTCACACTGACAAAATTGGATCTTAACCTCAGTGCTTTCTCTTTTGACAACTACTTTTATCCCTTGGTCCGTGGGGTTTTAGTGGGTAACAGGATGAGACCCGTGTATGCCAATATCCTGGCTGACCAAGTAGAAGAGCACAGCGTTTTTAGGTTCATTGTCATTGAGCACCTTTGATGTCTGTCGGAAACAGCTTGCCCCCAACCATCCCTCTCCCTGGATGGGTTTTCTTGAAATTTGTCACAATTATTCTTCAAATTTGTTGAGACAGTTTTCATTCAGAAATCTCATTCTGTACAGTTTTTGAAATTTGAAAATCTCCCATTGAAAAACACTGGCAATTCTGCATTCTCCTCTATCTTAAAAGAAACGTTCTGAACGTCATCATCTATAAATTAGTTTACTGTTTTAATTTTACTTTGACGGCAGTAAAGTTACACCAACTTGTATTTTTATTTTTCCTCTTTTAATTGTCTGCCACCAGCCCAGATCCCTAACACAACGTCCGTGATAGGGCACACATGGAGGGAAGTTAACTGAACGATTACCAAAAAAAGTCACTTCTTGAAAATGAGTGGAACACAAAAGCGATTATTTAAGCATATATAAGGCTGAATTGACCAAACTAATATGTGCAGATTATTGTAAAGAACCAACGTTATCGACCTGCAGCTAAATGCTGTTTTGACTAATTCATTAGACATTTATTTCTTTGGCAGACAGTTTTTTCCAAAGCAAATTACAAAATTAACATTGGGGTCTCCAACACGTCGCTCTACCGGTAGCTCACCAAAGGGTTAATGAATCCTACATAAATTTGAAAACTTAATTAGTCAAACTAGGGGTGTGTGATCTTTCCAAAGAAATCATATCACAATCCTTTTAACACAAAATCACGATCCACAATCTGAATTGCAGTCTATCTTTTCAATGTGGCATACGCTTAAGAGAATATCCGGACTCAAACTCATCAAGACCTAAGTAACACTTTATTTTAAATATCAATCAAAGTTGAATTCAATTGTTCTCTCGTTTGCTAGCTAAGCGGAGTTAAGGAACACACCCCAAAGCTGGCGAGTGAGTGAGGAAGGCCCCTCACCCTGGCTTGTTGCGTGGATCTCTGATTTGCGCAAATAAATCAGTACTGCAAGTGACATATGATACATAGTGCAATGAGAGAAGTCGCAAAATCAACCGGAATGTTCACGCAAATTATAGAAAAAAACCTACCTAAATCCATTAAGTAGTTCTCTCGTGAAAAGCGGACTGACATACAGAGAGACATTAATTTTATATATTATAAAACCTTCAAAATAATGTGCAGTTAAAGTCTCAACAGCATTTCTGGAGCTTAGTAGAGCCAGATAATAATAAGAATCTTCACCAAGCAGCTCTGAAAATGTCTGCTTTGCTTGGGTCACCAAACCTCTGTGAGTCTGACATGAATGTCATGAAATCAAAGTTCAGTACAAGACTGACAGACGAACATTTAAACGACTCCATAAGAGTGAACCTGAGTGGCTACACTCCACCAGACACCTCTCTTGTTGACTCCATGCAGTGCCAGTCATCTAACTAACTAAAAAACACATCACACATGCAACTGGACTTGTGAATAAAGTGACACAGTGACATGGAACAAAATGACAAATGAATAAGTCATATCTGTGTATTTGGAATTGTATTGTTTTGTTTTGACAGCATTCATGTTTTAATTCAATAGTGTGAGATGCACCAGAAAATGCATACAGACATACAAAATGCACTTGCAGATGAACTAAATATTTTTTGTGTTGTTTTAATGCAAAATGTGAGTTGTGGACACCAAAATTTTGTAAATGTCAGGCAAAAAAGCTTATTCAGTTTGTGTGGGTTGAAATAAGCTATGAGAATAAACATTAGAAACATGAGGAGCTCTAGGCCATTTTCATTTTATAAATGTTGCTCTCAGGGGAAAAAAGGTTGGAGACCCCTGGGCTAAGGCCTGTTTATTCAGCAACTGTAGTAGGAACAGGCAACAAAAGTTGATTGCCACAAGTGAAAAAGCTACAATAACTAAAAACTTTACAATCATAGATTACAATTTGTAAAGCAATTAATCTTAACAACAAATTAACCAACATCACAGAGCAATCATTTTCCTTTCAATCAATTAGACATATTCATGGAACAGATGGCTCTTCAATTGCTGCTTGAATACAATGAGGGGGGTCAGCGATGCGGATGTAGGTTGGTAGCTCATTCCACCAACTTGGAGCTGCACAGGTGGACAGTTTGAATTGAGACTTGATACCACGCAGAGGTGGCATTACCTGACCTGAGTGGGTGAGAACCGTGTAGTTACACCTAAAGAATACGAGCACAGGTCAGCTTTAGAAAGGGAATTGTAGTTGATCTGCACTTGACAGTATTTTGATGGTAGTTTTGGTCATTATGTATTAGTAGTTAGTTTTCTGTTGGTAATTATTGGGTATACTTTTAAAAATGTTTAAGGAAATTGAACAACGCTTAGTCACAAACCTTCCACTTCTAACACATCGATCAATGCCATTCTTACATCAGCTGAATTGGAATCGGCTGCAAATAGTCTGTTGAGCCTCCATAAGTCTAAATTAATCTATCATTTTTAATTATATCACACTGTAAAGTGCTGTTTAAAAACATCATTTAATGTAGTCTACTAACACATGTAATTATTTTCTTTTATTGCTGTTATTTTTTAATATGATTTATTGTTACTGAAATATTTAATAAACAAAAAGCGATCTCCGACTCTTGGACGAATAACTAAATACATGTGAATTTGTCTAAGTCTCCAAACAAATTCCTAAATTTGCCTAAAATGCCTAAATTTTAGACTAGGCATAGATTTTTGTAACTTGTTCTTCCTGTATAGGCTTTATACTTAACCTGAAAGACACAAAGGCAGCACTGGTGCTGCTTCCTACTTCCTACCTTAGAGGAATTCATTCACAATTGTACCAGTCTCCATTTACAGTATCTGTTAGATTCAACGTTCAGGTATCTATCGCAGCACTACCATTCTGTAATGTTAGTCTTTCTATTTGCTTCCCATGGCTTACTTATTACCAGATAACTGACCTACTGAGTTACCTTCCCCATGATTGTTTCCATCTCTAGCGTTATATACATCTGTTTCTCTTTCATAGCTCCTTACACTCCTTAACTGCCTCTGCAGCAATCAAGTTGACTTCTGTGATGAAGCCCGTGAAATGAGAAGTTTGTTTGTCAATAGAAGATATTCTTATATGTGAACATAATTAACAGTCAAATCATGAGTAGACCACGGTAATGAAACTGCATGCTCCTCGTCTTCCTCATCCCCTTTAACACATGATCTCTCCCACAGGTAATTAAACAACATTTTCCAGTTTTGAAGACAGAGCCTTCTCTGTGAACATCTTTCCCTCCATTCTACCTTTATCTGCTTCTGTTGAACACCTAACCTATGCAAACCACCTGTCCACAGCTTAGTTCCTGCTTTGCCACCAGGCAATTTCACTTCTAACAGGAGCTGCCATCTCACTTGCAAATATGTCATTAATAATGCTATTGTATCTGGTTCCTCTGGAAAATTTAGTGTTAAACAATGCTTTAGTCAGTTTTTGGTGGACATGTTCAGTCTTTTTCCTGCATTGAACTAGGAGATAGCTAGTAGATCATTTCAGGAACTTTTAATTTATTATCATTTATATTATTATTATTATCCTTATATATAATTTGATACTATCCGTATGTATGGTGTTCGCGTCAATACCTCGACTCAATACAAGTTAGAACCATGCAATGGGACTCTGTAGTTAGAACATAACGTGGCAAACGTGGACACAGTATTGCATGATTGGCTAAGAATGTTCGAATGCTTCAGTGACGCCGCTGGACAGCCGAGTATAGTAAGTCAGCGTTGGTTCGAGCAAATAGCAGTAAGTCCAGCTGGTTTTTGGAACGTTGGTTTGGTGGGGCGTACTTTCCAGGACTAACAGCGTCGACTGACTTAAATCTTTCGATGGCTCCGGAACCATAAGTAATTTAGAACATATTTGCTTGGTACGTCAATCTATCTTTGGGCAGTTCGGTTTTGGCATCCGTCCTTCTGACATCTATTGGCAAACTGAGTAATGACGGCTGGGCATTAACAACGGTCATTGTTTAAATTTTAGCCTCTCAGATCTAAAATGACCACGCCAACATAATTATTACTCCGACTCTGATTAGAGTCGTAAAATACGGTTTGTTTTGAAAATTTGTTTGCCAGAAAAAATCAAATGATGTGCGCCGAAGAGCTCCGTTCACGTCTCGCATCTCCGTTTAAACAGGAAGCTCTTCATTACATTGGCCGAAAAGGTCTATTTTAAGCACAAATCAGTGCCATGATAACAAAATCATTTCAAGGACTTAAAAAAACAAATAATTCTTTGCAAAGAAAATATGGATTTCACGAACGTAGAATTTGTAGCCCGATTCAATCGGGCTCCCAGTCGCTAGTATATTGTAATTAAAGACCATAAAAAGTCTGAGATACAGCATTTCGTGTCCTATGATCTCACTTTCTGGGTCCTTCCACAGGGTTTCAAAGAAAATCAAAAGGAGTTAAGGTCATTCTCAACCTTAGATTACATATTTCTCTATGACCTAATGACTAATTTTTATTTTAATCTCTGCCTTTATCTTCTCCACTGTATATGCATGTTTATTGAAAGTAATCCAATTTTTGATGTTTCACGTTTTGTTATTCAACATTGATTCACAGGGAATTTATTTGGGCTTTTTTGACACTGATCAACAGATGGACTCATTAATAACAAAGTGAAAACCGATCTTTGCAAAGTGCTCTAAATGAATTATGAATATCAAACACAAAATAATTGTGTAAGTATTCATACTCTTTAATGTGATGCACAATAATCAGTGGGGCACTCAAATGTTTGAGGTTTCTAATTAGTTCAATGGAGACCATTGTTCTGTAGTCAAGGGGTTTCAATTGATTGTAGTATAAAGACCCCGCATCTGGAAGGTTCATCTAGTGGGGAGTCAGTATATGAGGGCCTAACCGCCAAACTGAAGACAAATACTCCCAGCAACTCCATGAAAAGGTGATTCAAATACACGAGGCAGGGGATGAATGCAGGAGAATATCCAAGTCAATGCAAAGTCTGCAAAAATCAATCATTAAGACATGGAATGAAGGCTGCATAATTAATTTAATTTAATTCATGTTTAATTGTGATTTCAGTTAGAGCTGCCATAATTGTGAAAAGTGGTGATTACTGCATTCCATTTGTCAGAGACCGATTTCTGTAAAGCCTTGTAACCAAGGAACTGAGATTTCCTAAAGCGAGCCCACCATATATCTAATTACAGGCAACCATGATGAACTCGGTTTTCAGGAGACTGATCCCTCACAGCATCTTTTAAAATGTGTGCATTTCATTCTCCTCTGTTGCCAAGAGCCATCAGAAAAAAGTACAAGTGATGTTAAAGCTACAGTAAATCACCTGACTTTGCTTTACTACCAAAATGAAGAGATTATCTATAATCTGACATTGTTTTGTTTTTAATAGTGATGTTGTTGATTGAAAATAAATACTGTGCAAACTTTTGCAGCACTGTGGTCAAACATTTGTATAGCCATCTAAAATTCAACCACATGCAGTAGACCAGTATGTGACTAAAAGCTAAGGAAGTAGCACAAAGCCGATCCCTGATGTAGTCCCACCTCCACTTTGAATGCATTCGTCACTCCTACCGCAGACCTCACCACGGTCACACTTCCCTTGTACACATCCTGTAAAACTCTTACGTACTTCTCTGCCACTCCCGACTTCCTCATACAATACAACAGCTCCTCTCGAGGCAACTTGTCATATGCTTTCTCCAGGTCCACAAAGACGCAATGCAACTCCTTCTGGCCTTCTCTAAACTTCTCCATCAATATCCTCAGAGAAAACATTGCATCTATGATGCTCTTTCTTTGCATGGAACCATACTGCTGCTCACTAATCATCACCTCCCTTCTTAACCTAGCTTCCACTACTCTTTCCCATAACTGTATGCGGTGGCTCATTCATTTTATTCCCCTGTAGTTACTGCAGTCCTGCACATCCCCCTTATTTTTAAATATCGGCACCAGTACACTTCTTCTCCATCTCCTCAGGCATCCTCTCACTTTCCAAGATTCCATTAAACAATCTGGTTAAAAACCCCACTGCCATCTCTCCTAAACACCTCCATGCTTCCATAGGTATGTCATCTGGACCAACAGCCTTTCCATTTTTCATCCTCTTCAAAGCTGTCCTTACTTCCTCCTTGCTAATCCATTGCAATTCCTGATTCACTATCGCCACACCATCCAACCTCTTCTCTCTCTCGTTCTCTTCATTCAACAGCCTCTCAAAGTACTCTTTCCATCTGCTCAAAACACTCTCCTCACTTGTGAGTACGTTTCCATCTTTATCATTTATCTCCCTAACCTGCTGCACATCTTTCCCAGCTCGGTCCCTCTGTCTAGCCAATTGTTACAGGTCCTTTTCTCCATCCTTAGTGTCCAACCTCTCATACAACTCATCATACGCCTTTTCTTTAGCCTTCGCCACCTCTCTCTTCACCTTGCACCTTATCTCCTTGTACTCTTGTCTACTTTCTGCATCTCTCTGACTATCCCACTTCTTTGCCATCCTCTTCCTCTTTATATTCTCCTTTACTTCCCCATTCCACCACCAAGTTTCTTTTTCCTCCTTTCTCTGTCCAGATGTCACGGCAAGCACCCTTCTTGCCGTCAACCTTACTACATCTGTTGTCGTTTCCCAGCTGTCTGGTAACTCTTCACTGCCACCCAGTGCCTATCTCACCTCCTTCCTAAACTCAACCTTGCAGTCTTCCTTTTACAACTTCCACCATTTGATTCTTGACTCTGCCCTCCCTCTCTTCCTTTTCTTGATCTCCAAAATCATCCTACAGACCACCATCTTATGCTGCTTAACTACACTTTCCCCTGCCACCACTTTGCAGTCTTTAATCTCCTTCAGATCAGCTCTTCTGCATAGGATGTAATCTACCTGTGTGCATCTTCCTCCACTCTTGTACGTAACCCATGTTCCTCCCTCTTTTTAAAATACGTATTCACCACAACCATGTCCATCCTTTTGGCAAAATCCAGTATCCTCTGACCTTCTTCATTCTTCCCCTTGACACCATACCTACCCATCACCTCATCGTCTTCTCTGTTCCCTTAACCAACATGTCCATTGAAATCCGCTCCAATCACCACTTTCTGTCCCTTGGGTACACTGTTCATCACTTCATCCAACTCACTCCAAAAATCTTCTATCTCATCCATTGCACACCTAACTTGTGGGGCATATGCACTAACAACATTCATCATCCCACCTTTAATTTCCAGCTTCATAATCATCATTCTGTTTGACCCTCTTTTCACCTCAAAATACTTTTGACATACTGCTCCTTCAGAATAACTCCTACCCCATTTCTCCTCCCATCCACACCATGATAGAACGCGTTGAATCCACCTCCGATCCACCTGGCCTTACTCCCCTTCCATTTAGTCTCTTGCACGCACAATACATGAGCCTTCCTTCACTCCATCATATCTGCTAACTCTCTTCCCTTACCAGTTATACTGCCAACATTCAAAGTTCCTACCCTCAGGTCATCTCTCTTTACCTTCCTCCTCTCCTCCTGTCTCCGGACACGTCTCCCCCCTCTTCTTCTCTTCTTATTCTTCTTCTTTGGCCAACAGTAGCCCAATTTCCACCAGCACCCTGTTGGCTAACAGTGCTGGTGGCGGTCGTTGTTAATCCTGGGCTCGACCGATCCAGTAAGGAAATCTGTATTGTTGTCCACATATTGATCTGGCAAAATTTTACACTGGATTCCCTTCCTGACATAACCCTCCCCGTTTATCCGGGCTTGGGACCGACATGAAGAAACACACTGGTTTGTGCATCCCCTGTCACACTTAGCATGGAGACACAACTGCTCCAGGACCTTGAATCAGCACTGGTCTCATGGGGTTTTGTAGAAGAAGCAGCAAGTTTGAACTATGACCGAGTCAGACTCTTAATTAGCACTTCTTGATTAGTGAGTATCCTATGAGATTTATGCTAAAAGTAAACACTGTACACACCACAGTGGTTATGCTGTTGCCATATTGCTGTATCCAATGCAGATAACAGATAAGTTGTCTGAATGTGTGCAAATACGGTATAAGCATACGTTGAACTTGAAGAGTATTCAGAGAGTGAGGATGTATTTTGGACTCAGTGGTGCTGTATTTGTATTCTAGCATGTTATCTAAATAAGACCATGGAAGCAGCATGTAATGGTGTGTCACAGATAAATACTTCCTGAGCTTGCTGTATATTGTATTGCTTTTAATGCTTTTACATTTCTGTACGACAGAACTACCAGGTTGTGTTTACTGTAACCTCTTAATCTTTCATTACTGTCATTTAAAATTTTATCACCTGTGATTTTTATGTACGTGTGCAAGTTTTGTTTCTTAATACAGCAGATCCCAATTTAACAGTCACATATTTAACATTTTTGAACTGTGAGTGTTGGTGTTGACACGTTTTCCAGATGTATTATTTGTTTTGGGGGAAAAAGACTGCATTATAATTACATTTTATTTCATAACTAGCAAAATACCCGCGCTTCGCAGCGGAGAATTAGTGTGTTAAAAAAGTTATGAAAAAGAAAAGGAAACATTTTAAAAATAACGTACATGATTGTCAATGTAATTGTTTTGTGACTGTTATGAGTGTTGCTGTCATCAAGGATTTGATTATCATTATTTCTTTCAATCAGGTTCGTATTTGGAGGATGTGTTGTGTTCAAGTTGTATTCCGTGTTTGTCAACCGTTGTAAAGATAACAGGTTTCATTCATCGAAGTGTTCACTACCCAAATCGGTACTCGCAAATCTAAGATGTTTAACAGGCATTCCCGGTATTAAGTTGTGGATTTACTTGCGAATATTTAGTGGCAGCGTGTCTATGAACTTAATTTAACCTTTCCCAGTCCTGCAAAGTCAGTTCACGTGAGCCGGTCGGAGTACATGCATCGAAGGTTCTCAGCTGTGCTTGTGCTATCTCGTGCGATCTTGCGATGTCCACGGCTTTATTTAATGTTAGCTCAGAACCGGCACTTAAAAGTTTCTCTCGCACTTTTGCTGAGTTTGTGCCAAACACTAGTCTATCCCTGACCATCTCATCTTCATTTGCATAAGCACAGTCCTTCACCAGCAATTTTAACTCCGCTACAAAGTGCTGAAAAGTCTCGTTTATACCCTGCATCCTCTCATTAAACTTGTATCTCGCGAATATTTTATATTCGTCGTAGGCATGACAAACGCCAGCGGCAGCCTGTCTATGAACTTAATTTAAACTTAATGTTTACACCGTGCTTTGTTTCCGCAGTAGCTGCACTTATGAATATGCTTGTATGCGTCACTCGCTTCATATTCTTTTGCTGCCTTCTCAATTGTGTAATGTGTTTTTGAACAAATTTCATTCATCGAAGTGATCACTACCCAAATCGGTACTCGTGAATCTAAGATGTTTAACAGGCATTCCTGGTATTAAGTTGTGGATTTGCCTGCGAAAATTTCGCAGCAGCATGTCTATGAACGTAATTTAAACTTAAGCTTTACACCTTGCTTTCCTATTGATATGTCTACAAAGGCTTGTTCAGCGTCAGAGGGTTTCCGCAGTAGCTGCACTTATGAATATGCTAAGCACAGTCCTTCACCCGCGAATATTTACCATATATGGGCAGGCACTCAATTACGTGGGAGGCGTGATGATGCGTGACGCAACTCCGCCTCACACGGCAACCGAGCTGCAGACTATGGCCCTATATATGGACAAAACTAGGTTCCAGTTATGACCGTTATGCATAGAATTTCGAAATGAAACCTGCCTAACTTTTGTAAGTAAGCTGTAAGGAATGAGCCTGCCAAATTTCAGCCTTCCACCTGAGTGAGTGAGTGAGTCAGTCAGTCAGTCAGTCAGTCAGTCAGTGAGGGCTTTGCCTTTTATTAGTATAGATTATCTGAATATCGGTAAATTACTGCATCTATATATATAATTCACTAAGGCAAGACACCCATGGAAAGCACGCTGGAAGGGGCGTGGATTCACTAAGCCACCGACAAGTACGACACCTATGGCGCACGCAGGAAGGAGTCACGCCCACCAACTCCAAGACCTTTGGATACGACAACAACTCGCAGGGCCACACCCACCAAATCGGACGCGACGACACAGAAAAAAGGCATTATTTATATTCGTCTGTCGTAGAGGCCACATGTACCTCCGAGCCACGTTGACTGTTCATAGAGGCATGTTTCTCGCAGAGGTGAATCGCCATATGCAGCGTGTAAAACGGTTTGCGAGGGGTAACCCATGGGATCCTTAAAACAATCCTTTACAACTGAGGTTAAAACACAATGAAGTAAGCAGTCTTTAAAAACCAAGTTTTCGGTTACGACGCACAACCGCGTGCACCATAGCAAACTGTTTTACACGCTATATACAGCAATTCGCATCCACAACAAACATGCGTCTTCTTCACTCACGGACAATTATATGTTGCTCTCTCCAGAGTTCCATCTTTTCATTCACTTTCTGTTGTATCTTCATACCCTCCTGTTTTAGACAACTGTGTCTTTCCAGAAGTGTTCAACCATCAATAAATAATTATGCGCCGTTTGTTATGCCGCGGGTTCACTATTGTGTTGTATTTTGATCTCTCCAGAGTTCCATCTTTTCATTCACTTACTGTTGTATTCTCACACCAACCCGTCTTAGAAAACCGTGTCTTTCCAGAAGTGTTTAGCATTCAATAAATAATTATGCATGAGATTGAGCGTGTGTCTACCCGGCGCAGAGAGACGTGGGTAAGCCGTTGAACCCCGTTCGGGCTGCAAACCGTGGAATTTCCACTAAGCGCGACTCATACGCCCCCACTGATTACGTCCCTACCCTTTGTACACACCCCCCTCCCACCTCGCTACTACTGTGGTCGGGTGTCTTGGTGGATTATATATAGAAAAGCAGCCAAAACCGCACAGAGCAATGAAAAGTCTACGTGAGTCACAGGTGCATCTGGACTGTGTAAAGACAACAGCGACTCAAGTGACGAGTTGGAGGTGGGCACATGAGCGGGCAGTGCATACTGAACGAGAAATCGGCAGACTAGCATGACGGAGGGAGCTGAATGGACATCCTTCTCCTCTCCTCCCGTTCCAGACTCCGCGCCGTGCACCCCCATCCGTTCGTCTGGCAGGAGAAGGCGCGATTGCGGTCCGCCAGTTTTCAGTCACGGACGATTGTGTGTTGGTTCGTTCCGTGCATTGTTACAATGTTGCTTTTCTTGCTGATTTATTACATTACCGATTTTTCAAATGTTCATTTTCTCCCTGTGCTTAAAAATCATTAAAAAACCGGCCTGATTATGCGGCGTATGGTACGCCGCAGGTTTGCTAGTTTACTATATTATAATACTGTGATAAGTATTTTTAACCAAGTGTGCTTTATCTTTATTGTTAAAAAGAAGGGGGGAAAAACACATTTTAAACACTACCCTTTTCATTTTTTAGATAATCCAACAATTTCACAGTTTCTAAGTGTTCTGCTAAATCAGGGGTCCTCAATCACAGTCCTGGAGGGCCGCAGTGGCTGCAGGTTTTTGTTCTAACCCGGTTACTTAATTAGAAAGCAATTCTTGGCAATAATTTCAATTTCATGGCTTGCTAGTGCTTTAACTCTGTCATGTCAGGTCATTCTCATATCTTAGATTTTTTGTCCTTTCTAAGGATGTCATCCAAATGATTTGAAGTCTAAAACAAACGAGTAATTCTCAGTCCTTCACTTTTTTTCTCTTCACTTTCCTTACAAGTATTTAATTAAACCCAATAGTGCATGATAAATACACAAGGGTGTAAATGGTAACAAGCTAACTGGAGAAATGCTGGTTTCTTTTGTCATTTGCATCTTATTGCTAATTAGGAGTAATTAAAAACCAAGACTACAGCTGTATAAGACTAAAATAAGCAATAAGGGTTCAAAATCTTAACGAGCGAGACAACTAAAGTGAAGCAGAAGTGTTACTTGAGCAATAAGTGCTTCTTATTAAGCAGCTGGGTTGGAGCAAAAACCTGCAGCCATTGCGGCCCTCCAGGACCGTGATTGAGGACCCCTGAGCTAAATGGAGGTTTTACTGTACTGCCTCGATGCAGAATTCAGTATTTTCAGTTGGCAACACAAAATATATATTTGCTTGTAAAGTTAATAATTGAAATTAAAAATAACAATTATAACACCCCCCCCCCCAAACCCCCCAGCCAAGCTGGAGTCATAAGTGGAAGGCATTGTTAGTTACTAAACTGTACTTGGATGGTGGGGAGAAGCTGCTCTCGGAGGATGTTTGGTACTTTTGAAACTTAAGAAATGCTTGTAATTATACTTCAGTATACCATAAAAACATCTGACAAACAGATCTAAAAACACTGAAGCAGCAAACTTTGTGAAAATCAATACTTGGGTCATTCTCAAAACTTCGGGCCATGACTGTACACTGCAATTCTTTTTTGCATGTCTGACCAACATGCACACGTTGCTGTTGCCGTGGTAATGGACTGGTGCCATTCTTGCACTTTGTAGAAATGAAATAAACACTAAGAAGTCTTTGGATATGGCTGGTCAGACTCTCAGTGCAGCGTTATTTTGATTCATGATGCTAGTGGCAGTCTGTTTTATGTACTAGCGAAGAGCAATGCTTTTTAAAAGACATAAGATATGAATAGTAACAAAGGCTTATAGAGACCGGCTGTATATTTCGGAAGAGATTTTCATTTATTTTTTTGTTTTTTAAACTTGTTTTTGAGGTAAAGTATGTATTTTGTAATATTCTCAGAAGAAACTTCTAAGTGAGTGATCTAGTACATTGTGAGAAGTCATATGTCACCTACTATATTGTGCACCTTTTGGCAGATTTGTAAGTAATGCACTACACCAGACGTTTTTCTTCAGAAGATTGATTTGTGGGTCTGATTTACTAACAAAGGGGTTTTGTTTTTGTAGAAGCATTTTGATGTCGTTTGACAATGTCTCTCTAACACACTGCATGGAAAGATAATAACTTTGAATGGGTCGCTGTAAGTCGCTACATTTGATTTTAACCACTGCAGTAAATCTGTGAGTGTTTAACAGCCGTGTTAAGCAGCTGACAGTTGATTCTTGACACACATTTCACAGACAGATTGCTCCAGCGTTAGGGTTTGCAAAAAGAGAAGCAGTTTTTTATTGTGTAATCAACCTACAAAACATTAAAGGAAGTGGGCAGCACACGAGAGCTGTGAGCTCAAAAAAGAGAGAAGGTGGTGCTTGCAGGGAAATTCAAATATCTGCCAACCTTCCTGCGATTTCTTTACAATTCCAAGTAATTCATGATTCAATTGAACAACAAAATTATTCTTTTTGAGTTGAATGTTTTAACACATTTATTTTACATTGGCGAAATATCTCACTTGGACAGAGGCAGTGGTGCTGTAAGAATTATGTTTCTGGACTTCTCTAGAGCCTTCAACACCATCCAACCTCTGCTCCTCAGGGACAAGCTGACAGAGATGGGAGTAGATTCACACCTGGTGGCATGGATCATGGACTGTCTTACAGACAGACCTCGGTATGTGCGTCTCGGGAACTGCAGGTCTGTCATTGTGGTCAGCAGCACAGGAGCGCCGCAGGGGACTGTACTTTCTCCGGTCCTGTTCAGCCAACATACATCAGACTTCCAATACAACTCGGAGTCCTGCCACGTGCAAAAGTTCACTGACGACACTACTATCGTGGGCTGCGTCAGGAGTGGGCAGGAGGAGGAGGAGTATAGGAACCTAATCAAGGACTTTGATAAATGGTGCGACTCAAACCACCTACACCTGAATACCAGCAAGACCAAGGAACTGGTGGTGGATTTTAGGAGGCCCAGGCCCCTCCTGGACCCCGTAATCATCAGAGGTGACTTTGTGCAGAGGGTACAGACCTATAAATACCTGGGAATGCAGCTGGATGATAAATTGGACTGGACTGCCAATACTGATGCTCTGTACAAGAGAGGACAGAGCTGACTATACTTCCTTAGGCTGGCATCTTCAACATCTGCAATAAGATGCTGCAGATATTCTACCAGATGGTTGTGGCTAGCGCCCTCTTCTACGTGGTGGTGTGTTGGGGAGGCAGCATAAAGAAGAGGGACGCCTCACGCCTGGACAAACTGGTGAGGAAGGCAGGCTCTATTGTAGGAATGAAGCTGGACAGTTTGACATCTGTGGCAGAGTGACGGGCGCTGAGCAGACTCCTGTCAATCATGAAGAATCCACTGAACAGGATCATCTCCAGACAGAGGAGCAGCTTCAGCGACAGACTGAGGAGATCCCACACTATGCGACTCTTCAATTCCACCCGGGGGGGTAAACGTTAACATTATATAAGATTATTGTCTGTTACACCTGCCTCGCACTCTCCACCTTGCATTTTTTAACTTGCACTGCATTTTTATTTAATTAATATTGTTTTTATAAGTATGCTGCTGCTGGAGATTGATAAAGTATCTATCTATCTATCTATTGTGAACGCTGGCCCCGGCACAGACAGACGGACAACATTTTTGCACCCCACACACTGTTTATTTACACTATGAATACTATTTACAAAGTCACGTGCACTCACGAACCCCAGTGCCTCTTGCACCGATTTCCCCAATGTCCAGGGCCCACAGTCTCTGTGCCTTCCTGGCCGCCTCCCGTCCTCTCTCTCCAGCTCAGTCTACTGCCTCCCGACTTCCACCTCTCGACTGGAGAGAGGCGGCCCCTTTTATGGGAACCCGGATGGGCTCCAGCTGCTTCCCGGCACTGTGTGGCGGAAGTGCCGGCTGCGCACCCGGAAGCCGTCCGTGTATCCCCTGTCGTCTTCCCCCCGGCACTTCCTGGTGTGGCGGAAGTGCCGGGCTCCCGGGATAATTAGGCACTGGGGCGCCGCCTGGCGGTGGCCACGGGTCCCTACAGGGCTGGGCTTTCAAGCCCTGTACCCGAGGCCCCCTGCATAACCAGGACGGACGCCCCCACTCGGTCTGGAGGAGGCACACGCCCTCCTCTGGTTCTCCAAGGTGTCCCGACCGGGCTCCAGCCCCGGCCGAGGACCACATGGGATAAACCGGCATCGGGGCGCCGCCTGGCGGTGACCACGGGCCCCTACAGGGTAGGGCTTCCATGCCCTCGATCCGTGGCCCCCAAGAGAACCAGGAAGGACGCCCCCTCACGGTCTGGAGGAGGCACAAGCCCTCCTCACGTCCTCCTGGGCGTCCCGGCCGGGCTCCAGCCCCGGCCGGGGACCACACTATCTATCTATCTATCTATCTATCTATCTATCTATCTATCTATCTA
>JANRMT010062829.1:30318861-30337931 GCA_026402145.1 Polypterus bichir lapradei
TCTATCTATCTATCTATCTATCTATCTATCTATCTATCTATCTATCTGTTATATAGTGCCTTATGCTATCTGTCTGTCTGTCTGATCTTTTAACCAGAACTTTTGTTTGTTATGATAAACTGAGCATTTCTTTCATAATCAATTTAATTCCTGAAGCAAAAAATTCCTGTAATGTTTTTTTTTTTTTTTCTTCATGAAAATGTGTCAAGTGTCAGTTCTAACAACGTTTATGGGTGTGATCACATCAGCTCTCTTCAATGACATCTTTTTTTGGCAGTTAAATTGTAAACCGCATTCAAAGCATTTAAATAATTTTATAGAACAACAACGTGTTTCTTGTGCAGCCCAAAATCACACAAGGAATGGCGCCATGGGCTTTAACAGGTCTTGTTTTTGACAGCAGCTGCCCACCTCCTTCCTTGACTGTCTAAGAACACAGCAACACCAAAAAAAAAAACCCTATAGGGGATTGTGGAACAGGACCCGGACACAGGCAGATGGACAACGGTTTATCACCCAACACACACATTTTATTTATCTACAATATTTACAAGTAGTGCTCAACCCAGTGCCTCCAGCACCGATTCCCCAAAGTCCAGGCCTCTCTTCACAGTGCCTTCTTTCTGGCCATCTCCACTCCTGTCTACAGTCCTCTTCCATCCGACTCTTGACCCCAAATGAAGAGAGGCGGCCCCTTATATACCAGCCCGGATGGGCTCCAGCTGCTTCCCGGCAGTCCTCCGCGGACACACCCCCGCGTGGCGGAAGTGCCGGCTGCGCACCTGGAAGCCCTCCGGGTGTCCCCAGTCTTCTTCCCCCCCCAGCACTTCCTGGTTTGGCGGAAGTGCTGATGTCCAGGGTTCTTCAAGCACCGGGGCGGCCCCTGGCGGGTCCCTACAGGGTTGAGCTTCCAAGCTCTGCACCCGTGGCCCCCAGTGCAACCAGGGCGGTCGTCCCCTCGTGGTCTGGAGGAGGCGTAAACCCTCCTCCGGTCCTTCTAGGCATCCCGGCTGGGTACCACCCCCAGCTGTCCGCCACAGGGATAAATAAGGAAGAAATCTTGGGGAAGACCCCCTTCCATGGAGGTCAGGAGTGCAGTGGGTATCAAACTGCATTTGATCCATTTTTTTATCTTTCAGTGTTCAGTGCAGAAGGCGAGCTCAGGCCTACGTGTTGAAGTCTGTTGGAGGTTTCTTACGTGAGTTTCTGGAGTTTTGGTATTTCTTTTGCTTTGTTACTTGTTTATCCTTACAGATTGTGTAATGGGACATGTTTGTTGTGGATTGCTTCTTTAGGCAACTGTTTGTGTTTCAGGTTATAGCCTTTGTAGCATTCTTGCTTTTCTAGTAACAAATTCTCTTCAATCAAAGGTTTTAACGGTCTTCTCTCTTTCATGGACACTTTTCATATTTGGGACATGAAAGGCTTAAATCCCCTTTGGACTTGCAAGGCCTGGGATAGGCCAGTAGAGCTGGGAATAAGTCCGCTGGGGTGAGGCCTGGCCCAGTCAGTGAAGCACTTTGCAGGCCTCACACCCGACTCTTATTATTGTTCAAACTCCTATTCATGGCCGAATGTTCCCTCCACAAAGCCTACACTTGTAAACAAAGCCTAATTTAGATGTCTTTTCAAAGAGATTGGATGACTTTACAGAAGATGTTTTTCAGCTCCTGCACTCGTATAATTAAATCATCTTCAGATACATCACAGTTGAGTAAGGAATTGAGCCAAACAGATGCAGCATTACTGCAATTTTTTTTTAACGGTGTGTTTGCAGTTCAAATCAGTGAGAATAAAAACCAGCTTACTAATATCAAGGCTGTTTGCGGACCCCCAAAGGTCAAGGCCGAGCAGCAGACCCTACAGCTGGTGTTTTTTCAGAGTCTGCTAAATGCTGAAATTATCGACAGTGTACTTCTCTGCAAAACAAGAGCAACTCCTCTTCTTCCTCTTGTTCCGTTACACCCAAATCTCCCATGTTTGCTGTTGCCTCAGTTTGTTTTTACCACAGGATTGTTTCAGATCACCCAGGTATGCGGTTTCTGCTGTTGAACTGCCCGTTCCACTATGCGCCATCAGTTCTGTTGCCTTTTGGACTTTCATCTCCCGTACCTGTTTTTGCTGGCCACCATCTCCACTATGTCCATCCATCCATTATCCAACCCGCTATATCGTAACTACAGGGTCATGGGGGTCTGCTGGAGCCAATCCCAGCCAACACAGGGTGCAAGGCAGGAACAAATCCCGGGCAGGGCGCCAGCCCACCGCTGGGCACAGACACACCCACACACCAAGCAAACACTAGGGACAATAGAGGATCACCATTGCACCTAACCTACATGTCTTTGGTCTGTGGGAGGAAACCCACGCAGACACGGGGAGAACATGCAAACTGCATGCAGGAAGGACCCGGGAAGCGAACAGCGCAGCGCTACCCATTGTGCCACCGTGTCGCCCTCTCCACTATGTGTCACTAAGTTTTTTGACTCCCCCATTCCTATGCATTTTGCTGTTAATGTGGATTTTTACCCCCAATTTTTTCCATAGCTATACTGTTTCTGCCCGTTAGGTCTCACCACCTCAGACCCCAGGTTTTGCCGACTCTGTGTTACGAACATCTCCACTTGTTGCTTCTGTTGTCCTGCCTTGCCCTTCTGTTCCTGCCTTCTGTGCTCTGCCAGAGTTTTCTGTTTTCCGTACAGGGGGTGTAATTTCTTCGCCGGTATGTGCCTGCTGCTGCAGAGACAATAAGGCGAGTACAGACATTGAAAGCTCAGTCACCCTCAGCAGACCAGTGTCTTCTTGCCTCATCACCCACAGTTAAGACTGACCTTTATGTTATTGTTGGGTTTTTTGTTAAAATGATGTTTTGGGATGCCTGGGAGCCCCCCATTGTATTGTTGTCTGCATATTGATCCCATTAGTGGATAGTCTATCTTATGCATTAACACTAGAATTACCAGAGCCTATGAGAAAACTTGTAAATCCGGCCCACCTTAAATCCGTTTGCACCTCTCCATCAGCGTCTTTTGTCCTGTAAATGTGCCAATTAAGACAAGCAGCAACACATGCACTCTCCCTCTGGCTGTTTAAGTCAAAGCAGAAGGAAAGCTTGGCGGTGGTGCATTGAGGTTATTGTGAGGACGGTGCGTCTTACTTGAATTTCTCTTTTTTTACTTACTCTTCTCTGTTTTTTGGGTCCTGTGTTTTAAATTGCGTTAACTATTGGATTGCCTGTTTGTCAGAGGGGGACATTTTATGTAAACTTGGTGGTTTGGTTTCTCTCATAGGCAAAGGAACATGTAAATATTACATTTAAAACACAGTAGATGAAGAGGCAATAGGCACCCATTGTTGGGACTGGGTTGAGAAGTTAAAAGACAAATTTCCTGGCTAGTCCTGTTACTGATTATTGTCACGGCTGCCAACAGGATATCGGTATTTGCTGTCTTGCAAAAGAATCACCGCTTTGAAATTTTAACTGCTTAATATTACAAAATTGCAATAAAAGAACTGCTCCTTCCTTGGAAAATGTTTGTTTACCTGACTTAGAAATGAACATGTCTTGGAATATTGGTTTCTAATCAGCATATGTGTACTCATTGATAGTTGGTAACAATTCATTTTGTTAACTTGTCTTTGCACTATTTGTTAAACCCAGGAAGTCTGGATGTGCCATTGTTTAATCCATTGTCCTGTTGATCTAGGCAGGGACTGAAGGACATTTAAACTTCTGGGCAGGAGAAGGCAGGGTGAGGGATGGTCCACTGAGAACGCTGCCAAGACACTCGGACAGAGAACAGGGGCTCACAGGCAGACAAGGGTACGTGGCTGGTACGACGTGAGGCACAAGAATGGCAACACTTACCTCCAGGGAGGAAGAGCCAGCTCCACGAGAAGAAGACGCCACTTGTGGGTCCAGCGAGAAAGGGAAGCCTCATGAAAGGACCAAGCAAAGCTGGCGGACGAGAAGTGAGGTGTGTCTAGGTCGCAGCAACACAAGGAGCCCAGAGTGGAAAAAAGAGAACGACGAAGAGACACTGACAGGGATTCAATGATTTGACAAAACTTCTGTTGGGGAACAAGCATCCAGTGATCAGAGTGGATCCGTGGACAGTTGAACAATTGATTGTTGGGGTAACACAGGGCGCAAACTGGACTCTGCACCACTAAAGGTTGTATCCTCCACTTTGTTTTTTAACAGACTTTTAGAGAGTGGATTGTGTGCTTTCCTTTTAAAAAAGGGAATTTCATTCCTGATATTGCTAGATTTTTATGTTCGTTTATCTTTTGATGTACTTTGTATTGTTTTGTGTAATAGAAGTTACTGTTGCTTTTCCTGAAATTGCTGCTGTCTTTCATTGTGTGTTTACTCAACGCCCAATTTAAAGAAACCTGTGTGCTGTTTTCAGTAAATTTCAAGAGTTCTCAGTCGCTTAATAAAACTAGGAGGTGTAGTCGGATATTTTAATGGTGTCTAGATTAGATTACCTGTACGTGTGACCAGACATCCGTCACATGTTTGCCTTATTTTTTTTATTTTTTAATTTTATGTTGTGATAAGTAAAAAGCACAGAGACAAAGGTTAAGTGTTGGGGAGCCTCCCCGTATACTGGTTTCAGGTTCCAGTACAGTCAAACAGTCTTAAACCAACTCAAACGTTTGACAGAAAACAAAAACAATGCTCCGACTTGTATGGAGGCTATGAGGTGTGGCAGAAAAGTAATGAGACTGGCAACACTGCAAGTGATCTGGCAACGCTGCGCTGTTGTCCTTGATAGAGCACGTGTATCAGTACCCTCCCATAGCTCAGTGCGAGTTTCAACTCCTTCCGTTAACTACGTGATTTTTGTGACTGCTATTAGCGAAGTTGTGTTTTTAATTGTGCGTCATGCAAAATGGAACAGCGGAATTTGGAGCAACGTTGTGCCATTAAATTTTGTGTTAAGCTTGGAGAATCGGCAAGTGTGACATTTGAAAAGTTAAAACAGGCCTATGGGGAACATTCTTTATCCCAAGCTCAAGTTTTTCAGGGAGGCCTTCAACTTCGAAAACCAATGAAAACATCGAACGTGTGAACACTCTTGTGAGATCAGACCGTCGTTTAACATTAAGAATGTTGAGTGAACAATTAAATTTGAACAGACTTACAGTTCATCAAATTTTGACTTAACATTTGCACATGCGAAAGGTCTGTGCCAAAATGGTGCCGAAAAACCTCACAATTGAGCAGAAGGACAATCGAAAAAACGCATTCCTGTGGTTCCCCAGCCCCCTTATTGACCTGACCTCAGTCTGTGTGACTTTTTCCTAAACTGAAAAATGTCCTCAAAGGACGTCATTTCGGGACTTTAGAAAACATCCAAAAGAGTGTAACGGACATGCTGAAGACCATACCGGTTGAAGACTTCCAGCGCCGCTACCAACAGTGGGAACAACGTCTCCATCGGTGTGTAGCTGCCCAAGGGAACTACTTTGAAGGGGATAACATTGATGTTTGAAAAAAATAAAAACTTTGGTAAATAAAAAATCAGTCTCATTACTTTTCTGCCACACCTTGTATACAGGAAGTATAATTAACAGCAGGTGGTGTAGTAGAAGGTCGTAGTCACCAGAGATGACGTCAGTACCAGAGGGCCAGAACTGAGGACATCAGAAGGGGACCGACCGGAAGTGAGGTCCTGGAGTCGTCGTCTTATTGTCGGGACGGTGGTGGATTGGAGTGTTCTGTCGGGTAGGAATGCTTTTTTATTCTAACGTTTTTCTGTGGATGGAAGGAGAGAAAAGCTTTAGTGCCCCGTTCCAGTTGCCTCTCTGTCGGTTTTCCACACGCCTTTGAGCCTTTTGACGGTCCCCTAATCGCGCGTGCGTGACAATGTATAAATATGTTTGATTTATAAGGCCTATTTTGTGGATTAGAGTCAAAGTGTTTTATGCTTTTATTTCCCTTGCAAAGCATTTTAATATTTTGGAAACTTCAAGAGAGTAAAACTCTCTAGGGCCTGCAAAACCTAAGGTAGGCCAGTGGAGTCGGATTAAGCTTGTTGGGGGGGGTGGGGGCTCACACTCCCTTGTCATTAGGGTTCTAACTCCAATTCCTGACACCTACTAATGATATTCCTATAGTGGAAAGTCCCCTACAATAACGGCCTCCTAAAGGAGTGACAATATGGCTTACTACAGAGTGGTGCAGGTGAGAAGAAAATAGAGAAGGGCCTTGATGTGCTTGGCACCACACTGTGGAAGGAACACGGCTGTACATCTGGCAGGGGCTGAGCTCCTAGCCGAGCTGGTGTGAAGGCCAGCACTGAAGACATTATCTCTGCCTACACCTCTGATACCTAAAGTATGGGCCAAGTCCCTGCAGCTTGAAGTGGTGACATTCAATGTAAGCGGACATCTTTACGATGGCATCCTAAACGGTCAGGTGGGATGCCTGTAAGCAACTCCTGTCTGCACCTACCCCACTGCATTAAGCAACAACTCCATTCTTGAAACCCCCCACCCCACAAGTTCATTATCATAACGCAAACACCTAATTACAATTAATATAAATGGAAAACATTTCCCTATCCCTAAAATGACCCCCATTTTTGTCCGAAAGAGTTTGATAATAAGTTAATCACCAAAGCTATCCCTAATAAAGTTTAATAACGCAGTTTATGTAGACTTTAGACAGAACATGAGACATAACGTACGCATTCTTAAAACTACAGAAAAGTTTTAGATGGAGCTTGAACAGGAACTGATAAAGAGTTGTAAATTGATTTGAGCGGATCTATGGAAGTAAACATTTGAAAGATAATGATTTCGACAAGCAACTGTACATATTACATACAGTAGGTATCCTTAAACACTTACCTTATATACTCGCATATAAGTCGAGTCTTGAAACCCAAGAAATCAATCATAAAATCAGACCCTGACTTATACGCCCGTTAATACCAAAAATACCACACTCAATTTTTTTTTTTTCTCCATCTTCTTGCCTCCTCAATTCTCACACCAGTTTCTCAGACACATCGAATTTTGTTGCAGCAGCACAGTTACCAATTTCTTTTGCTACTTCCACGACTTTTAATTTTTAAATCAGCTTCATATTTTCTTCTGATCGAATGCTTCATCATAGATAAGGGATGCTCTTATGATAAAGGTGTATGAAGGTGTGAGATACAAAAAACACGAATCAGTGCAAACGCTGCTTCAGGAATAGTTAGGGCATTACCGTGTGGTCACGTAGGCACAATAGACAGAGTTAGAGAGACAGTGAGGTTAGGAGCACACGCTGATACAACGCATTGCCGCACCCACATAGAAATAAAAGTCAAAGTGCTCCATGGTTACTCTCTCAGGTGGGCGTTAGCATATCGGAATCTCTTGGACCAATAGCGTGAGTTTTCCGTATTCAACTTATACAACCTACATTATAAAATACCAGAAATTATACAGGAAAATCAAGTCCCGACTTATCCGTGGGAGAACTTAAACACGAGTATATACGGTACTCATTTTAGGTAGTTGTATGTTTATATCTATGTCTGCTTTATTGGTGGATGATGAATATGAAACAAATTTTGAAATGAATAAGAGGCAATTGTGTGTGGGGGGCAGTAAGGGTGACTTCAAAATAAAAAACATTAAGTTGGTTCATAAGGAGAAGTGGTTTGAACCATCGGAATTTGTTCTTTTCTTTCACTTACTGGAAATTTGTTTGGTACCTTTGGGAACTGCACAATACAAAATATCACACAATTGAAAAATAAATTTGATATTATTGACATAGCTATATGAAAGATTTATAAAACAGAAGTCACATTGCAGAGAAGGTGTACAGCCCTGTAGACATTTCCAGTATACAGCAGACACAATGGGCATTGTTGTCCAGTTCTTGTGTCCCCAAACGTTTAAGTGCAGAGCAGCACAATGCTTGAGCTGGCAGGAATGGCGGAGGTGGCAGATAACATGGATGTTTAACCATGACAGCAGAATCGAGGATCCCCCCAATTCTAGCCCAAAGAGTGAAGGAAGGGCAACCAGTTGACCTTAGTAAACCAAGATAATTAATGGCCATTACTCCAATAGTGATGGTCTCTTAATGTGTGGCATTTTGACTTCTTCCTCAGTACTTTCTTTCCCTCCAGTTGTATTCCCTGCACATTTCAGATTTGCTTATTAGAGGTTTAAATCAGAAGAACATTAAAAAGACTAGAAGTCATTGCACAGGTACACGAGTGTCTAATGCCAGTGGCTTCATTTCAAAGTCTTCTTGAGTGCTAAGCCTCATTTATTAGGATTATCCTCGTCTGAGCACCTACATGAAACTTCTTAAAGGTGTTCATTTCATTATGACTGATCTGTTTCCTGGCTTAAATTCATTTCCAAATGGCTTTGGTTAAAATGAGCTGAACCTGAGCTACAGAAAAAAAAGCCTAGCCAAGGTATTTATTATGAGCTGCCTGGGCCATTGGACAGGAGTGGCGCTTGTGCTGGTGCAGGTCTGCTCTGAAAACCTCACTTTGTTTCGCTGACAGAAAATACGACTTGCTTGTGTGTCAAAACACTGCGAGCCTAAGAAAACTGTTTAGCTTTCTCTACACAGTTAAGCGAGCTGAGACCCTCTGGCTTTGGTAGCTTCTTCACTACTGAGACACTAAGGACTTGCCTACAATCAGAATTTGATGTCATTTGCTTTCATCCTTTTGTCTTTAGTACTTTAGGGTGTTGTACCATGTTTGCCATTATGAATGTAGTGAAAAGTCCAGCAAAATGACACCTTTTATTGGCTAACTAAAAAGATTAGAATATGCAAGCTTTTGAGGCAACTCAGGATCTTGCCTGAAGAAGGGGCCTGATTTGCCTCGAAAGCTTACATATTCTAATCTTTTTAGTTAGCCAGTAAAAGGTGTCATTTTGCTGGACTTTTCACTACATCCTTTTGTCTTTAAGTCGATTAAGCTAACCGTACAGCATGCTGGCTTATTCTGCAGTTGAGTTCATGTGGCAGGTAAAGTTGTCGTCATTGTCAGTTTATTGCCAATATAAGGTGGACCTTGTTCAGTCAACACAAACATTGTGGCATTTGTAAAATGGGCAAACGCAAATAGCAAAATGACCTTTGGTCCTTTAATCTTAAAATGTTGGGTACTTCCTATTTCAAGTATTTTGGTTTTGTTTGCAGCTCCAGTCGGGCCTTCCTGGGCACATCAATCAAACGGACACAAAGTGCAGAATTGTCTTCCTTCATATCACTGTATATTTTTTTTTGCTTCTAATTTTTCTAATAGTCTGATTGGCTTCCAGTGTTGCTGCTTTATTTCCTTTATTTATTTATTTATTTTTTTACAGAAAGGAAAAACAACAAATTGAAGAGCAGCAGGTTTGTAAAACACAGTTGCTCTTCTCCTCACAAATGACAAGTTTTATAAAATGCTAAAGAGGCCAGCAAGAGTGCAGGGGTCCTTGAAGAGTGGCCCATTACTGTATTACTGGCCCATTAAGGTTTTTTTGTAGGAATTGGCTGCTATATGACCTGAAGGAAGATGGGGGGCTTGTTTTAGCAGATGCAGCGTGGTGGTTTAATCCAAGGCCATGTGAGTTCAGCTCCTTGAACTGAGATAACACGCTGATGTATCTGAGCTGACTGTGCGGAGGCATTTGGACAGACGGGAGCTGTGCTGGAACAGCTTGATGAAAAGTGTAGAGAGAGACCACTGCAGCCTTATGTTCATACTGCCTACATGAAGGCCGTAACTGAAATGCTTAATGCCTTTCGTGGGTGCCTTTACTTTTGGGAGTGGGATTAATAAAATAAAGCAGCATTAACTGAAAATAGCATGTGGAACTCCAAAGATCGATCCATGGGTGGTACCGAGACTGCAAGTTCAGTCGGGGATTGCAGTAGTTTGAGTGCAGCTGGTTACGGCTGTGCCATAGAAGGGTTGGAAAGTTTGGAATTTTTTTCCGCATTTTTTTTCTAATTGTAAAGGATATACAGCAGTGGTCTGATATTTATTTATTTATTTATTTTTATTTTATTTTTTTTTATTAATTTTATTACAATCTATACAAAGCAATCAAGTTTTTACAAAGAGAAAAAATTAAGAACAGATCGATCCCCACCCCTGAGAGAGAGAGCAAGCCAAACGGCGTTAAATTTAAGGCTTGTAAACATACCTAAATTAATAAATTCTCTGTGCCTTATGAACTTATTTTAAAATATTACTTATTAGATCCTGCCATGTTTTGAAAAAAGTCTGTACGGATCCTCTAACTGAGTATTTGATTTTTTCCAATTTCAAATAATATAACACATCGGTTTCCCACTGACTTAAAAGAGGAGAGTTTGGGTTTTTCCAGTTTATGAGAATAAGTCTACGTGCCAAAGGTGTAGTGAATGCAATCACAATTTGTTTGTCTTTCTCCGCTTTAAACCCATCTGGAAGAACACCAAACACAGCTGTTAATGGGTTAGGAGGGATTGTGAGTCCAAGGCTATCTGAAAGGTAATTAAAAATGTTTGTCCAGAATAATGTTAATTTGGTGCAGGCCCAGAACATATGACCTAGTGAGACTGGGACTTGGTTGCAACGTTCGCAGGTTGGATCATGCCCTGGGAACATTTTGGAAAGTTTTAGTCGAGACAGATGTGCTCGATATATAATTTTGAGTTGTATAATTGTAGGCTTTGCGCATATGGAGCTCGAGTGAATTCTCTGCATTGCTACTTTCCACTCCTTTTCTGATATATTAATTGAAAGATCTTTTTCCCAGTGTCTTCTTGGATCTTTGAAAGGGAGGGATTGTAAAATGATTTTATATTTGTAGAGATGGAGTCTAAGTCCTTGAGATTGAGCAATATTTTTTCCAGCATGGATGAGGGTGCAAAGTTTCTGATTTGAAGATAGTGAAAGAAATGTGTAGCTGGAATGTTAAATTTGGAATGTAATTGCTCATAGGATGCGAAGACGTTGTCTATATAAAGATCTCTAAGCAAGTTAATTCCAAATTTTTTCCAAATATTAAAAACTGCATATGTCTGTGAAGGTTGAAAGAGATGGTTCTCTTGCAGGGGTGCCACAGATAGAAGCTTCTCCGTCTTAAAATGCTTTCTACATTGGTTCCAGATTCTAAGTGAGTGGAGCACAATTGGGTTATTAGTGTATTGCCGATAACGTGTGTTTATTGGAGCACAGAGCAAGGAATACAAAGAAGTACTGCAGGATTTTAATTCTATTGCGGACCAAGCCTGTGTATGTTCTTCTATCTGTGTCCAGGTTCTTATCGCCTGTATATTTGCTGCCCAGTAATAAAACTGGAAGTTAGGTAGAGCCATGCCGCCTTCTGCCTTTTGTTTTTGTAGGGTCGCTCTTTTGATGCGTGGATGTTTTGAATTCCAAATAAATGAGGTTATTGTCGAATCTAATTGCCTAAAAAATGATTTATTAATGTATATTGGGATGTTTTGAAATAAAAAAGGAGTTTAGGAAGAATATTCATCTTAACAGTGTTAATTCTTCCAGCTAGTGTGAGTTTAAGGGTTGACCATCTATGCAAGTCTTGTTTAATTTTTTCCATGCAGACAGCGAAATTTTGCTGATATAGAGCTTTATGTTTACTTGTGATGTTTACCCCTAGGTATTTAAACTGTTCTGCAATGATAAAAGGTAGGGTATCTAATCTAATATTATATGCTTGAGAATTCACTGGAAAGAGTACACTTTTATTCAGATTAATTCTGAGACCAGAGATCTTTTGAAATTCTGTGAGTGCTGCTAAAACTGCAGGCACAGAATTTTCTGGGTCCGAAATATACAGTACCATATCATCTGCATATAATGAGATTTTCTGTTCCAGTCCTTCTCTGCTAATCCCCTTTATCTGATCAGTATTTCGACAATGTATTGCCAGTGGTTCAATGGCAATCGCAAACAGCAGCGGTGACAAGGGGCATCCTTGTCTAGTGCCACGTTCTAGTTTAAAGTAGTCTGAACAAATGTTATTGATGCAAACTGAAGCTTCTGGGTTAGTATACAGTAATTTAATCCATGCACAGATGTTTGGGCCAAACCCAAACTTCTCCAATATAGTAAACAGGTATTTCCATTCAATCATGTCGAATGCTTTTTCTGCATCCAATGATAATAATATTTCTGGGGTGTTTGATTTAGTTGGTGAGTATATTACATTAAACAGGCGTCGAAGATTGGAAGATAAGTGCCGGCCCCTAATAAATCCAAGTGGTCTGATATTTTAAAATACAAGTCTATTTTAATAATGGTACCTCAAGGTAAGTGAAGTACACCTTTGTTAGCAGTGAGGCCGTTCAGGGTGCTCAGTATTGTCTGTCTGCCACGGTCTGCTCCCTGCACCTGCTTCTTTCCTTTTTATGTTGTTTAGTAATCACTTTTGTTGTTATTCTTCTATTAATTAATTATTATGCTTCTCTATATTAAATCGTGTTCTTTTCTTTTCCTTGTATTATGTAGGTGGAGTTAATAAGGAAACAGGAACCAATCAGGCATGCAAGCGCGAGTGCGATTAGTCAAATCTCCCCATTAAAAAGCCCAGGGGTCTCACGACCACACACACTCATGGAGCCTGCGCTGCGCCATTTTGATTTACAAACCTGCCTGTCTTGAGGACTCAGACAGCACTTCTGTAATTTCTAAAACCATTTTACAGTCCCTCCCTTTCAAAGATCTCAGAGTACAATGGGAAATGGATCTCTCACTCAACATCTCAGAAAAGGAGTGGAAGGCCACCATGTAGAGAATTCACTCAAGCTCCGTATGCGCAAAGCATACAATTATCCATCCATTATCCAACCCGCTATATCCTAACGGTATGGTCACAGGGGCTACTGGAGCCAATCCCAGCTAACACAGGGAGCAAGGCAGGAAACAAACCCCGGGCAGGGCGCCAGCCCACCGCTGGCATACAATTATTCAACTCAAAATTAGATATCAAGCACATCTGTCTCATTTAAAACTGTCCAAAATGTTTCCAGAGCAAGAACCAACCTGCGAACGCTGCAATCGAGCTCCAGCCACACTGGGTCACATATTGTGGGCCTGCACCAAATTAACATCATTTTGGTCCAAAATCTTTAAATGCCTTTCAGACAGCCTTGGTGTCACAATCCCTCCTAACCCACTGACAGCTGTGTTTGGTGGGCTCACAGAGGGGCTTCAAGTGGAGAAGGACAAACTAACTGTGATGGCCTTTACTACACTATTGGCACGCAGACTTATTAGGGTTAGGGTTAGAAGAATCCTAACTCTCCTCTTCTAAGTCGGTGGGTAACTGATGTTTTATATTATTTGAAAATGGAAAAAATCAAATTTGCACTTAGATTATCTGTGGAAAACTTTTTCAAAACCTGGCAGGATCTAATCAATAACATTATAGAATAAGCATTTAAATTGTGGAAGCGGATTCTCTCCCCTCTTTTTTATTCTATTTATTTTTATTCATTTATCTCTTTACTTATTTTTACTAGTTTAAAGTTTTGCTCTGCTGGCCTAGCTCTCTTTCTCATGGGTAGAGGTTAATTTGTTTCAAACCTAGTGTTGTTAAACTTGACTTGCTTGTATGGAATGTTATTTGATTTTAATAAAATCAATAAAATACTAAAAAAAAAAAAGATTTACAAACTTGCTTACAGCCATGGACCCCTAACATGCATCACTCCAAGAAGCAGACGCATTGTAGCATTTTGAACGTTCAGTTTATTAAAACAGGGGACGTCTGGATGTGGTTGGGTTGAGTAGTAAAGTCACGTTTGAGAAGGGGGGCTCATAGCTTACAGCAGGGACTCCCAAACCCGGTCCTGGGGACCCCCTGTCGCTGCAGGTTTTTGTTCCAACCACCTCCTGTTTTTAATTGGACTCCTGGGCTAATCAAGTGATGTGTTATTTCCTAAGTTCTGTATTTTGGGAACAATGTAGAAATTACAAAACTAAGTTTGGTAAAAAAAATATATACTGTATATATTAAAATGTACCAAGCACAGGTATATGGGAATAATGTATTTTTTCTTTTTAACAATATTTTCATCTTGATTTTCATCCTACTTTTCCAGGTGTTCTAATTGTTTAATTAATCCATTATTTCTTACTTAGCGGGTCTGACGCTAAAGTAGTTGCAGCCTTTGATTATTCAGTGTTGTTTGCCAGCGTGTCTGCTCTGCTCATTTTTAATTGTCATTAATAAGATACAACGAAGGGGGAAAACTGCACAGAGAAAGGGCAAAATATAACGAAATCAACAAAAGAGAGTTAAGCATTTAAACTTATAGCAAAAGCAGAAATATTTCTAAATGTCTTATAAATGTAAAAATCTGGCTGATGTGCTTTTCTGAATGTAGAATAAGAGAAATAAAAAGCAGCTAAATAAATAAGATCAGTGCTATCATCAAGTGTTGTCACTGATTAGGAAGCTGGTTGGAACAAAAACCTGCAGCCACAGTGAGCCCCCCATGACCGAGGTTGGGAAACACTGGCTTATAGCATCTCTAAAGCAGGGGAGGCAAACTCCGGTCCTGGAGGACCACCGTGGCTGCAGGTTTCCATTCTAACCGTCTTCTTCAGTTTTTGCTGCTAATTAACTTCTTTTGCTTTAATTTTAATTAACTTTACTCAGGCCCTTTAGTTGTATCTTTTTTCTTAATTATCAGCCAAACAATAACGAGACACAAAACAAGCCGCCACATGACCAGCTCATCTGCACCCATCACACAATACCTGATAATAAAGGTGAAGGTCTCCGTAAGGTTGATCTGCTCAGGTCACCAAAACATTTTTGACGTTGTTCTTATAAAAAACAGAAAAATCAACAGTTTTGGAAATGCTGTGGCAGAATGAGAGCAGCAACAAGCCATGGATTTAAATAACGGGCTTAATTAACAGCAAGAATCGGCTTCTTAAGAGATTGGTTTGAGTTTGAAATCCCAGTTCAGCGGGTCATCTGTTGGCTCGTTTGACATCTCATTTCTGTTTGGCTGTCACTTAATGAAGAACAGAATCGAGTCAGAGGGCTGAATCCTTAAAAACAGAGCTATTAAAATGAAGGGAAAAGAAATGAATTAGCAGTGAAACCTGGTCACTGATTAGGAAAAGAGTCAGAATGAAAACCTGCAGCCACTGCGGCCCACCAGGCCCGGAGTTTGACACCCTTGCTCTAAAGCATACCTACCATTCACATGATCAGACCTGCCTGCTGCTGCCACCGCTGCTTTGGACTTCTGTGGCAGTGATTGCGCCAATTGTGGAACCCAGGTCTCCAGAACAATGATGTGACACTGTCAGTTACTTTGCCAGCCACCTGGTGGTGTTCTGCATGTCACCTCGGAGTTGAAGCTGTTTTTAGATGTTTGTTATTTTATGCTTGACTTTTACCACATTGCAATAGATGATTACCCGTCACCTCAATATGTGCTGCATCTCAAAATATTGATAGTTTCTAAAGTGTATGTTCTCACAATCAGACTTTCTTGGAAATGTAATATTTTCTAACTTTCTAAATACTGTTCAGCTTTGTTTTGTTCTTTCAAATCTTAAAATGAAATTTAAGATAACCAATCCCACATTCTGCTGCAGCACTTTAGCTAAAGAAGTTTTATCTCGGTCATATTTAACCTCCTTGTTGGACTCCTTCAGAGAACATGTCAGAGCAGCAGACCCCCGCTGTCTTCCTTTGGTTGTATCGAGGTGGCACAGTGGTGCCAGTGATGCTGCCATGTCTCTAGGACTCCCCATACTGTATCCACATGGCTTTCCTCCTAAACACCAAAGACACGCAGGTTGGGTGTGCTGGTGATGCTAAACTGGGCTCTCGTGTGTGTGGGTGTGGCACCCTGGAAAAGGGATTGGCCCTGCCTTGTACCCTATGAATCCTGGGATGGCCGTCCACTTCCCCATGACCCTGACCTGGAAAAGCATCTTAAGAAAATGGATGGATGGATTTTGTTTTTTATATCTACTCATCGTCTCTCTCCCTCTTTTTCATTCTTCCTCTGGACTTTTGTCTCCACGTGTTTAGGGGTCTTTTATTGTGATCACCTTGACCTGAATCTTGCTTTTTTTCTTTCTTCAAACAAGTTAGAATAGAGGTCCTGTATATTATGAAAAATAAAGAATTCAGTATCTGGACAAAATTTGGTTGTGTACAAAAGAGTAATGTTCACCAGTGCATCCTTCTATGTTGCATCTCACTTCAGGATGAGTTCTTACTGGTTTTTGTGTCTTTTAACTGGGTCAGGTCACCCTGACCAAGCACTGCAAGCCTAATGCTTAAGGTACCTTGTAAATAAATTTATAGTTAAGAAACTAAGCTGTGAGGCACGTAAATAATAACAGACTGACTGAAATTTTGAGGGGCTTAGAAATCAGCTGAGGAACTAATGAGGAGTGAGGAGCTGGTGGTGGATTTTAGGAGGCCCAGGCCCCTCATGGACCCCGTGATCATCAGAGGTGACTGTGTACAGAGGGTACAGACCTGTAAATACCTGGGAGTGCAGCTGGATGATAAATTGGACTGGACTGCCAATACTGATGCTCTGTGTAAGAGAGGACAGAGCCGACTATACTTCCTTAGAAGGTTGGTGTCCTGCAACATCTGCAATAAGATGCTGTAGATGTTCTATCAGATGGTTGTGGCGAGCGCCCTCTTCTACACGGTGGTGTGCTAGGTAGGCAGCATAAAGATGAAGGACGCCTCACACCTGGACAAACTGATGAGAAAGGCAGGATCTATTGTAGGCACAGAGCTGGACAGTTTGACATCTGTGGCAGAGCGACGGGAACTGAGCAGGCTCCTGTCAATAATGGAGAATCCACTGCATCCACTGAACAATATCATCACCAGACAGAGGAGCAGCTTCAGCGACAGACTGCTGTCACTGTCCTGCTCCACTGACAGACTGAGGAGACCCCACACTATGTGACTCTTCAATTCCACCCGGGGGGTAAATGTTAACATTATACAAAGTTATTGTCTGTTTTGCCTGCATTGTTATCACTCTTTAATATTGTTCTTTATCAGTATGCTGCTGCTGGAGTATGTGAATTTCCCCTTGAAATTAATAAAGTATCTATCTATCTATCTATCTATCTATCTAGGTCCATGGCCGGCCATTTATCCCGGCCAATACCCCCAGGCCGCCAGAGGGAGCCCTCCCTGCCACGTGGAGATGCCCCAAATTCTAGCAGGGCATCATGGACTATGGAGTTTTCCTGTAAAGCCTTGCTGGATAACGTCGGGACCACCAGGGGTCGCTCCAGGGAGAACCAGGCACTACTATTTGCCTTACACCCCGGAAGTACATCCAAGTCACATGGACAGGAGGAATGACGTACTTCCGGGGTGAAGAGAAGGACTTTGTATCTGACCCGGAAGTGATAAGGAATCATGGCCTGAAGGATGGGAAACACTTCCGGGTCAGGAACTATAAAAGGACTCTGGGAACTCCCAGATGACAAGCTGAGCTGGGTGGCAGGGTGGCAATGCATCTGGGAGTGGAGGATTGATTATTGATTAGTGTATTGTGTCATTTATGAGTACTGTGGAGAGGAGGGTGCTTTGTGCACATTATTATTATTATTATTATAATAAATCCAAACTTTGGACTTTTACCTGGTGTCTGACGTTTGATCCGAGGGTTCAAGGGGACGACAAAGCCCTAATCTGTCACAGCTGGCGTAGCCGGCAGGATTTTCCGGCCATCGGTTTGGCAGAGTATTTAAAAATTTACTGTGGACAGAATCCCCAAGAAGACAGCGTCACGACACACAGAGGAAAATCGCTAAAACCCACCTTTACCAAGTCTGTAATGGGAAAAAAGAAGTTTAATCAGAGCGGCAGCCTAAGTGGAGGTCCTACGTTCAGCTTTGCCTACGCTCAAGACGAGCCATTCAGCGGTTATGCGTATTGGGCGATGCATCCAGAAGAGGACGACTTCAAAGAGGTAAGGGTTTACAAATCTTTTTAAAATAACACATTTTGTCCGGTGCACATACCTCCCAGATGTTCATCCGGAGGCTCTGCGGGAGGCAGAAGAAAGTCCCGAAGGCAGTGGTGCGCTCTCGTTCAGACAAACGAGTAAAACAAAGGACTTCCGTATGTCGGGTGCTGACGACGGACACATGACCCACCCCGAAGGATTATGGGAAGGAGAAGGTCCCTGTACAGCTGCTTGCGTCTTCACCCAGGAAAAGACGGACTTAGTTATTCCGAAGGGGAAAAGGGAGGCAAGTGAAGCACCGCTCTCCCTACAAAAAGGTAAGGAGGTCTGGGAAATGACTGATCGGTCTGTGGATAAATTGAGACAGACAGATCGTAGTCAGCCAAAAGCGGCACCTCGGACCTCCGTAAAGAACTCCAAATCTCAGGCTTCCTTGCGGAACCCATCAGAGTACGTGCCACGAGCAGGCATGTTCATTTGGCTCCCGGCTGACAGGTAAGGAGAATAAAGAAGTGAACCTGCCTCCGGCCAAATTAACTGATGATATTGACGTATGGGAACTCGAAACATTAATCAAGCCTGTATGGAGTATTTTGCAGACATTGGAGGCAATTACGAAGATTATTGGTGCACTGGGAGAGACGGCTGAAGCACCTATATGGAAGGTAAACGAGTACCTGCGGCGGATCAGTCTGGAGCCTCCCATATTATATGATTTGGCGGTACAGGTAGGTAATGCCGGTACCGTATATAATGAAATAGGGACGCAGTGTGATCCGGGCCCGCGTTTAATAAGTAGCGGGTGCCAAGTCACTGCGTGCCCTACAAAAGAGCGTGGAACTTTGACAAAGCGGTCGGGGGAAGGGCCGACGACGAGCTGAGCTGGCTGGCAACGCGTCTGGGAGTGGAGGATTGATTATTGATTAGTGTATTGTGTTATTTATATGAGTATTGTGGAGAGAAGGGTGCTTTGTGCACATTATTATTATAATAAATCCAAACTTTGGACTTTTACCTGGTGTCTGACGTTTGATCCGAGGGTTCAAGGGGGTAACAAAGCCCTAATCTATCTATCTATCTATCTATCTATCTATCTATCTATCTATCTATC
>JANRMT010062829.1:30337941-30383025 GCA_026402145.1 Polypterus bichir lapradei
ATCTATCTATCTATCTATCTATCTATCTATCTATCTATCTATCTATCTAATGTGGCTCATCTTAAAAATAAATCAAACCTGTCTGTGAAACGGGCTTCAAATAAAATGGCTGCTGCGGAAGCAAAGGTGACTAAAGTGGAATGTAATTGAACATAGCTTAACGAAAGCACATACTCAAAGTGACACACTAAAAAACAGCAAATAATAATAACAATAAAAATGCATTTGAGGAACACAGTTTTGCAGACTCTTCCTGTCTGTCTCTTTCCCCCCTCAGTTCCCTTCCATATGTTAAAGGACACATCACTTCAGACTGCGGCTACGCGGCTCCATGAGCTGTGAGCCCTTCTTATGTATATTGTGTTGATGGATCTACTTTTTGTGGTGCATGTATGAGTTAACCACCATGTGTGCGTGTGCACGTGCGCATTGATATAAGTTCTCTTGTGAATACAATAAGTTACAATAAAAAGAAAAACACAGAAAGCGGTTACCTCACAGCGTTTCTCTATTTTATCGAAGGTAGAATGGTGTAAGACACAACAGCCCTGTGTTGGATCGGCTTCTTCTTTGCATGTGGTCCCTGCCATGAGGCTGACACTGCCAGGAACTGACCCCCCCCCAACTTCCCAGGATGCCCTACACCCACTCTGAATTAATCAGATTAAACAAATGATGAAATGAACAGTACGAATTTAGCAGAACAAAGTAATCTTTTGATTTGAATAATCAAGGCCCACGCCCTGGATTAGGTTAGTTGTTTTTTTTGCATATATGTATAATTACAGAAAACTTCAGCCCTAATTGACTTTCAAAGGAGTAAATCCAACTACTCAAGGTGTGCAGCGTAACAAAAAGAAAGATCAGAAGAAAGCCAGGAAGTCATTTGGTTTCAACTCATCTCTTCCACTCTGCACTTGGGAGGCCATTCCGTTTTCTGCTGTTTATGAACTGAGAGCCAACACATTAAAGATTTGCTGCCCCTCATTAATGGTGCCTGAGGTCCAGAGGAGGCTGACGTGTATCTTCATGGTTGTTTAGCGCAAAGAACTTGTGGGGTGTCCAGCAGGATGAGGTGACGGGTTTGAGCTGAAGTGGTCTGTATGAGCGGTCTCGGAGTTGAGCTGAAGAGCCTCCACCACTGCTTGGGTTACAAACTGCATTGTGCAGAGGGTCACGTACAGACAAATTCTCAAGATATTTATTCAGGTCTTGGTGGGACAATTTTTTTTTTTCCAACATTGAATGGACAGTGTACTGTAACTGACCGATGAGCACCTATTTCTTTTATCTAATGTTATGACTGCCAACACCGAGGCCCTCCTTAATGTGTCTGTGAGTAGCGCATGAAGAAACGAGCAAGTTCAAAACAGGTGACCTGAACAGCAGGAGGAGTAAACAAAACACACCAAAATACCAAAAGCAACAGTCTAAGACCTGAATCATGAACGGTTTGTTCAGCTTAGGCCATGATGGGCTGAAAATGAAGAGGAGACTTGAGCTGGCCAAGTATATGCAGGCACTTAGATGTCCACTCCCTTGGGATATCCTGTTTATTTAGACAATTCATGTTGCAGCAACGTCAGACAGCCTTCAATTCATTTTATGGTCACTCCCATTCACCAGGACAAAGCTGAAGGAATGAAGGTGTCTGGTAGCTCCTCTTCTTTTGTGGCAAGTGTCTCCCACCGGCTCTTATAATGGCTCTCTGTGTTCACCGCTTCACCCACCTGCCCCCTTTACTGTTGCTTGGCTTAGTAGTTCTTCCCATTAGGTGGTCTTGGAGACTGGGTGTCATTTTTGAAGAATGGGACCAAAACATCCTCTGTGAGCAACTTCTCCAAACCATCCGAGAACAGTTTAGTGACCAACAGTGCCTTTTCCAGCATGATGGAGCACCGGGCGATAAGGAAAAATTGATAATTAAGTGGCTTGGGAAACAAAACATTGAAATTTTGGGTCCATGGCCAGGCAACTCCCCAGACCATAATCCCATTGAGAACTTGTGGTCAATCCTCAAGAGGCGGGTGGACAAATGAAAATCCACCAATTCTAACAAACTCCAAGCACTGGTTATGCAAGAATGGGCTGCCATCAGTCAGGATTTGGCCCAGAAGTTGATTGCCAGCCTGCCAGGATGAATTGCAGTGGTCGTGAAAAAAAAAGAAGGGCCAGCACTGCAAATATTGACTCTGCATAAACTTAATTTACTTTTCAATAAAAGCCTTTGAAAATTATGAAATGCTTGTAATTATGTTTATGTATACCATAGAAACATCGGACAAAAAGATCTAAAAACACTGAAGCAGCAAACTTTGTGAAAACCAACACTTGGGTTATTCTCAAAACTTTTGGCCACGACTGTACACTGCAAACTGCCTGCAAAGTCTGGGCTGTCAAAGTTAAGAAATGTTCCACAAGGAAATTAAACTTTCCAGGCATTCAAGCTATGACTAGCAGGATGGAGGGTCTTCTCACCTTTTATTCAAAGCCTCCTCACACATGAAGAGTCTGCTAAATGTTAAAATCCTGTAATGTTCGCCTGGCTGGTGACAGTTCATTAGAGAGCCTGCTTAAGACTGATGAATTTTCTGGAGTCTCCAGGTGTTATACACTTCTGTAAAAATGACACCCAGTCTCCAAGACCACCTAATAGGAAAAACTACCAAGCCAAGCAACAGTAAGGGGGGCAGGTGGGTGAAGCGGTGAACACAGAGAGCCATTATAAGAGCCAGTGGGAGACGCTTGCCACACAAGAAGAGGAGCTACCAGACACCTTCATTCCTTCAGCTTTGTCCTGGTGAATGGGAGTGACCATAAAATGAATTGAAGGCTGTCTGACGTTGCTGCAACATGAATTGTCTAAATAAACAGGATATCCCAAGGGAGTGGACATCTAAGTGCCTGCATATACTTGGCCAGCTCAAGTCTCCTCTTCATTTTCAGCCCATCATGGCCTAAGCTGAACAAACGGTTCATGATTCAGGTCTTAGACTGTTGCTTTTGGTATTTTGGTGTGTTTTGTTTACTCCTCCTGCTGTTCAGGTCACCTGTTTTGAACTTGCTCGTTTCTTCATGCGCTACTCACAGACACGTTAAGGAGGGCTTCGGTGTTGGCAGTCATGAACAACTGATTTAGGTATAACATTGGATAGAAGCAATAGGTGCTCATCGGTCAGTTACAGTACACTGTCCATTCAATGGTGTAAAAAAAAAAAAAAAATTGGCCCACCAAGACCTGAATAAATATCTTGAGAATTTGTCTGTACGTGACCCTCTGCACAATGCAGTTTGTAACCCAAGCAGTGGTGGAGGCTCTTCAGCTCAACTCCGAGACCGCTCATACAGACCACTTCAGCTCAAACCCGTCCCCTCACCCTGCTGGACACCCCACAAGTCCTTTGCGCTAAACAACCATGAAGATACACGTCAGCCTCCTCTGGACCTCAGGCACCATTAATGAGGGGCAGCAAATCTTTAATGTGTTGGCTCTCAGTTCATAAACAGCAGAAAACGGAATGGCCTCCCAAGTGCAGAGTGGAAGAGTTGAGTTGAAACCAAATGACTTCCTGGCTTTCCTCTGATCTTTCTTTTTGTTACGCTGCACACCTTGATGTGTTGGGTTTGCTCCTTTGAAAGTCAGTTAGGGCTGAAGTTTTCTGTAATTATACATACATATGCAAAAAAATCATAACTTTGCAATCTGAGCATCAGCCTACTTGTTCATTTAATTGAAGACCATAGCAGTTAACCTTCAGAGACCTTCTTTTGTAAGAGATCCCAATTGCCATTATAATGTTTCTCCTCCATTCCATGAGGGTAATCCTGATCTAACGATTACAGCATGCTTGACGCTGCAGAGGGCTGACTACTAGCTACTCTGTCCTCACAAGACGGATCACTCAAACGGACATCATTGTGCCCGGACTGTCCTAAAGACATTGTCTCAACCAGAGGGAGTGGCGGGATGGCAGGAGGGCACTACTTGAACAACTCGGGCTGTGCTTTGATGATGAGCTTCAGTGTTACAGCTGAATCAACACAAGCAAAGCTGACAACAGAAGGACCACCGTAGACACGAGAGCATCCTAGCAGGGCTAGGGGGCCATGTTAGGTGTGTTTAATTGCCATTCATGCCCGTTTAAAAGTGTCAGGTTTGAATATGCATTCAGAAAACTGCTCTAGTGTGATGCTTGTATTTAGATGATGTTCAGAAATGTGTCTTCTTTAAGCGGGGAAAATAAGTATTGAACGCATGAACATTTTTCTCAGTAAATATATTTCATTACCAGATGTCGGTAACAACCCAAGTAATCCACACATGCAAAGAAATCAAAACAAATAAGTCCATAAATTATGTAATAAAGCGGAATGGCACAGAGAATAAGTATTGAACACGCTTACTGAAATTTATTTAATACTTAGTAGAAAAGCCTTTGTTGGTAATGACAGCTTCAAGATGCCTGCTGTATGGAGAAACTAGTCGCATGCATTGCTCAGGTGTGATTTTGGCCCATTCTTCAAATCTTGAAGGCCTTTTCTATGAACTCTGATCTGCAGTTCTTTCCATAGATTTTCAATTGGATTCAAGTCAGGTGATTGACTGGGCTATTCTAGCAGCTTTATTTTCTTTCTCTGAAACCAATTGAGATTTTCCTTGGCTGTGTGTTTGGAATCTTGTCTTGCTGAACTGTCCACCCTTGTTTCATGTTCAGCAGATTCTTATCAAGAATGTCCCAGTACATTTCTCCATTCATCCTTCCTTCAATTATATGAAGTTTGCCAGTATTTTGGGGTGATATGCAGTACCATTTCTCCTCCAAACATGGTGTGTGCAATGACATCCATCACCTGACCAGACTCGGTTCTCCCAGTATTTCATTGGCTTGTCCAAATGCTGGGCAGGAAACTTTAAATGAGCTTCAATGTGCTTTTTCTTCAGCAGTGGAGTCTTTGCACAGTGAGCTTTCCATTGGATCCCTGCCTTTAGGAAATGTGCTGTTGTTTCCCAGTTTCTGCCTTTTTTGTGCCAATCGTTAAATTACAAAATGGCTTTGCTAAATTTTTACGTGAATATAACAAGCATTTGTGTGCGAGGCATTTGTAGATTTTTATGTTCTGGCCATGCAAGCCTTTTCTGATTAATGAGCTCACACGTGAATTTTGCATTACTTCCCTTTAGTGTTTGGTGTCATTCGTAACCGTGTCTACACTGATCATCAGGGGAGAAAACTCCACTGGAAAAGGGGAATATGGTAAAAGAAAGTCTTTGAATGAAACATAAGACAAGAGAGAGTCTCATTAAATAAGTAGTTCATTTAGACACATTTATTTGTTGAACTGGTTGGAATTAAAAGCAGCAGTCACAGTGGGACCCCAGGACTGAACTTGGGAACCCCCTGCAATAACAATAACAACAACCCCATTTATTTATATAGCACATTTTCATACAAATGATGTAGCTCAAAGTGCTTTACATGATGAAGAAAAGACAAAGTAAGAATTAAAATAAGGGAACACTAATTAACACAGAATAAAAGTAAGGTCCGATGGCCAGGGAGGACAGAAAAAACAAAAAAAAAATCCAGATGGCTGGAGAAAAAAATTTAAATCTGCAGGGGTTCCAATGCCACGAGACCACCCAGCCCCCTCTAGGCATTCTACCTAACACAAATGACCTCAATCAGTCCTCATTGTATTTAGGGTTCTCATGGAAGGACTTGATGATGACGGTCATGTGGACTTCTGGCCTTTAATCCATCAATGTAAGGACATCACGGTGCTTTGATTAGGTGGTGGTGGTGGCGCAGGTCACCACCACAGAAAACCAAAAAATAACAGAAGAGAAAGTAATGGTTAGTATGGATTTTGGAGCCACCATGAATAATAATGATAATTAATTGAATATACAGAGCATCAGGATTTAACTAAGATGAAGCTATGAGAAAGCCATGTTAAAGTAATGTGTTTTCAGCAGTGTTTTCAAGTGCTCCACTGTATTAGCCTGGTGAATTCCTATTGGCAGGCTATTCCAGATTTTAGGTGCATAACATCAGAAGGCCGCCTCACCACTTCTTTTACGTTTAGCTCTTAGAATTCTAAGTAGACACTCATTTGAAGATCTAAGGTTACAATTTGGAGTGTAAGGTGTAAGACATTCCAAAATATAAGATAGAGCGAGATTATTTAAGGCTTTGTAAACCATAAGTAGCATTTAGAGAATATCGATGTCCTGAGGTCTTACAAGTTTATTCAATTGATTTTGAACCTTCCAATTTAAAAAACTAAAAGTAGAAAGTATCTTTTTTTCAGGAAAAGATTGTTTTTGTTAAAAGCAATCAATACCGGGAAATACATTCCAAAAATAAATAAAATCATTTAATCTAAATTATGTAATAAAAGACTAAGAAGAGAGTACTTAAAATAAGATACAGGTGAAGACAAGCAGAACGTGCCAAATGAGCTACACTGGCCTCAGAGCGAAGACTGGCACTGACTGCGGCCATAATGTCGCCGAACACGTGAGGAAAGCCTGGCATACGTCAACTCGGGTTCCTTTAGTGTAGCACTCTTCACAGAGTGAGCGCACACACAAGTTCTCATATAAAATGGAAACAGAGATTTTGCAAACTACTAAAAGACACAGTCAGTAGACTTGCAGAGACAGATATGTTTCAACACACAATAACACAAAGCAGACTGCCATAAATGCAAGCCAACCATATCCCTCCATGAATTAATTGTCGAGCTGTGGACGGCTGACGTATGAGGAGAGAAAAACAAAAAACTCCCGTCTGCAGCATCCCTGGGGGTCCAACTCAGACACAGTGACAGTCCTGGAGGCCTCGGCCTGGTAAGGGTGCAGTGACGCTGCTCTGAAAATACTCGTAGCGCAGTCCGCACAAATTCAGAGCCCGATAGTCAGTTGTCAGCCCGGTAAAACAAGTCTTTGTAAACTCATCCCAAGCCGTTTGATAAAAGTTCAGTATTCAGTGCCTGCATGAACAGTGGATGACAGCAAACGTCAAAGCGATGGACAACTAGTGAGAAATGACATGGAGAAATCTCGAAGTTTGATAACAGACATTAACAACCTTAATATCCTAAAATGGACACCCTACGTATACAGAGTTCCTTTCAATATGCAAGTCTGAGACAAAATCTCCACATCGCATGTGTGGACTTCAGTATGGAGTCTGTGTGTACAGGTAAGAGCAAAGTCCTAAATGACAACTTTTATTAATTTTATTGTAATTGTTCCATACAAATCAATCAATTTTTACAGAAAGTAGGACTGAGAACAAGTCGACCCCCCACCCCTGAGAGAAAGAGCAAGGCCAACGGATTAAAACTTAAGGCTTGTAAACATAAATAAATTGATGAGTTTGATAAGCCAATAGAGATGAATGCAGAAGACAAAGAAATATGGAAATAATTGCTTCCTCTGTGCTTTAAGAGCTTATTTAAAAATATTACTGATTAGATCCTGCCATGTTTTGAAAAAAGTCTGTACAGATCCTCTAACTGAGTATTTGATTTTTTTCCAATTTCAAATAGTATAACACATCGGTTTCCCACTGACTTAAAAGAGGAGAGTTTGGGTTCTTCCAGTTTATCAGAATAAGTCTGCGTGCCAAAAGCGTAGTGAATGCAATCACAGTTTGTTTGTCTTTCTCCACTTTAAACCCATCTGGAAGAACCCCAAACACAGCTGTTAATGGGTTAGTAGGGATTGTGACACCAAGGCTTTCTGAAAGGCACTTCAAAATTTTGGTCCAGAATGATGTTAATTTGGTGCAGGCCCAAAACGTGTGACCCAGTGAGGCTGGGACTTGATTGCAGCGTTCGCAGGTTGGATCTTGCCCTGGAAACATTTTGGAGAGTTTTAGGCGAGACAGATGTGCTCGATATATAATTCTGAGTTGAATAATTGTATGCTTTGCGCATATGGAGCTCGAGTGAATTCTCTGCATTGCTACTAAATGACAACTTCTACAATGATTGAGCTCCTAATGTCATACTGTCTTACTGAATGTTTAGTTCTTTTCAAATGAAAGTCTATGTTTTGACCATTCTGGACAGTAAGATGTCTCTCTAATAAGACTTCAGGATGGCATGAGACTCTCAATTAAAAATCAGCATCAGTGGTTCTAGAATATGGCATTCATGATGTTGTGCCATGAACGCACCAAAATGATCAAAATAGAAACAAGAGGAAATGAAAATGAACAACACATAAAACCAAAAGTGCAAACACAAATTACTGGCAAGTTCCTGCTAATTCTATTCAAGGTGTGACCAGGCAGGAGTTTGCCAAGTCGCATGTTGGCCACATTGCCAACTATAAGTAGGTGTGCACCTGCAAAGAGTGACAATGTGACTCTGTGACACACCAAGCTGTCCGCGCCCTCTGCAAGGAGACCAAACTTTTCTGTTTGTGAAATGATAGCTCAGCTTTCAAAGACACCAGAAGCACTGCAGACTGGTTTTTACATTTTTTGATTTGTATGCTTTTTTTTCTGATTTGTCCTTAGTTGTGTGTCACACGTTGTCTACAATACACTGATAATGCAGCCATGAATGATTTGTGCGCGTGTTTTGCTCACAGTATGTGTGAGCAGTGAGGGCCAAAAAAGAATGACATTATACAAATTGAAAGAAAGAAGTTGAAAATATGAAGAAACAAACATGTAATCACATGTATGAGTCATTGGATACCAGCCCACCGCCACTGAAACTGAGCTGCTAACCGACTAACAGGCTACAGCGCCTCCAGCAAAGGCAGCTCAAACATGGACAAGCAACGTTTATTAATAAAGCACATCTTCATACTACAATGTGCCTCAAAGGGCTTTACAAACCGCCAACGTGAAAAAAAAGGAAAACAATTAAGATTAGGCAATAATATTAAAGAATAAGTAACAAAAAAACACTCCAGTTAGGCTTTTCAGGGGTCCCAAGGTGAAAAGACCACCCAGCCCCGAGTGGGCATTCTACCTAAGGTAAATGTTCTTAAATCAGTCCTCTGTGTTTTCAGGCTTGACATGGTAGGATTTGATGAAGCTGGTCTCATTGACAGCTGAGACAGTCGTCTTCATTCCATCGTCACAGGGGGCTGCATGGTGTTTCGATCAGGTGGTGGTGGTGCAGATTGCCACTTTAGAAGAACCGGAAAAGACAGCAGAGAATAGTAGAGATTAGCAAAGACTGTGGATCCCTGAGGAATATCAAAATTCTATCCTAGGAATACAACTAAAATGTAGCTACAAAAAAGTCAAATTAAAACAATGGGTGTTTAGCAGTTAAAAATCCATCCATTCATTCATTATCCAACCCGCTATATCCTAACTACAGGGTCACGGGGGTCTGCTGGAGCCAATCCCAGCCAGCACAGGGCGCAAGGCAGGAAACAAACCCCGGGCAGGGTGCCAGCCCACCGCAGGCATTTAAAAATGATCCACAGTATTACAGCAGAGAATGGTGAGGATTAGTATGGATTGCGGAGCCATGATAAAAATGATAATTCCATGCACATACACTAAAACGTAGCTATGAGAAAGCCATGTTAAAGTGATGGGTCTTTAACAATCTCTTAAAGTGCTCCACAGTATTAGCCAGGCAAATTTCTATAGGTAATCTATCCGAAATTTTAGGTGGATGACAGCAAATGGCCAGCGCACCACTTTTTTGAAGCTTGGAGTTAAAAGCAGACTTCCATTTGAAGGTCTAAGGCAAGAGTTCACAAAGTGGTCGATATTGACCGCCTGGGGTCGATTTGAACTTTCTAGGGGTTGATAGTTTCAATAAAAAAAATGTGGGGGTCGAAGACAGCAAAAATAGACCCCCTTACTACTGCGATTTGCTTGTTACTTCAAAATATCTATGATTCCAATAGGTACCTAATTAAGAAGTAAAATAATTCAAAAAAACATTTTTTGATAAAAACACATTAGTGTACATACCAAACCTGCGAACAAAAAGGTAAAATGTGTCATTAAATGAGTCACACGTAAGAATGCATGAAAATACATGTAGCACAAACATGTCTGTGCATTGTCTTATCGAACGTATCAAAGCAAGTGCAGACATGAAAAACCGTTGCATGTCCGCACTTACTCGCGGTGGGACAAGACGTCGGATATTCGATATTAGCAGAATCTATCAGTCTTGTACGGTCATGCTTTCATAAAACACTAGAAATTGGTTTGTTTGATGTGACATGCACTTATTTGTGATTTGAACTTTGAATATAATTATTTATTGAGGAGCAGTACTACGAAAAAGAAAATCAGAGGACAGTTTATTCGAGTTTGAACAAAAATCTTCTGTTTCAAGTAATTACATACTTTGTTTTTTTTTTTTTGTCACAGGGGCTGTAGAATGTTTGTTAATAAAAGTTTTTATTTCTTCAGATAATAATATGACTGAACCAAAAAAGAAATGCAGACAGTACAGCTTTTTGTACTTATTTTGAATTTACATATTTATTTCATAAATGTCAAAAACGTAAAAAAAACTCTGCTCGTATTTTTTTGCTTTATTTTCGTTAGTGCAGGTTTCGATATTAAATGTTGCACAAGATAATGCCATATTCCATAGTCCTTTTATCTTTTTCAATCATTTATTACAAGTGATTAAAATGAAAAGTTTAATATCTAGTGAAATATTTAATATCGAGTACTGTACAAATGTATTAATTTGAGTAAGTAAAGTAAATGACAAGGAGGTCGATGGTTTTAAAAGTTTTTGATAAAGGGGTCTGCGGCCGAAAAATGTTTGGGAACTCTTGGTCTAAGGTTATGATAGGCTTTCGAAAATGTCGAATGGATCAGATTATTTAAGGCTTTGTACACCATTGGTAGAATTTTAAAGTCAATTCTGAATGACACGGGTAACCAATGTAACAACGCTAAGACTGCTGAGATGTGCTCAAAGTTTCTTTTTCTAGTCAAGATTCTGGCTGCGGTAATTGTAGAGGTGAAGAGAAGCAGGGAGAATACTTGGTTGTTCATCAAGTAAACAGCCGCACAACTTAAAATTGAATAAGAGAGTGTGACATTCTTAAAACCACTTCAATCCATTTTGGAGCACAAATCTAGTTAATAGTAATCTTCTAATATCTGTTAAATGTTTCATGTTTCAGTTGTGGGTTTCATTTTGATAGGTTGGTGGCCTGTTAAGGCGGGAGATTACAAGGGTCAAGGGTCAAGACTGGCGTCTTCAGTTCCATTAGGAATGATGACAATAGCATCTGCTGCCTCTCCTAATTTCCTACCAATTGCCACTGACCCAGTGAACATTTATATGTTGAAAGGTGTCACTTGATATTACAAACACATACGACAGTATGGAAAGTAGTGATGTGTCGTTCATTCTTTGTAGTGAACGAGAAGTGCCGACTCTTCAGTCGCTCCTGCTCAGCTCTTCTGAGAATCCATACAGGCAGTGGCCGGGACTTTATTTTGATGGGTTTAAAAAAGTTAGCTGTGGATGAGGCACTTCAAAGAATAACTGCAGCACCAGCCGCAGCCTGTCAGCTCCTCCATCAGAGGGCCAAGAGGAAGAAGTTGTAGCAAAGTTGGGTTCACAGGCTTCTGCTGCGTGGGAGGCTCTTTGATGAAAGAAGAGAAGGAGAAATCCCCCAGCTGATGCTGTACTGGAGGTGAGGTCCTATCTTGAGGAGCCCCTCATCCAAAGAGCTGAAGACCTGCTGAACTGGTGTGAGGCCAAGGCTTCAATCTACCAACTCCCGGTTAAGGTTATGGTGGGAAGACTCTGCATCATCGCAACATCGGCCCCCTCCGAGACAGTCTTCTCAAAAACAGGGCAAATAATCACGGAGAGGAGAAATCGCATCAGCCCATCCAAGCTGAGGCATCTGGTATTTCCGAATGCAAACCTGCACTAAAGACTTTTATCTAAAGTGGCATCATGTTAAGACTTTGGCCTTTACTTATTTGATTTGTTTGCTGTGGTTCTGTGTTCGGTTGTTCATTTAAAGGTTTGATCAAAATGTTAAACAATAGTAACTGTGTATTTTTTTTTTTCGGAACAAAATAAGGCGTTTATGAAATCACTGAATAAAAAAAATTGCTTACCAACACACAAGAGGTTAGTAGCACGCACTGATACGGCGCATTGCCTCACCTACCACACGACAAACCAACTCAGGATTCCAGATTAGGACCCGAGTGCAGCCCTGCAACGGGTGACACCTCAGCACCACACATGTTCAGATGGAGTGGAACATTGTGAAGTTTCTTTATGGTGGCTGGAGTGCCAATTCTGCCACCAATCCCCAAGTGTTTCCCTGCAGGTTGAAGGGCCTTCATTCAGGGACGCCAACACACAAACCATTTATAATTGCTAAGTTAGGGTAAAATAGAAGGCTCCGAGTGATACGAAATGAAGAGCCATGTGGGAGCCTCATATTTGAAACGAGCCGGACCTCCCGTCACTTAATGGAAACAATAAAAGAGTGCTCCGTCATAGTTAGTAGCCCAGTCGGCTGGGCCGAGGGACTTCTCCTTTAGCATAGCTAGTTGTTGAATCCAGCAGTGGAGTTTGATCTCCACCGGTTCCATCTAAGGGAGTATAGCTGCCTGGCGGGGACATCCTGACTAGAGGAATCTATGGTATTGGTGGAAAGAACCAGTCACATTCGCCAGCTTCTGGGTTAATGGCAGAGGTGGTGCCACAGGAGCATGTCAGCAAACTTGTGTTTCAGGTAATCTGCGGCTGTTGGTTGTGATGACTTTCATGTGGCTTTGTCACCTTATGATGCCAAAACTAAAGTCTCATCAGCTTGTAATTATTTTTCTTCTTCAATTCCCCCTCCGTCTTTTTCTTTTTCAAAGACCAATTGTTTATGATAGCATGCAACTTATCAGCTCTTGCGTCTTTTATCATGATGTGTGCTACAGCCGGGTGTGGACTGAGCTCTGTGCGCAGCGTCACAAAGCTACAGTGTGAGTGAGTCAGATGAAATGAACAAACGAAGAGAACGTCCAGTTGAATGTGGCAGGAGTCTGCTTGCTCTGCTTCTCCAATTTGTCCTAGCAGTGCAGTTTTTACTCCTCTGAGTGAGCGCACACACACACACTCACACATACACACACACGCGCACACGCATTAAACTCTGTAACTTCCTGGTCTTGTCTTGAACAGATCTGGAAATAGCTGGACTTCCTCCTATTGCTGAAACCTGTTGTGTGCTCCGCTCTGCTGTTCACTTCTCTCAGGCTGGTGACGAGAGCTCAGGGACAAGCCCTTTCTGTTTGGTTTTGACTGACTTGTAGTAAACTTTTGGTGTAGGCACCAGCTAAAGAGTTTTGTGGTAAAATCAGGTCAGGTTTCTGAGAAGTGGACAAAAGCAAGAATGGACACATTGTGAAGGTAATCTCCACTTAATCCCACAAAGGATCTGAAAAGGTGGAATTTGTCCAAGCGAAAACCTCTCGGTGGTCATTCTGGGCTGAACTCTTGGCAGAGAAAGAAGGGTTTGTGGCACAAGCAGAGCGCTCTGGGAGTCCCATTCATTCAGGTAAGCCTGTGTTTGCTCACTGGTCGGACTTTGACTTTGCTACATTTGAAATGCTAGATAAAATGAAACATCCCCTTTGGAAAACAAATTAACTTAGAGTATGGATGGAATAGAAATCACCCTGTTTTTGATTTGAATCTCCCACCATGTGCCCCCACTCGATGCTGCCATCCATTGTGATTGGGCATCCACTAAGCACGGGTAGCACCACTGTAATATGTACGAAGATTATGGATTGCTGTTCTTAACAGGAAAAAGTCACTAGCATGTCCAACCTCTCAGTCTTGTGAAGACTTCTAAGATGACCCAGCCAGAAGTCACAGGGCTTTGCCAAGATGGTGGCTCCTTGCATTCGTTAAGATTTTAAAGGCTTTGTTAAGTTAACTTTTGCAAAACGCTTGTGCTAAGGAATAGCCAATTTCGTGAAGGTTCAGAAGGTTTTGGGAAAAGCCTAAAATCTCACAGATGTGAAGACTCACAAGATTACATTTCCAGCCTAATGGTGCACCCCCTTTCGTCGGCTCCCCTCTGTCCGGGTGCTTGTGTCCCACAGTGCTGATATGGGTGTGCACCATGACAGTGGTGTCTCTCGTCTCTATGGCTCTGACCGCATTGGGTCTTCTTCTTGTCAGCATGCCTTGTATCTCATTGCCAGCTGACTTCAGTGATTTGAGTGTTAAACTTGATTAGCAATTCGATTTTCTGGGCGGCACGTGAGCTTCTACTGAGTGCTTGTGAATCTTTAGAGACTGAGGAAATGCTGTGTATTGTGTCTCAGCTCAGGGGCATCACATCTCCGCTTAGCTGTACACCAACTGTCTTTGGCTTACGAAGAGGCCCTCCTGTCTGCCGGAACCAAAGGAGTAACTCCTCTCACCCATTGGATGGGATGATTTCTAAGGTGGGCCTCCTTGTGTCCCACATTCAACTGGCTCCAAGGCTTTCTAGGGGCCTAATCACTAAAGGGTCTGCAGCCAAAGCAGGATGTAGCTGACTTTTTTTTAAGCTTCTGAAGACCATGCGGCTTTTGATGTTTTTCTCCTTTTATGTTGAATATGCGGTACATAAAGCCTGTAATTCATCTGGGTTTATTTTTGAAGAAATGTCTTATCAATGCAATGTAACTGTCTTCATTTGTAGAGCAATCACTGCTGCCAGCATATCTGACTGCCTGGAATCTGTTTGTGTTACCACAGAAACTCTCATTCTTCTTAACAAGGATGTTAAAAACGTTTTGGGTTTACCATGTGCTTTTTGAAACATTTAACACCCACATTAGGCAGACAATCTATAAACACATTTAAAGATGTGAAGGTCTTCTTCGCTATAATGTAACAGAGATGTGATATCAGTTGATTTTATTGGTGTCAGCGGCGTGATAGCCCTTTGGTGAGAATTGTCACTTTAAATGTGCTGAGGAGCATTGCAGTCATCTCACTGATGCACAAACTGGACCTTCCTGGTCTACAGAAACAATCCTTCAGCTCAGTACACTTATGGGCCCATTGATTGGGGCAAATTGTCATGGTGACCAAGCAGCAGTGGGCATGACATAAACCTGGTGTCACTATATATGTATAAGATGGACTGTAGATATACTCAGAACTGAAATGATAGTTTAAAAATGATCAGACGATGTGTTTTCCTATACTTTTGGGTCCTGGAGATCTTCAGTTTGAAGGGACTCCTGGTCTTGGGGGCTGCAGTCTGTTGTACCGTGGGCCATGATCGATGGACAGTTGAACAGCTGCATATACAGGACATGCTAGTTGGCTTGTTTTCTGAATGTTCTGAAAGTTGACCGCAACTTTGGCCAGCACTGTGGAGATGACATGCTGAGGTGAACGTGGCTACTGATGCCTTCCAGAGTATTCTCCTGTGCCTTCATTGGCTGCAAACACTTAGGGCCCCAACTGTCCCGTATAGCGTTCTGTATCCTGGGCAGCCATTGGAACAACTGGGGATAATGCCTAGAGGCCTTGACAGACATTGTGGGTGTATAAATTCAAGATCGATTGGTAAGCTGACTAGAGATAATTGACTTTACATCAGACTGAACTAACAGGCTGACCATGAGATTAAATCTAAAAGAGACTCCAGCAGTCCAACGTTCTTAAGATGTGTGTAAAGTGTGACTACCTTCCGTTCTTCTGTAGTAAAATTGCTGCTGCCATCTTCAATGCTCAGCTTTTCTGCATTAGCACAGCAGTCCTTGAAGATAAACTGACTGAGGAAATGACAAAGTCAAGCACTTGAGCTGCCAGAGTGAGACAGAAGAAGTGAGGATCCCTCACTCCCTAGCTTTTCACATTGCTTAGGGTGGCACCATTAGCTGCTGGCTGCATTTGCACTGAGAAGGAAGGCCATTTGCTGTTAACTTCAGATATGGTGAGACATCAGCCATTATGGGCAACTTGGCGTCATAAGACACAGTGGCAGCTGGTGACCACTGGCGTGACTGACTGTTTAATAACAAACGCTCCAAGAAAGCCCATCTGCTCACACACAGCAACGGTGACAGAAAACACCAGTAATAAGTTTAGACTTAGCGTGTGTTGAACCATTCAGTGCACAAATCCCCAAACAGGCTGTAGTGGAGACCCAGAGATGAGCACATCAGTCAGTTGAGGGTTATGGAGAGCTGCAACTCAAAAGCCCTAAGATAAGAAGCTGATGGTGTTACATGATGTTCAGGGTCCAGCAATTGTGGGCTCTCAATATACTAGGATGTGGTAACACTTTGTTTTTGCAACATTTGGATAATATTGGTTTGAAACAATCACAATCTGAGTTTTGCCACCCTTTTTCTGAAAGTCTCTGTAAATTAAAGAACTTGCTCTGCCTTTGTCCCAGCGGGGCCCACAAAATGATTCTTGACAGGCTGATACAGCACAAGAATGAAAAGAAAGAGAAGCAATACATAAAAGAATCGAAAAGCCAGCAATGTAACCAAAATTACAATATATAGTGCATATGAAAGTATAATACTCCATATCATCAGACTATTTATATGTCACACAGAACGCAGTGTGCGCTAATCATCCTTAATCCTTATGGCTACTTATAAATAATTATGATGATGTGCATATCTTTAGGATGTCAAAGTCCACATAGACAAGCAGCGAATGGGCAAAAGCTACGCTGTCAGTGACCAAGTTCATCTCTGGAGCCAGGAGCGGGGAGCTACAAAGACATGTGCCACTGTGCCCCTGCCATGCTTGCTCCTTTTTCATTTAAAAGTTCTCTGTCTGCAGTTCGGCTTGTCCTTCTCACTGGGCCCTGGTGGGCTGCTTGAACTGAGATGGTGGTCACATTCTGCTGAAAGGACTTTTAAGTTGCCGTTCTTGGACTATCTCTGTATCTGTGAAATGACTCCACTTCTCTATTCTTTCTCCACGTGATAAGTGCACAGTCTTTAGGTTATTTTAGTTCCATTTTGTAAATTAGTTTTAATTTCCATATTATTTTCACCATTTCTATTTTACTTTTTATTATTAAAGGCTGTATCCTAATGGTTCTGACAATGTTTGGTTTAGGTTTATTTTTAGATTAAATAAGGGTTATTTAATGAAGATTAAGAAAGGCTTGTTGTGCCTTCATTACCCAGAGACTCTAGGAACGCTCAAGTCCGGCTGTGAAAGACAGCCATCTATAGCGTTGCCTTCCCAACTTTTTGTAAAGTGTGTCTCATTCGTCTTGTGGCAGCGGCCGTGTCCAACTGCTGTTCACTTTAAACTTCATGGTAGGTGTGGGCAGAAAACTCTCACAGCCTTCCTGATGCTCCTGATTCGATAAGAAGCTGTTCGGTGCCTTGGCGATCTCTTTGATCGCATAAAGTGAACATGAAGTCAGACTTGAGCGATCAGATTCTCCCGGAAAGAGTGTGGCAAATCCAACCTGCTATATCCCAAATACAGGGCCACGGGGGTCCGCTGGAGCTAATCCCAGCCAACAGAGGGTGCAAGGCAGGAAACAAACCCCGGGCAGGGCGCCTGCCCACCGCAGGGACAACATTAATAAGTAAAACCAAACAAACCCAGCTTTCAGAGTCACTCACGTGCAGTACTGGTGTACTTCAAACCGCACCTCATGCACTGGTGGCGTACTGCTGGGTTACAAAGCTATCTATAACCACACTACTGAGTGCACACTTGGTAACTCGATTGAATTAGAAAGCTCACATTGCATTATATTTATGCTGCTGAATGATTTGCAGACTGTTTGCATACACTGCGTCTGCTTCATGTTCTGCCTTTCCTGGTACTTATTCTGTTGTCTTTATGTTTTTTTAGTATTAATACGCTGAGTAACATCTCTCGGTCCTCCAAGGTAGTAGAACATCTACTTCTACATATTTGGCATTTGCCATTTTCTGTTCTCAGAACTAAATGTAATAGAAATTATAATTCTTCCTGAAGCTCTTCTTTAAATAAGTGTATACGTGTAGTCATATTGATGGATTAAGCACAATGGCCATCTCAAAACTCAGCTCCTTGATATCGGCTTGTGCGATTTCCAGTTTACTTCTTCGATACAAAAACATCTGACTGATCTGATGTTGCCTGTTTTGAATAGAATTAACATGATCGGTGATTTTTATTTTTAATGTATTAATGGATGTTCACTCCTCAATGTTCTTTCTCAAAACTTGAAAACTGCTCTGTTGATGAGCTGAGAAATCAGTCATGTTTAAAATAAGGGGCACCAAAATTAGGCAACAAGGTGTGACTGACTGGCAGCTATGTTCGGGACATCTGGTAATCTTAAGTAAGCCCATACTGCCCCATTTAGAGCCAGTTCCTCCTGTGTGCCCATGTTTGAAAACTCATTCTTTCTAGGTGGCTGACTTTTTATTCTTGCGAGCCACATAGCTGGTTAGTGTAAAGTGAGGGGCTTTCAACTTGTCCACCTATACTGAGGGAACAGCCGTGGTGATGATGATGATGGTCCGCCTCTCGTTGTGATATTTAGAATTGGCACCAGGTTACAGAATGAAGGTGACCCCGGAGGGAGGCGCTATTCAAATCAAAGCTTGCCACATTTGCTCCTGAGCAGCCTTAGGGAGCTGTGGTGAAGCCAGCGTGCTCTGATTAATTAGTCATGAAGGCCCTGGGTGGGGTGACACGTGGTGCTTCACAGCTCTGGTGATGTAGGTTTGATTTTTAAACGTCTTTCTCGCCTTCTGCTAGTGTCTACGGTAGCTTTCTCTCAGTGCTGTGTCAGTGAGTGTGCTCTTTTTGGTCTCCTATCCAGGATTTTGGCAGTTATGCTCCGTGTGACCTCTGGGTTTGGCTTCCCAGCTGAGCTGTCTGTCAATCGTATATCAAACTTGTATTCACAAAGCTCAGAAGAGTTTTTCCTGCACTGAGAGGTCAAATGCTTAAGACTTATTAGAATCTAAGGAGTGATATTTTAAAAAAGCGAGGCAAATTACACCACTGTGTCATCATAAATGACACATTGTCTTTAAAAATATCCCTGGGTGGACTCCGTATGTGTCTACGTTTACATGTGACCACCAAAGTAACACTGCTGCCTTGCAGAGAGGTGCACAGTTGCTATGACTGAGCGCGCAGCTTGTTATTTTGCTATCCATAGCTGGATATTTCCTCATAACTATACTTGCCACTAAATAAAATCATGCGCCTCGGCTGCCCACTTCAGTTGGCACTCTGCCCTTTCACAATGTACTATGTGCTCTCGACCCAGGTGGTCACACAGGCTGCTTTACACTCCTGATAAATCGTGTCTCCGTTCTGAATAAGTGGCTCAAGTCACAAAAAGATCCAGAGGAGGCCATTGTGGCCCAGTGGGATTGCGAGCACAATGAGGTGCCTCCTGTTTTTGGCTGAATGGAGTCCATGGCAGGTCACTCAACTTTGGTGGGTGGCGTTCCATTCAAGTTTCTGGCCTTAAAGATCTCTTTGAAGTCAGGGAAGCCCTCAGCTACCTCAAGCAAAAGTTTCAAATTGGTGATCATCTGAATGAGGGCTGCAAAGCAAGAGGGGCAGTCAGTGTGGCTCGGCAGATAAGCTGCACAAAGGTGCCAGTTCAGTGCCCACCTTGGACTCTGTGTGACCTTGAATGGGGTGTCTAACCCTACAGTTGTGCACTAAGGGTAGAGATCACTGAAGAAGGGCACTAACTATATAACTAACAAATTGTGTTGACTTTAACTTTGTCTATTGTTTGATCCTTCTCTGCGGGTTTAAATCTTTGCATCTCATTTAAACCACTGAGTTTTATTGTTTACGACAACAACATTTATTTCTATAGCACAATTTCATACAAATGATGTAGCTCAAAGTGCTTTACAAGATGAAGAAAGAATAAAGAAAAATATAAAAATAAGATTAGGCAATACTAAGTAATAAAGAATAAAGTAAGGTCCGATGGCCAGGAGGCCAGAAAAAACAAAACAAAAAAACTCCAGAAGGCTGCAGAAAAAAATCAAAATCTGCAGGGGTTCCAAGGCCACGAGACCACCCAGACCCCACTGGGCATTCTACCTAACATCAATGATCTCAATCAGCCCTCATGGTTTACAGGCGTCACGTGGAAGAATTATATGATGATGGTCATGTGGACCTTTGGCCTTCAGCCCATCAATGTAAGGACTTGCATGGTGCCCTGATCAGCAGATCGCCACCACAAAAAAAGGATAGCAGAGAATGGTAAGGATTAGTATGGATCGATAGAGCCACGATAAAAATGACAGTTCAATACACATGTAGCTTAACAGGGATACACTATAGGGTGGTCCAGATCGAATTATGCAATTGTCATAATGCTATAACTTAAGTTTATTACATAGAAAATAACCCGAAAAATCCCAGACCATCGAGAAGTGTGCGATCTGACGACATTAAGAATCGTCTTCGCGCCGAACTGGAAGCGTCCCCTCATAAATTGCATAATTAGATCTGGGCCACCCTGTACAATGAAGCTATGAGAAAGTCATGTTAAAATAATGAGTTTTTAGCAGTTTTTTAAAAATGCTCCACTGCATTAGCCTGGCGAATTTCTACCGGTAAGCTAGGTGCATAACAATAGAAGGCTGCCTCACCACTTCTTTTAAGTTTAGCTCTTGGAATTTTAAGCAGACACTCAATCAAAGATTTAAGGTTACGATTTGGAGTGTAAGGTAACAGACAATCAAAACTATAGGATGGAGTGAGATTATGTAAGGCTTTGTAAATCATTAGCAGCATTTAAAAGTCAATTCTGAATGGCAGGGTCACTAGGAGTTGGTGCTGAGACTACAGGAATGCACCGTGGATGGGACGGCAGTGAGATGCTGCACAATTGTTCATCCCTTTACTGCTAAAAATGCAAATTTCCTTTTGTTACTTCTTGCTAGTTTTAGTTGCAGTCCACTTCTTTGAAATGTAACTTTCATGTAATGAGGCAGGAAATGAAGAAAAAAAAAAAAAAGAAGTTCCCATGTTAGTTTCTTGTCTCAAGGCTCAGAGATTTCATTTTCTGCTTTGATCAACTGGCCTGCAAGGACAATTATTTAAAAAAGCCATACTGACGTTTGAAAGAAAAAAATAAAATCCGAACTGTGTTGTCTCCTCACCTGGAATCTCATTTATAAAACGTTGTTCATTCTAGCAGACAACTATGCATCTGCCAAAAATAGTCAGATTTATAAAACCTGGCGCAGGCACGTTTCTATGCAATCTACCTTTAGAAATCATAATCCTCTTGTAAGTTTATGTACGTGGATACGCCGCACACTCCACCTGGTTGCTACCCTCAGACTACCACATATGCAGCATGCCATCAGCCTCCTACAGTACATCTGCAGAACTTCATTGGCTGGTAGAAAAGCCTCTGTGAAAGAAAAAAAATACTTGCAAGTTACGAAGGGTTAAAAGCTGACAAAGCTGTTTTGCTCTAATGGCAGGTCAGTCATAGAGGCGTCTGTCATAAGTAAGCTGACCTAGGACAATTTCCTCATTAGAAACGTGTCTGTTAGACTCAGGAAAGATGACATTTCCTTCTTTAGGGTCTAACTGACAAGTAAAAAAATAAATAAATAAGAACAGATGACCCATTAGCGTAATAAAATAAAATGCTTAAGTAAACGATATTATGCTTTTTGATCAAGTAAGGGGAAGGGGGAGGGAGAAAATATAAAAAAAAACAATTGAAAAAGGAAACTTTGCTCTTCTGACTTGCAACGTAGAATCCATGTCCTCTTCTGTGCCTGAATAAAAATCTAACTGATTGAACTATTCCTGTCTTCCTCGGGGGGGTTTCTTCCACACCTCCCACCTGACACATCAAGTTGTATGCTGTAATCCAAAGCTCAGCACACTGTGAGCGGTATTATAGCACCTTTGCATTCTGGGATGTAAGGCGCCAGCTACTCAACGAGTAGTTGCTATCTCCTGGCACATGTAATCACATGATTGCAGTTACAATGAGTGGTACAGGCCACATGATAACCTGAAGGTTCAGCTGACCAGGTTACCTTACCAACAAGCCAGGAACTACATACCTGCACAGCACCATCTAGTCTGCCAAAGCTATTTTGCCTCAAAATAAACGAATAATACGCTGACTCGGCCCATCAAAACACAGTGTTTATAGGTCTCATCTTGGCATCACAGATGACTTCTGCATTAATCGAATGAAACTACTTATGGTTAACAAAAGCAGCTTTATTCTCGCTATGTGTCCATATTACAATATGAGTGGAGTATAGTGCTCCGATTACATTAGGAAAACCGGACACTGCTGCAAATGGACTTTTTATGTTGGCACAAACATTTTACATTTTTTGTAGGTAAATCCACACCATCTAAATCTAAATGTAGTGCCTTGTTGGCCGGTTAATGGCACCCAACACAGCAGGCGTAATTGACATAAGCTTGGCTGAGATATTCATGACCTGTCAGGCCAGTTCCCGTAGAAGTGACAAGAGGTAGCCAAAAACGTTCTTTAGTGCTTATAAGAGTACTAAAATAGCCTCTGTACATTATATTCTTCACTTTTGAGGTGCTATATGTTTGTCACATTAATGCACTTTATAATAACGACTCGGTGATATGAGCTATTATATGAGATGTCATTTAGTTAGTTTGGCTTCATTTCCCTATTTGACTAAGGGTGTCATCATTTGCCAGTTTGGATGGGTATGTTTAGAGTTGTATAAATGTATGGCTACTTTTTGTGCTGTGGCAGATGGCCAGAACCCATGCCCGGCCAGGACGCCCCTTTGCCACTGGGAGGAGGGGAGCAGCCATGGGATGCCCTCTATGTTCCCCCAGAACGCGTGGTGGCAGCCCTCCTGGGTTACATCGGGGCCACAGGTGTGGGACTTCAGGGCTCAGACCTGTTGGGCTCTGTGGCCACCACCCGGAGGAGCTGCATGAGTTAACGAGCCCGTGTAGGCTGGAATGTGGAGGGCTAAAAAAGTAGCCTACAGCCACTACTCGTGGCACCAGAGTCAGGAGGTGGAGGACAAAGCTGCCTGGGATGAGTGGAGGAAGAAGAGAGTGATTTTTTGGGTGTTTTCTTTTCTGTGTGTTTTGGGAACTGTGTAGGGCCTGTGAGACAAGGGCAAGATGTGCCCCACGTCTGAAGAATACAAAAATAAATCTTTTTTGTTCATTTTCACCTGTGCCTCTATTGTCAGTCAGTGCCAACCAAGAACCTCTGCCACAGTGCATATGCAAATTTTATAAATTTGACCCCCTGACCACAGAAAAGCCAGGCAGTGAACTGTGCCAGTTTCTCAGAAGATTTGGCATTTACCCTGCTGTGCTGGCAATTGCTTGGAATTAGAACAGGGGTGCACATCAGGCTCTTGATGACATGAAGTGGCAGAAAAGCAAGGCCCAATTTGTCACTGTACAGTGGTTCATTTTTTGGTGTGGTTCAGCTGGAGCAGCTAAATTGCTTTTCCCACTCCACTTTGGGAATTACTAGACCCTCCTGAACGATTTGAGACCCACAAGCCTTTGCACGTGTCTGGGATCAGCTCTGAGTCGTGCCTGGTGTCATTCCCACCATGTGAGCTCTTGATCTGAGGACCACAATTAAGGACAGAGATGTTCACTCACTGGCACCACAGAACTGCTCCTTCAATGGACTCAACTCAATTTACTATAAACATGACTCTGGCTTCAGAAATACGTGGACCACCAAAATCATGTAACACTATGGGGTGTGCTATCATAAGGTTTTTCCACTTCTACAAAGCCCATATAAACAGGATTGGTGCTGCCATTTTCCTCTAGAGGAAGGACAAATAATCAATCCACTATTTCATGGCCAGAATGGGAGGCCATATTGCTCCTACTTAATCAGAGGTTTGGCTTTTGTTCCTGTATCCTGTATAGGCAGTCTTTCTGTCAGTTGGTAAGCAGAACACGGCCTCTTTTGTTTCCTGTTGAATACACTCTGCTCAGTATTGTGACCCCATTCCTGCCTTCCACGCAATACAGTGTTGGACCAAAGGTGAACGATGGACTTTGTAGATGTATCATCTGATTAGAGGTCATATAAAAATCTGTGTAAAGCGAGGTGTAGAGCTAGACCAACACATGGTGGTGAGCAACATCAAATGGTCAGAGGCCCAACTGAACAGACCTGGACAGACTCAAATGGGTAGCGAGATGGGCACCTGTCCTGCATTTGGAAAGAGGACAGTACCACAGCGTCTGAATGGACCTTCCTCAACACCTCAGTAGCGGAAGCAGGTGTAAGGACCTGCTGGTAGTGGAATGGTGTCAGCTTCAAAAAAGAGCCATGCAGTGTTGGCAGGAGGGTCTCCAGAGAAGGTGAAAATGGCAGCAGTGGCCAAAATGAAGGCCCATTAATGCGATTAGTTCAGTGAGGCCATTGAGAATGGTGTATGCATGACCTCAATGAGGTTCTAACAAACATTTCAACAAATAAAGAAGCGTAAAAGGAATATCACTCAGGGTGCTGTGTGCCAAGGGTAGAAAATGTTGACCACACTAAGGATAGCTTTGAACAGTGGAAGTAACACGTTGAGAAATTAACAACCCTATTAGTTAGACTTTTCATAGACAAGACTGAAAGAAACCTTATCTGTGGTTTCAGTTCCATTCAAATCAATTTATTTTTGTACTACACTCTTCACTGATTACAGGAACAGAGCTCTGTAACAAGCAACAGGGCAACATGCAAATACAAACCTGATAAATTACTAATTATGTAATGAATACACAAAGACACACCTTTGTTTAAATAGACAGAAGCAGTAGTTTGATACATACTACCATAAATGGAGCCCAGCAGTATTTGTCCATTAATAATTAATAGTTGAACTATGGCTGGTTTACAACAGAGAAGAGGAAAATACAATCTCCAGTCAGCAGCATCCCTGGAGAAAATAAACTTCTGGGGAGTTGATGGTACATTGTGAGAAATCAAGTCAGACACAGTCACAGTCCTGGAGACCACGGCCAACTAGCCGCCCACTACCTCCTGGTCATTCTACGATAAAGTCTGTGCCAGGCTGTCCAGTCGGATGACAGAATTTTTCCACCCATTGATTCCAAAGCGGGGGCTGGCAGTAGAGCAGTGGCACCAAGTGCCACAGCAGGATATCAAGAAGAGAAGCAGAATATAAAAGGGGTAGCAACAGTTTAAACAAATTGTATTATAGTTTTGTGCAAATGAAGGAGAAATGCAGTATGCACAGCTAATCAGCAGCTCTAATCAGGGTATGCTAGAGTAAAGTAGCGAGTCTTCAACCGAGATGTAAAAGCTGAGACTGAAAGGGCACCTCTTATATTAGCAGGCAGACCATTCCATAGCTTTGGGACCCTGTAACTAAAAGCTCTACCTCCCTCGGTTATTTTATTAATCCTTGGAATCATAAGCTGACCAGCATCTTGAGATCTTAATGTGTGCTCTGGTTTGTAGTAATGATTAGTTCAGATAAGTAAGCAGGGCTTTGACAATTTGAGGCTTTATACAGTATGTTAAAAAGAGTATTTTGAAATCAGCACTATATATAATCGTTGAGCCAGTGCAAAACTTGAGAACTGAAGTTATGTGTTTGCACCTTCTAGTTCTTGTAGTGATTCTTACAGCAACATTTTGAATTTCTTGAAAGCCACATAAAGAATAATTTGAATGGCCAGTGAATAATGCATTGCAGTAGTCAATCCTAATGGAAACAAATGCCTGAATGAATTTCTCATTATCCTTTATATTTAGGAGCATCTTGAGTTTTCCAGCATTTTTAAGATGGAAAAGTTTTAGAGGACATACTGGTGTTAAAGGCAATGCCTAAACTGTGGGCTGCTTCAGTAAAACTGATGTTTAGTTCAAATAAGTTAAAACGTGGCAGAATATTGTTGCGGTCAACATCATTCCCACAATAAATAATATTTCTCATATTTCTGTATTCAGGGATAAGTAGTTCTCAGCCATCCACTCTGTTAACTCACTGACACAATTAATTAAGGACACCATCTGAAAAGCATCAGAAAGATACAATTGGGTGTTGTCTGCATATGACTGAAAATGAATGTGGCTACCAGATGAAGTGAATACTGTAAAAGTCAGAGAACTAAGCCCTGTGGGTTACCATTTTTAATATCTAAATATAATGAAAATGCAATGCGGGCACTAAAATCAATTTGATGAATAAGAACTAAACCACACAAGAGTGGTGCTTGAAAGCCCAATTCAATTTCTAGCCTATATAATAGAATAAAATGGTCAGTAGTGCCAAATTTGGGGCTTTAATCTAACAACATAATTACAGTGAAATGTCCTTCATCAGAAGATATTAGAATGTTGTTTACAATACGGGTTAGTGTCATTTCTGTACTGTGACTGGTGTGAAGCCAAAATGGAATTTCTCTATTAAACTGTCATAAGTAAGGCGAGACTGAAGCTGAGTAGCAACTACTTTTTCAAGTATTTTTCAAAGAAAAAGCACATTTAGAATTAATCTATCATTTTACGTGTATGTGGGTTATCTCTAATTTATTTTTTTCAACAATGATCTGATAAATGACACTTTTATTGCATTAGGAGCTGCGCCAGTCAGTACTGAACTGTTCAGAATGCCAAAAATGGGTGCTGTCAGAACATCCATTGGGCTTTTCATTAGTTTTGTTGGGATATGGTCTAAGGAACAAATAGTAAGTTTCATTATAGAAATTAAAGTTATGACCTTCAGGTTAAAATGACTAAAGTGGTTTGCACAAGGTAAAACAAGGTTTCCCAATGTGACATTTAGTTTGCGAAGAGATTCTGAAATATGGGACCTAAACCTGCCAATTTTATCATTAAAGGGGTTCATAAAGTGTGCATTGCTAATGGTTTTGGTGATTTGGATTGCCGTTCAGAACTCACATCTGCTAAATTTGTCAATGTTCTATAAAATACACAAAGGTTAGTTCAGTTATTATCAGTTAATGTAGAATTGTAACCATTTAGAATAATAGCAGTTAATGAAGAGAGCTTTTTGATACTATTCAACGCTGTCTGCCCATGCAGGTTGGCAGACGTACAGCATTGTTGCTCTTGCCCAACACTCGTGTTTTCGGGATTCTAATTTAACAGCTCAAGGGCTCTCATTAAATCACAAGGAATTTCTATGTACTTTAATCACGTTTGTTTTAAGAGGAGCTACGGTAGCTAAAGCTTCTTTCAAAAATCACATTATGTCAGCTGATCTAAAGTTTTTTTTAATATTTATATTGTTATTAATTAGAAACAGATAACATTCCATACAGTCAAGTCAAATTTAACAAACCAAATCAAAGCAAATATCAACCGCAACCCAAGAGAAAGAAAGAGAAGCCAGCAACCAAAGCTACTCTATAAAAAGGAGCAAAAAAGGAAGGGTGTCCTTTTCCCCGAAATGGAAGCTTATTTTAAAATATTACTGATTAGATCCTGCCATATTTTTTAAAAAGTTTTGAATAGATCCTCTAAGTGAGACTTAGATTTTTTCCAATTTCAAGTAGTACAGAACATTGGTTACCAACTGACTTAAGAGTGGAGAGGTGGGATTCTTCTAGTTGAGCAAGATAAGTCTGCGTGCTAGTAGTGTAGTAAATGCAATTACAGTTTGTCTGTCATCCTCCACTTTAAAGCCATCTGGGCGTACACCAAACACAGCTGTCAATGGGTTAGGATGATTGTGACACCAAGGCTGTCTGATAGGCATGCAAAGATTTTGGTCCAAAATGATGTTAATTGGTGCACCCCCAAAACACGTGACCTAGTGAGGCTAGAGCTGGATCGCAATGTTCACAGGTTGAATCTTGCCCTGGAAACATTTTGGACTTTTAAACAAGATAAATGCACTTGATAGCAGATTTTAAGTTGAATGACTGAATGCTTTGCACATAGGGAGTTTGAGTGTATTCTTTGCATGGCTGCCTTCCACTCCTTTTCTGAAATATTAAGTGACAGATCCTTTCCCCAAAGATCTCTGGGGTCTTTGAAAGGAAGAGACTTTAAAATATTTTTTATAAATTGTAGAGATGCTGAGTCTTCAAGACTGATCAATAATTCTTCAGGAATAGAACAAGGTGGAAGGTGAGGAAAATTGGGCAGGTTCTCTTTAGGAAAGTTTCTTGCTTGAAAGTCGTGGAAAAATTGTGTTGATGAGAAGTTGTATTTGAAGTGTAATTGCTCATAGGATGCAAAGACATTATCTATGTACAAGTCTCCAAACATTGAATAGTTTGTAGGTTTGAAAGGGTAGAAAAAGGTGGTTGTTATTTAGAGGTGCAACAGATAAAATGTTTTTTTGGTTTTTCTATGTTGCTTCCATATTCTGAGAAGAGTTATTGGATTTTCAGTGTAATGATTGTAGTTGGCACAGAGCATGGGATATAAAGAAGTACAGCAAGATTTTATTTCTATTGCAGACCAGGTTTGTGGATATTAAATAATTTGTGTTGATGTCCATGTCTTTATAGCTTGTATATTTGCCACTCTGTAAAAAAAAATTGAAAGTTGGGTATTGCCATGCCCACTTCTGGTTTAGGTCGTTGTTGAGTCGCCCTTTGGATGTGTGGATGTTTCGAATATCAAATAAATGAAGTTCAGATTAAGTCTAATTTTTTAACAAATGATTTGTTAATTTTTTGAATTAGGAAGAGCAGCTTGAGAAGGATGGTCTTCTTAACAATGTTGATTCTCCCTGCTGATGTAAGTTGGAAGGTAGACCATCTAGTCCCATCTTGTTTAATTTTTTCCCTGCAGACAGCAAAATTTTGTTGCAAAAGAGCTTTAAATTTACTTGTAATATTTACCTAACAATATTTAAACTGATCTGCTAAGATCCGATATTTGATGTTAGAGAATTCACTGGAAAAAGCAGACTTTTATTCAAATTGATTTTAAGTCCAAATATCTTTTGAAAATCTACTAATGCTTTTAGAACTGCAGGCACAGAATTTTGTGGGTCGGTAGCTAACGCCTCTTTCAAGATCACATTATAATTACATGTCAACTGATCTAAATTGTTTTCCGTTGTTATGTTTTACTTTCCCAAAAAAATTTGATGCATAGTTACAATCAAAATGCTGTCCCTTCCTTGTTTTAATTTGCTGTTGTACTGGTAAGGGCAAAAAGAAATCAAACGTAATTAAGTAGTGATCAGAGATCACTTCATTTAAAGGTGTAATATTTCAATTTGGAATCTCAACTCTGTAAGTAATAATTAGGTCTAATGAGTTGTTATGGCCATGAATCGGGATATTAAAAATCTGGCAAAACCCTATTGAGTTTAGCAAATAAGTAGAACAGATGAAAGGCTGCCCAATTCGGTCGTGAACAATGAATGTGGTCCTAGTGGTCTGTACACTAGCACTACAATAGTGCCGGAATCTGTTTTAATATCTAATATGAGTGCCTCAAAATTTATAAATTTGCCTGCATTTTCAGAAGTGATTTGCAGTTTATCACACAGAATTATCCCAAGGCCACCTACTCAAGCAGTATCTGTTGATTCAGGAAGGAATATAAAACCATTTTGGTTTTGAGTAAAGTAATAGTGTCATATTTACAATGTCTGGCTTGAGTAAACAGACGCAAAACAGATTTTGTGCTTAATATAATATCATTTACCAAAGTGACTTTATTTCCAAGTCAGCAATCGTTTAGCAAACAATATTTTAAACTGCAAACATATTTTTGAACTGGTATTGTACTTCTTATTTTAATTTGAATAAAGTTAGTAATACATAGATCCAAAGTGGAGGTTCTGATTTTAACTCTTAATCTTATTATGATGTTCATACTTGGATTATCAATTGTGACAGATAAGGGGCGCTATCGCTCCCTTGAACCCTCGGACAATACGTCAGACACCAGATAAAAGTCCAAAAGTTGACTTTATTAATAAACAACAGTGCACAAAGCACCCTCCTCTCCACAATACTCATTAATAAACACGTAATAATCAATCCTCCACTCTCCCAGACCCGTTGCCACCCTTCCACCCAGCTCAGCTCGACTCTGGGATCTCCCACAATCCTTTTTATAGTTTGTGACCTGGAAGTGCTTCTGAACCCTCAGTCCATGTGACTTCTTAGCACTTCCGGGTCAGATCAAAACTCTTCTTTTCTTCGTCAGCCTGGAAGCACTTTATTTCTTTCGTCCTCATGACCTGTAAATACTTCCGGGCTGTATGTAAAACAAACGTCTCTTTGTCTCCCTTCAGTGTCCCCTGGCGGCCCCGACGTTATCCAGCAGGGCTGTGTATTAAAACTTCATAGTCCATGATGCCCTGCTGGAATTTGGGACCTCTCCAAGTTGCAGGGATGGCTCCATCTGGAGGCCTCGGGGTATTGGCCGGGATGACTGGCCGGCCATAGACCACACAATTAATTTAGAATTAAGTACTGGACTAAATATATAAGATGGCCCACAACAGGGATTCTGGGTAGCAGCTATAGAATAATAACAAGTTTGAACAACAGCCTGCAATTTAAGATCACAACACATAGCAATATGATGGACATGTCGATGTCGACCAGGAAGTACAATTTAGCCTCAATGTTGGATACCTTTGCACCGGGAAACATTTTTGTTTAACTGCTGGATTATAATAGTTTGGAATTCAAACATTCTGCACTATGGAGTCACCAGTTGTTAGCACGGTCCTTTCCTCTGTCTTGAGAGAAATGCTGCCGAGTGCTGAGTATCTATTCTGGTTCCAAATTGGTGGCCCATTTGCTGATGGACTCATTTTTAATTTCTTAGATCCCCGCCTCACTGTTTTGCACTCACCCTTTTGCTGGATTGGTGCTGCTGATTTTGGCCATGCACCGAGTACAGTGGGGCCCAGAGAGACTGAAGCTGAATTGTCTAAACAAACCAAGATAATCCAGTTTTCAGTGTGCCTAATTCCTACTAGGTTCTCAACGTGGCCCTCCAAAGCCCAATTTTTACCCACCTACTTTAATTAAAATTTTGTCAGGTAAATCTATCTGCACTGTTGACAAAAAAAAATCTATGCTGTACATACTCCAGTACACATAAGATGAACAACAACAACGTATTACTTGTATAGCTCACAATCACACAATGAATGCCTCAATGGGCTTTAACAGGCCCTGTTTTTGACAGCCCCCAGTCTTGACTGCCTAAAAAAATAAGAAAAAGAAAAAAACTTCTAGGAAAAAAATGAAATAAATATTGGGAAAAGAGATTCAGAGAGAGACCCCTTTCCATGTAGGTTGGACGTACAATGAGTGTCAAATAATGGGGTGAATACAACACACAAAGCAGGAAACAAGTCATCTCCTTCACAGAATGTATCATTGTAAACTCAGGAATACAATACAAAAATACAATAGTAATAGTTATAGTACCAGCTGCAAGGCAAAATGCAAGAACAGATTATAGCACTCACTAAATACAGAACTACATCTCTTTATATATAAAATCCAACGTCTGTCTGTATGTCTGTCCGCTTTTCGCAAGAGAACTACTTAATGGATTAAGATCGGGTTTTTTTCTATAATTTGCTTAAACATTCCGGTTGATTTTGCGACTTCTTTCGTTGCGCTATGTATCATAGTTCGCTTGTGGTCCCGATTTATTTGCGCAAATCCGAAAGACACACAGCGGGCTGAGAGGAGGGTGAGGCGGGACCTCAGGAGTAGGGAGCTGGGAGCTGGGCGGGGCCCTCCTCACTCACGCGCCAGCCTTTGTTCGAGTCGCTCTACCATGTTGGAGTGTACCTTGCCTCCGCTTAGCTAGTGATACCTGTTTGTCCAGCAGACATTATCATCTAGAGATTGTTAAAGAGTAACGTTTGTTGGTTTTGAAAGGGAGATCACAGCTACATGTGTTTTAGAGGCTCATTGACAGAGATACCACGGCCACGTGCTCTTCTCCTCACACGGGGGACACTCTCCCATCAGAGCTGAACATGATCAGATACAGTACCAACATTTGATGTTTTAGCATACCTACCTTCAGCTTGGCCAGAGATACCTTGCCACCTTTTAACATTTTTGGCAAAGAGATCACAGCTACATTGTCACCCCTGATAGCAAAACCAAAAATATTGTGTATCAAAAGGCTCTCGGATACAAACACTATCAATATCAATTTTTCCCCAATACAAATTATTACTTTTTTTTTGTTTTGTTTTATTGGTTTTTAAAGTTTGTCCTGTTTCACTACTATGCGGGTGGAGCCACAGGGGACAGCTAGTAATATATAAACGTACCCTCTAGAGGCAGAGAACAAATCAAACTAACATTTAATGTTGATTTCATCATTCTTTATCTTCTCTGAAATGCCACTCTTGCCAAGGAGTGATGTGAGATCCTCATATTTAGGCTTTCATGGCTGACGGGATGATCCACTTTGCTCTGCTGGTTTCTTTTCCCAGTTGAGTATTGACTTTGATCCCAACTGGACTTTATGTTTTTTTAGGTTGGCTTCTCAAAGGATATGTGTAAATGTTCTCTACTCCCAAATTAATAAATGGGGACAAAGGAAGTGCAGGATTCTTTGATAGGAGAAATTTGTGGTTGTTTCCAACCATGTGGTTGAGGTTGCTGTGGAAATTAAAAAATTCTGCAGTGTTAACTCTGAACGGGGTGGATAAAATCTGAACAGACTTATGAACGCACCATTTAAATTGTGATAGACCATCACCGTCACACTGCTTTAATTAAAATAATGATGTTGTATAACCCTGGCTTAGCTGGTCTTCTGCACCACAACTGACATGAAGCCAAAGGCGCCTCTTGCAGGCAACATCAGGTAAATGATGTGTTAAAATAGAAACTGGAGAAATGTATAAACAGTTGGGGTGCGTAGCCGATCCTTGATTAATTTTAACAAAGAAAATCAAGCTGGATGAAATACATCAAAAAGAGTACGACCCTCTGGTCTTGGCATTGGCCCACTTGGACGCTGATTCACAAATGAATGCTGACATCCTGTTTCCATCGGGTTTATATGGCAGGTAGAGAGGAAGGGTGGGGACCAGGACCGTAGCGGAGGATATGACTTCATGGTTCTTCACGAGTCTCTTTCTCCATTCTAAGGGAGGTAAAGGAAATGTCCTTAAATTTTATTTTAAATCACATATTAATCAAATTACCAGGACAGCTTTTTTTACTTATATAGTAAAAGTTAGATCCCTTATAACTTTACAAGATGCTGAAAAATTAGTTTACAATTTTGTTTTTAGTCAGCTAGATTACTGTAACACACTCCTCTCAGGACTACCCAGGAAAGACATCAATCAGTTGCAACTCGTGCAGAATTTAGCTGCCAGAATCTTAAAAAACTGAGCACATCTCTCCAGTTTTGATGTCACTACACTGACCATTGACTTTAAAATACTGCTTAAGGATTACAAAGCCTTAAATTATCTCGATCCATCCTATATTTCAGAATGCCTGTCACCTTACACTCCAAATTGTAACCTTACATCTTCAAATGAATGTCTGCTTATAATTCCAAGAGCTAAACTTAAAAGAAGTGGTGAGATGGCCTTCTGCTGCTATGCACCTAAAATCTGGAATAGCTTACCGATAGAAACTCGCCAGGGTAATAGGGTGGAGCACTTTAAAAAAAACTGCTAAAACCCCTTTATTTTAACATGGCTATGTTTTAGTGTATCTCTGCTAAGTTATATGTGCATTGAATTATGATTTTTATCATGGCTCCATGATCTGTACTAACCCCTACTTTCTCTGCTGTTCTTTTTCTGGTTTTCTGTGGTGGCGATCTGCACCACCACCACCTGATCAAGACACCATGCAGTCCTTACATTGACAGATTGAAGGCCTGATGTCCACAAGGCCATCATCATCATCTAATTCTCTCATGTGAAGCACGAAAAATATGAGGACTGATTTACAGTGCATCCGGAAAGTATTCACAGCGCATCACTTTTTCCACATTTTGTTATGTTACAGCCTTATTCCAAAATGGATTATATTCATTTTTTTCCTCAGAATTCTACACACAACACCCCATAATGACAACGTGAAAAAAGTTTACTTGAGGTTTTTGCAAATTTATTAAAATAAAAAAACTGAGAAATAGCATGTACATAAGTATTCACAGCCTTTGCTCAATACTTTGTCGATGCACCTTTGGCAGCAATTACAGCCTCAAGTCTTTTTGAATATGATGCCACAAGCTTGGCACACCTATCCTTGGCCAGTTTCGCCCATTCCTCTTTGCAGCACCTCTCAAGCTCCATCAGGTTGGATGGGAAGCGTCGGTGCACAGCCATTTTAAGATCTCTCCAGAGATGTTCAATCGGATTCAAGTCTGGGCTCTGGCTGGGCCACTCAAGGACATTCACAGAGTTGTCCTGAAGCCACTCCTTTGATATCTTGGCTGTGTGCTTAGGGTCGTTGTCCTGCTGAAAGATGAACCGTCGCCCCAGTCTGAGGTCAAGAGTGCTCTGGAGCAGGTTTTCATCCAGGATGTCTCTGTACATTGCTGCAGTAATCTTTCCCTTTATCCTGACTAGTCTCCCAGTTCCTGCCGCTGAAAAACATCCCCACAGCATGATGCTGCCACCACCATGCTCCACTGTAGGGATGGTATTGGCCTGGTGATGAGCGGTGCCTGGTTTCCTCCAAACGTGACGCCTGGCATTCACACCAAAGAGTTCATTCAATCTTTGTCTCATCAGACCAGAGAATTTTGTTTCTCATGGTCTGAGAGTCCTTCAGGTGCCTTTTGGCAAACTCCAGGCGGGCTGCCATGTGCCTTTTACTAAGGAGTGGCTTCCGTCTGGCCTCTCTACCATACAGGCCTGATTGGTGGATTGCTGCAGAGATGGTTGTCCTTCTGGAAGGTTCTCCTCTCTCCACAGAGGACCTCTGGAGCTCTGACAGAGTGACCATCGGGTTCTTGGTCACCTCCCCCGATCGCTCAGTTTAGATGGCCGGCCAGCTCTAGGAAGAGTTCTGGTGGTTTCGAACTTCTTCCACTTACGGGTGATGGAGGCAACTGTGCTCATTGGGACCTTCAAAGCAGCAGAAATTTTTCTGTAACCTTCCTGTCTCGGAGGTCTACAGACAATTCCTTTGACTTCATGCTTGGTTTGTGCTCTGACATGAACTGTCAACTGTGGGACCTTCTATAGACAGGTGTGTGCCTTTCCAAATCATGTCCAATCAACTGAATTTACCACAGGTGGACTCCAATTAAGCTGTAGAAACATCTCAAGGATGATCAGGGGAAACAGGATGCACCTGAGCTCAATTTTGAGCTTCATGGCAATGGCTGTGAATACTTATGTACATGTGATTTCTGAGTTTTTTTATTTTTAATAAATTTGAAAAAACCTCAAGTAAACTTTTTTCATGTTGTCATTATGGGGTGTTGTGTGTAAATTTCTGAGGAAAAAAATGAATTTAATCCATTTTGGAATAAGGCTGTAACGTAACAAAATGTGGAAAAAGTGTCCTCCTGGCTATCTGACTTTACTTTATTCATTTGTTGATTAATATTGCCTAATCTTCTGTTTGTTTCAAATGTACATTTCTTTCTTCATCTTGTAAAGCAGTTTGTGCTACACCATTTGTATGAAAATGTGCAATAAAATTAAATGTTGTTGTTTGGTGTCACGTCATTCTCTTTCACTGCATTTCCTACCATTTTACAGTTGATGAGAAGCTCCTCTGGCTTGTGTGTCTGACAGGTGGCACAGGTACCTTTTAAACCATTGGACTTTTGACCTATCCAAGGTGCTGTCCACTGAGGTGTGAGGTGGCCAGTCAAAGATTTAACAGCAAATTCCATGAATGTAGACATCATGCAGGCAACATCTGAGGTCCTTGTTTTAAGTACTATGCCATCTCTGTCATTGACATGTTAACTGAAAGTAAACTAATATGCCTGCCAGAAAGCAGCTGCCCTCTTTATCCTCTAAAATTTTAAAAGGAGGACATCTCTTCAGAAGGACTGCCCAGATCATAAATACACACAAGTGTCTGACTTGATGGTAGATGATGCCATCTTGCAACAAATGACTAAGAGGGCCTTTTATTTAGCACAGCCCCAGCGCCAGCAGGAGTCTTGACTCCTTCCTTACATTATCTTTTACCTTTTTCTTAATGTCTTCCATTCTCCCTCTTTTAGCACAATGGGTTTTGGTCAGGATCTATGGTGCACCCAAGGTCACGCCACATTACTCCGTCTTCAAGACTCTGAGCTGCGCCTCATGGAGGTTATGAAGAAATGGATAACTCAGCGGGCCAAGAGCGACCGAGAGTACTCTGCACAGCTGCACCAGATGTGTGCACACGTTGAAAAGCAGGAAGCAGCCATGCAGAATATGGGCCTGGACTACATCAGCCATCTGAACAAGGTGAGGGCTCTGCAGGCAGCACCAGCTCCTGTTTTATGTTACTGTTTACTGTGCGACTTTACCATTTTGCTGCTTTCTATTTGTCATTCTTCATAGCATTTGCTATTCATAACAGATACAGCAGACTGAGATCTATAAAACTGTTCCACTGGTCCTGTGGTCTCCATTTGCTGCTGTCTATGTGGCAGCGCTATCAAAGCCCTAACACTTTTGCTCTGTCGTTAACAGTCTATCTGAAGCTTTGCTTGCCACCTCTTCAGACTTATTTTTGCACATGTGCGACAGTAGAGACCTAGACATTTCCTGCAACCATTATCTTTATAGTGTGTGGTGAACTCTTATTTGGTAACACAATAGTTAGTACTGCAGCTCTAAAGCTCTGGCTACTGTCTGTGAGGAGCTTGCATGTTAATCCTTCATCCCTTTCAGGTTTCCCTGGTAGTTTCCTCAATCACAAGTCCTGTGTGTCAATTTGATTAGGGACCCTAAATTGTTTCTCTATAGGGATGTCAATGAATGCTCCCTACAAAGAGCTGGTATCCTGTCCAGGGACAGTTTCTGCTTTTTGCCTGATCCTGTTCCAATAGGCTGCCTCTGTGGACCTCGGTATTGGAATAGGTGGGTTCAGAAAATGAATATATTTATATAATATTCCCAATATGTTGTACGCACAATTAACTTCTAGATGAAATTATTTGATTTTAATTCTGTTCCCTAGACCTGGAACACCATGGTAAATCAGACTGAGACCTTGAGCCGCATCCTCCGAAAGCATTCAGAAGATCTGACCTCTGGCCCCTTGAGCAAGCTGAGTCTTCTCATTCGGGACAAGCAGCAGCTGCGCAAGAACTACAGTGAGCAGTGGAATCAACTCAATCAGGACTTTGTTCGGGTAAGGAGACAATTTCCAGTCTTACAAGCTTCCTTCTGATATATTTGACTATACTTTATTCCAATCTCACAAATTCTGACAGGAGAGCTGAAGGGACTTTTTAATGTCAAAAACAAACTGTGTCTTTATACTCAAAAGTAACTTTGCTGCTTATATTTTATTTAAGTTTAGGACGTTGTAATGGGTCTTCTGGTGATTGTAGGCAAGAATAGTGAAGTCAGTGGTCACAGAGTGACGTCAAAGAGGAGTAAGAGGTTGAAACATTTGGTGACTGATAAAGTAGAACATCAGATAAGGTCTGACGAACACACGCCATTCAGTCCAACAAGCTCACCAGTCCTGTTCACTGAGATTCTACAAAATATCATCAGACTGAGTTTTGAAGGTTCCTAGAAGTCTACTGTCTACCATATTGCTTTGTAGTTTATTCCATTTGTGCAAAATGTACTCTTAAGAAGATGGCACATGTGTCCCTGTGTTGTTACTGAAGAGTTCATTTTAAAGTAATGACCGTGTTTTTTTTTTGTTCTTTATTTCGTCTTATACAATTTCTCATATTAGGAATTTATTAGATTTCGCATACTCCTTGGGGTCAGAGCGCAGGGTCAGCCATTGTACAGCGTCCCAGGAGCAATTGAAGGTTGAGGGCCTTGCTCAAGGGCAGTGACGGGGGTTCAAACCGGCAACCTTCAGGATACCAGCGCAGATCCTTAGCCTCAGAGCCACCATTCCGCCCATATGTAAAGATTTTTTTTATTATTGTTAATTTTGATGAGTCTTTAATTCAGGTCGAACTCGGGCTAGCACTATGCTCAGAATTTGAAAAGCAACCACGTTAGTCAGTTGAGCCACTGACGGCATCAATTCACTGTACAATCTCACTTTATAATTCTAAACACTTCATGTTACTCCTAATCTCTATTTGCTTAAAGTGTAAATGTTCAACTCCTTCCATCTCTCCTCACATTTCATACCTCTCAGTCCAGAAATCAGTCTGGTCTCTCTTTCCTGGACTTTCTCTCATGTTGCTATGTCTTTTTTGTAATATGTAGTGGCGGTTTGTAATCTGGGGTGCCACCAAATATTTTAAAAACTCTACTTAAATTAATTAGGTAGTGTGAAATAATCATGAAATAAATGTGTTTATTTGCACAGTATGCCTGGTGTCAGCACATATCAACATTCATTAAAAATTGGTTCTGACTTGTGAAAGACGGCAACTAAATGAGAGTGCATGTAAGTCCTTGATCTTTTGGCAAGCAGGTGACCTGAGGTTGCCCTTTCATTGGTTGTTTTCAGATTTTTCCAGGAACACGGCTCTCTGCGCCTCAGACACTCCCGCATTTATTGGCCGTGAATTAGTATTAGGTTTTATTAATCTAATATGATTGGACAATCGTCGACGCACTATTTCAAGCTCACATCAATGGTTGACAGTTCACACCCACCATTAACATAACTACAGATGAGCAAGCGTGGCTTTACGGCCATGGCAACATCAAGTGGAACTTTAGAAATCAAAGAAAATATGGTTATTTCTTTAATGAAACACTCCTTCATAAATCATTCACTTGAAGAGAAAAAGAAGAAAGAGGAGTTTGGACCGGAGCAACCTGACGTAAGTATTCAGCAGCAGGCAAGTGGTGCAGGACAAGCTTACACTGCTCTTGTTATTACCGACAGAGTTGGCTGACTAGATGTGATGTAAGTAATGCCTTTTTTTGGCTTTCCCTCTTTGCTGTTTCAAAGTGTTGTGGAGAACAATGGGGATATGAGACCTAAAACATCCTTCTGAAAAATTAAAGTGGCACGAAAGCCGCAGTCATCTACAGGGTGGGCCATTTATATGGATACACCTTAATAAAATGGCAATGGTTGGTGATATTAACTTCCTGTTTGTGGCACATTAGTATATGTGAGGGGGGAAACTTTTCAAGATGGGTGGTGACCATGGTGGTCATTTTGAAGTCGGCCATTTTGGATCCAACTTTTGTTTTTTCAATAGGAAGAGGGTCATGTGACACATCAAACGTATAGGGAATTTCACAAGAAAAACAATGGTGTGCTTGGTTTTAACGTACCTTTATTCTTTCATGAGTTATTTACAAGTTTCTGACCACTTATAAAATGTGTTCAGTGTGCTGCCCATTGTGTTGGATTGTCAATGCAACCCTCTTCTCCCACTCTTCACACACTGATAGCAAACCCGCAGGAGAAATGCTAGCACAGGCTTCCAGTATCCGTAGTTTCAGGTGCTGCACATCTCGTATCTTCACAGCATAGACAATTGCCCTCAGATGACCCCAAAGATAAAAGTCTAAGGGGGTCAGATCGGGAGACCTTGGGGGCCATTCAACTGGCCCACGATGACCAATCCACTTTCCAGGAAACTGTTCATCTAGGAATGCTCGGACCTGACACCCATAATGTGGTGGTGCACCATCTTGCTGGAAAAACTCAGGGAACGTGCCAGCTTCAGTGCATAAAGAGGGAAACACATCATCATGTAGCAATTTCACATATCCAGTGGCCTTGAGGTTTCCATTGATGAAGAATGGCCCCACTATCTTTGTACCCCATATACCACACCATACCATCAATTTTTTTGTTCCAACAGTCTTGGAGGGATCTATCCAATGCGGGTTAGTGTCAGACTAATAGCGGTGGTTTTGTTTGTTAAGACAAACACAATGGGCAGCACATTGAACACATTTTATAAGTGGTCAGAAACTTGTAAATAACTCATGAAAGAATAAAGTTACGTTAAAACCAAGCACACCATTGTTTTTCTTGTGAAATTCCCAATAAGTTTGATGTGTCACATGACCCTCTTCCTATTGAAAAATCAAAAGTTGGATCCAAAATGGCCGACTTCAAAATGGCCACCATGGTCACCACCCATCTTGAAAAGTTTTCCCCCTCACATATATTAATGTGCCACAAACAGGAAGTTAATATCACCAACCATTCCCATTTTATTAAGGTGTATCCATATAAATGGCCCACCCTGTAGACAAAATTAAGACTTTTTTTTTTGGCCTGCTTATTATTGCTGAACAGCTAGATGAAGGCTACTGGATTGGCATTAAAAGGCACAACGAAGAGGTGGGCAAAAATCGACGCATCCTATCCAGAATAATAGACGGTGTGAAGTTTTGAAGAGCATTTGAATTGGCTTTGCGTGGCCGTGATGAGTGCGAGAGCTCCGATACACCCGGGGGTTTGTGGATTTTGTTGAAAGAACACCTTGAGAATGCCAGTCACTGTATTTAAAGGGACTTCAAAAACTGTACAGAACAAGCTTTGGGACGCCCCAAAGCACTTGGTGCCATTCATATATTTTCCAACTTAATTTAAAAAAAAAAATGCATCTGTTCAGACTGGCATTTGGGTAGCATTGTCATCTGCACATGTTTTTATACTGTCATTGCTCTGTATTTTGTTTTAATATTTCATTTTATTCTGTTTTATTGTTCAGTATTTTGTATCTTTTCTTTGCATAAATAGTTTTTAAAAAGAAGGTGTCTATTTTGCCACTAGTACAATAAGGTGTGACAGTAGATGGCGCTATACCAACGTTTAACCCACCACAGACAGACGGAGGAGGCACACTTATAAAAACACAAGCTGTTTTTATTCTCTTTTCGCTCGTGGAGAACGTCTTCCACGTTCCCACAAGCCCAGAACACAGTCCCAAACACAATCACAATTCCTTAACCTTCTTCTACTCTTTTCTTCTCCACTCCTCCATGGCAAGCTTTGTCTCCCACCTCCCGACTCTGGCTCCCGGAGTGGTGAGTGCTGGCCCATTTTATAAGGCCCCCGGAAGTGCTCCAGATGCTCGTTGACCTACTTCTGGCAGCACTTCTGGGTGTGGCGGAAAACCCACCCATGAGGGCTCAGCAACTGTTGCAGCACCCCCTGGTGGCACCCACAGATCCCAACAGGGCTGTAGATAACTCCAACTCCCATGAAGCCCTGCAGGAATCCGAGGCACCACTGTAACCCATGGGGGCTGCCATCTAGCGTCCTGGGGCAGGTACTGTTCTGTCCACGCTTGCTCCCCCAGTTCTCTCTGTGAAGAGGCATCCCGGCCATCTGTGACACTGGAAACCAAAAAAGTGTCATTTCAATATCGCTTGCAGAACTTGTGTAACTTTTCATAATTTCAAAGTTTCATACGTGTTGTTTTAAGTGAAATTTGGATTATATTAATTTTATATTACAAATCATTTATGACACGTGATGTGATATGAAGTGAATATGTTCAAATTCTGCATTTGTTTTTTAAATGGTTCATCTGCCATCCATTAAGTAGCCTAAATTTCAAACTCTTAATCTGTCAGTGTCCTGTAGACTATCAAACGTTACAGATTCACATATTTTTCTACATATTAGGAAGTTTTTCAAAAGTACGTAAGACCTTTCTCAGAAACACCATGACTCGGGAGAGGCTGAATGCATTGGCCATGCTGTCAACAGTAAAGAGACTGGTGACTGAAATGACTCCATTTAATCGGAAAGAAACTGAGAAAAGGAGGGCAACATTTATGTTCAAGTAGTGCTGCTGGGCAGTGTGTAGGCAACATTACGGCCTGTGTGTTTTTTCGTTTCTTTTCTCCTGAGCTATGAAGCGCTGCTTTAGTTTACAACCAAATTGTTTTCACCAGCTATCACTGGTAATATGGAGACCAAAACTGAACACAGTACACTGGGTGAGAGCCCATTAGTGCATTACGTAAATTAAGGATAGCCTCCCTTGATATGAACTTCATACATTGGATTATATACCATAACATCCATCTTAATCACTTCCATCTGGATGTAGATGGTTACAAATCCAATATGATTCCTACGTCTTTCTCATAATGTATTATACTGTATCTAGCATTTCTACTTCTTGAATGTAACACATTAGATTTATTTACGCTAAATTCCATCTACCCAAATGTGCCCAAAAGTGTATCCTATCCTGTGATTCAGTTGGTTCCATCTAGTTGGGTATCATCTGCAAACTTAACCAGCCTGTCCAGATCATGTCCAAATTGTTTATGTATTTTTAAAATAACAGCTGCCCCAATACTGATATCTGAGGGACCCCACATACAACCTCCCCATATTCTGATAAGATTCTTTGTCTTTCAAAAGCCGACTCTTGTTGTCACGTGAGGGAATCGCCGAACCCAAAAGAAATGTTGGAACTGAAAACGGGTTTCTTCATTTATCATTAAGTCACTAAAACAAAACAAGTGTTCATTGGCATAGAAAAATAAAAGGCCTGGGCAGAAAATAGCCAAGCCATAGTGCTTTTGGGCTGTGACGGCTCTCTTGAGGCAGTTCATCCTGCGGTACACTCAGTCTATGAGTAGATGCCTCCTATCGTGGCACCCCTGGGCTTTATAGGAGTCACACCAGAAGGGACAGAGTGAATGGCCATCTTCTCGACACCGTAGATGGAAAGGGAGATGATCCAGTTAGTGACTGTGCCCCCTCTCATCCAAGTGTGGTGTTACATACCTCAGATGATCCCGGAAGGTGATCCTCCATTGCACATGCATGATAGTATTAATACTATCATTGGGATGCACATGCATTCTAGAGAGGGTCATTGTCCAGGAAAAGTTGAGTCACAGCTAAGAAAGCCAGGTCTGAATTTGGCTAAAGGAGATTTGCTTTAGTTAAGCAACAGAATTGGCAGCTGGAATTTTAGAAATCCACGTTTGTATCGTACATTTGTGTTGAACTGAACAACTCTTCACCGGTGGCACACCTCTGTTAACCTGGTAATGTTTGATCTTTTCCATAACAATTGTTTTCAGTAATTTATCTGTGATGCATATTAAAATTACTGGCCTGCAGTGAGTCAGCCCGGCTACCTTCTTCATATACTGGAGTAACGTTTGTTAGTTACACCTTTTGAGCATTGAATATATTTAATATATTGTATATGCACTCACTATCCTCCTTAAGCAGTCTAAGATAAATGTTATCTGATGCTACTGATTTGTAAGATTTCAGCCTATTTAATCCCCACAGTACTTCTCCCTCTTCAATTTCCAAATCACTCAGCACCTCATTTGCAGTTCCTGTTTCTGCTTGGAGGTGATTATCAACTTCTTCATGCATGAAAACTGCAGAGAACTGCAAATTCAGGGCATCTGCTGTTTCACTGGAGTTACTGTATTAGTCTTATATGCTTAATAAAGCTCTGGGGTTTTCTTGAATCCTTTACTATCTCTATATTTTAGGATAAACTTGTCCTGTATTACCTACGAGCTGTCCCCTGCGGCTCCACCCACGTAGTAGTGAAACAGGACAATCTTTAAAAACCAATAAACCAACGGGTATCGCTAGCTAAGCAGAGGCAAGGTATGCTCCAAAACGTGACCAGAGGTAGACTGATTCGAATGGAGGCTGGAGTGTGAGTGAGGAGGGTCCTGCCCGGCTCTTCACTCTTGACGTCACACTTCTCCCTCCCCTTGGCCTGCAGCCTCTGTCTCGGATTAGCGCGATTATATTGATCCTGCAAGTGAACTATGATACTTAGCGTGGTGAGTGAAGTTGCAAAATCAACCAGAAAGTTCAAGAAAATTATAGAAAAAACCCGATCTAAATCGTTTTGTTCTCTCGTGAAAAGCAGACAAACATGCAGACAGATGTTGGATTTTGTAAATATAGAAATGAAAGACAATTTTAACCCCCCCCCGACATCTCTTCAATTGTCTCCATAATTAATGGCTATATTAATGTATCCACTGAAGACTTTGTCACAGCTGCTCAAAAATTTGGCCCCCTAAGCTTAAACGAAACAGTTTTATAGTTTTGAATATGTGTGCTGCCAAAACACTATGAAATGTATGATATTGGGATGTTTAAATCCCATTTAGCTCTATCTCAATTAAAATGAAATACTAAATCGTGAACAGAATATGGAGATGAAGGTGCCCTTTTAAACGTGAGGTAAGGCAGGCCTGGCCCTTTTCTTCTCCGCAGGCTGTCCGGTAACAGAATGTCGTTTTGGAGTCAAATTTGGAGTTGTGCTGTCTGGTTATGGATGGTGAGATGCGACCCTTTAAGAGTTATGGAAGAATTTGAAGAGCCGTTATCTCACTAGAGTCTCTTGTAGCTTGGTGACCTTGACTATCAGGGTTTTAGTATTTTTCTTCTTTTGTTTGGTATTTGTTTAATTGCTGTGATCATCCCTATCATGTGTTCTTCCATTAACTCATGTGGTGTCATTTTGGGTAGGAGAGGTACAATGAGAGCACTTCTCACCCTTCCAGTGGGTTTATTTTTATTTTTTGTACATTTGGACACAGTTTATCATTGCTTTTGTCCGAGCCAGCCCAGGGTCTGGTAAGCCTTCACACTTGCCTATGGGTTTATCAAAACAATGGGTAAAATCCAGACCAGCCTAGGACCTTGGGAATTTTCACACTTATAGAAAGGTGACCCTTGGCTAATCACAACACAATCTATGGAATGGGATCACTGAGAAGCATGCTGTGTAGGAATTAGCTTTAAAGGTTCTTCAAGCTCCTTCCAAGAGGGCCCATTCCTCTGGGCATTTAAATCTTCACTCAGGTCTTTGTAGCTCCCATGGCAAATCTCAGTCATAGGATTAAATTGAAGAAGAACCTGAAATTAGCGCTGCTTTTGAACCCACTGGCCATAAGCTCTGACACTGATGTTCTTCTCTCTGTGCTCTGTTTTGTCACACTTTTCTGTCACCTTATAAAGGACAAGCTTATTATTTGTTGCAAATCTCTTCTGGTGCCCTACTGATTGCAGCTGTTAGCTACTGGGTGAGATGACTTTTAATTTATA
>JANRMT010062829.1:30389651-30400932 GCA_026402145.1 Polypterus bichir lapradei
GTTCATTCATAGTTTTGATGCCTTTAGTCATGAAAATAAAGAAAACACATTGAATGAGGAGGTGTGTCCAAACTTTTGGCCTGTACTATGCATGTATGTATGTAACTAATTCTCCAACTTCCCGTGTGGGTGGAAGGCTGAAATTTGGCAGGCTCATTCCTTATAGCTTACTTACAAATGTTGGGCAGGTTTCATTTCGAAATTCTACGCCTAATGGTCATAACTGGAACCTATTTTCCCTCCATATAATGGAGTTGAGCTTGATGGCTGTGGGGGGCGGAGTTTCGTGTGACATTATCACGCCTCCCACGTAATCACGTGAACTGACTGTCAACGCAGTACGTAAGTACGTAGAAAACAAGGAAGAGCTCCAAAAAGCGCTGAAGAAAACATGCATTATATAATTGAGAAGGCAGCGAAACAATAAGAAGCGAGCGAGTGACATATACAACCATATTCGAGTGCTGCTACTTCGGAAACAAAGCACGGTGTAAACCTAAAGTTTAAATTAAGTTCATAGACAGGCTGCCGCTGGCGTTTTGTCATGCCCACGGGTAATGCGGGATACAAGTTTAATGAGAGGACGCAGGATATAAATGAGAGTTTTGATCACTTTGTAACGAAGTTAAAATTGCAGGTGAAGGGCTGTGCTTATGCAAATTCCGAGAGACTGTGTTTGTGGGGGATTGACAGTTAAGGCGGGTGGGGGAATCACGTCATCATCTCCCCTCCCATTCACCTCATTTCGCTCTGAGCTCCGCAGCTAACGCAGTCTTACGGAAGCGACTTTGACGCTGCCACCAAATACTCACAGAAAAATCCACAAGTTAATACACACTCTGAATCCTCCAGGCACTACTTACAAAAGGTTACATTGACAATCGTGTTACGTTATTTTTAAAATGTTTCCTTTTCTTAGGACAAGCACAGCTGTGAAGGTTTGATGCATGTGCTCCATAACACGTTAAAAAATAATGCATTTAATCACACTTTTCATTCCAATACATGATTTCCTGGTACGCCGATTACATTGATCAGCGCTTCCCGATTCATTTTACCCTCGCACCCCCTTGGTTTGAGAACAAGTATGGGGAAAAAATAGGAGGGTGTAACAGAAAAACAGATCACCAGTTGAAGCTTTATGAATAATCGATACTTTATTTGCTATCAATAATTGTTTTGGTAAAGCCATACTCGGTGTAATCCTCCTTCCATTTTATAATTTTTCCGCCACTAGTCATGATTAAATGAACGGTAAAAAAGTAATAGCGAAGCGAGGGTGACTTATTCAGGCAGGCAGGCGACAGGTCAATAACTCGAATTTGGATATACTGTAAGTAGGTTCTATTTAGTCGCCAGAAATATCTTTGGTAGGAATAGAAGTTGAATTTAGTCTTTAAATTTCTATGGTGAAGAAAAATTTATGCAATGATGACTAAATTTAACTATATAAAGTCAAAACGTGTATATATAAAGTCATTCCCAAATATATAAAGTCAAAACCTGAGTATATAAAGACGGCGTTGGAATATATAAAGTCAAAACTTGAATATATAAAGTCAGCGTCGGAATATACAAAGTCAGCGCTGGAATATCCATCCATTTCCCAACCCGTTGAATCCGACCACAGGGTCCACTGCGAAGCGCGGGTATTTTGCGATATAGATATGACAACACTCCTATCAATGACAAAACAATTACATTAACAATCATGTTACGTTATTTTTAAAATTTTTCTTCTTTAACACACTTCTTCTCCGCTGCGAATCGCGGGTATTCTGCTAGTAATATATATATGTGTGTATTATATATAATGTATGTATGTATGTATATAAAATCTCTCTCACACACACACACACGTGTGTGTTTGTTTGTATTTAAGTTGAAAAACAGGTATATTTTAATAAATGCTATTGTTGACCGACTGTAACCAAGTGCTCTGCCAGTGAATGATGGAGTTTCACCTCTCTCTGACCTTTTTGTTATTTCTACTTTATTTTCAATGGTGATGGTTTTTTCTTTTCTTTACTGTATCACCAGCACTTGCATCAGATTTGTGTTTCGGAGACATTGTTGAAGGGTGAAGACAAAAGGTTAAGATGCTCTTCTGCACAGCACTGTACACGCTATCACAGCAGGAAGGCACCAGTTGTCAACACGTCTGATGTACTGACGAGACAACTTCCTGCTATGTACGTAACAGTACAAGCAGGCTTGCTATTGAGAATGAATGTGGGCAGTGACGGGCGGTTCATCACCAGCCCACCTCGGTTACTTCCACTACAATATGCTGCCTGCAGCGTCCACCCACCAAGAACAAACAATGTTGCTTTTGTCCATGGCTTTATGTTCGGGTGTTGATTGCTATGGTCTGCGTCTTTTGAGACGTATGACTACTGGAGGGAGGGGTGTGGTTTAGAAGGCACGCTGTATGGAGAGTTGGTTAAACATGGTTCAAAATAAACAGCTTTTGAAACGTTATTCTGAGAGTGTCGCTACTTCAGTCTAGAGAACACTACACTACCCTTGTTTACCTCTCTCGAGACAAAGCCATGACTGCCCATGAGCATCAGTATGGCATTTGCTAGCATTCAGTGATCAACCTGTGCTATAGCTCACTGTGAATTTTCACGTGATTTTGTGTTTTTTCGCGTAAATTTGAATTGATTGTTGAAAAGTATGAAGGTGGCATGCGTACCCGGGACATGGCTGCTGCATACAATATGCCAAGAACGATGGTATCTACGATTGTGAAAAACAAAGACATTATTAAAAAGTAAAGTGAGGTTAAATTTTCATTTATGTATTTTATTATTAAGCAGTGTTTTAAATTATTTTATACAACCCCATCAATGTATAATATGCCAGTAACAATAGGATTTTTTTTCATGGGAACGGAGTAATCATTTTCCCTTTATTTCTTATGGAAAAAATTCATTTGGTATATGTCCTGTTCGGTATAAGTCAAAGGACCTGGAATGGATTAAGGACGTATACCGAGGTACCACTGTGTGTGTGTGTGTGTGTGTGTGTGTGTATGTAGTGCTGTACAATCTGTTTTGCAGGGTAGCACTTCTGTGTTGCTTATTTGAAATGATTAAATGCTAGATTATTTGAAAAATTAAAATAGTTTATATTTTTACAATTAAGATAAGGCATACTTATAAAATTTGACACTTCAGGTAATTTTCAGTATATTACAAACCATTCCATTTTTTTCTTTCAGAATGTTAACTTCTGAAAAACCAGACATCACCTACACTCGCCATTCAAAATGTAAAATGTGGGAAAATTTTAAACATGGAAATGTTAAATTGGGGGTTCTGCTCCAATTAAGGAAACAAATGTTGCATGTATATGCAAAATCAAGGCAGATCATAAAAATCTTAAATGACAGTAATTTTAAGATTAAGAAGTTACTGTAAACACAGTAAATTTAACAAATGGACTATATAAATTCAAGATGTATTTAGATAGTTAATACATTGTTACATGTTCATACCATACTCGCATACCATACTCTGTCCTTGAACAGCGGTGTCCCTGTTCTTGAAGAAAGTATTGTAACGAAAGGCACACATTTGAAGAAGCATCTTTACCAGCATCTCCAACCTTCAGGCATGTGTTACCCAGCAACATAATAAACATTTCTGTTCAGGCATGCTTCAATAGTTCTACTCAATCACAAAGTGGTTGTGGTGGAGTAAAATGCCACTTGTTTCAGATCCATTTTATTTTCTCTGTGGTATTTGTAATAAAATACAAAGTCCTTAAGGTAAAATAATTGTTGGAGTGGAAGAAAGACTTCACTTATCCTGAGTGTTGGACTTTTTCTTAAAACCTTGGTTGTGTACAGTTTTTATCAGAGCCTTGTGTTTTGATTAATAAAACTCAATGGCTGCTTTTATCTGACTTTGCTTTCAGTAGCCTTCTGGATATAAGACTGCATTTTAGCGTGAAATCGTAATTAGTGCAATGGCACAGATAACCATTAACATTAAGGGACATTGTGCAGCTTTGCTTAGCTTTCATATAGTCTTTATACTGGACTATGTGGTTGCATTTTAAATGGCTGTTTAAATGTTTGCTTGTAGTGGGTTTAATAGTTTGCACAGTGCACGTCTGAAAACAAAATTTCCATTTTCCAGTGCTATGAAAAAAATTGCCTTCTTAACTATAGTGTAATATGCAGCTTTTAACATCCAAATTCACCAAAGTAAATCATTGCATTGATTAAGAGCATTAGAATACAACTTTTTTTTTAAATTTCAAGCTATGCTCATTTGGCTTACTTCCTTCTCTTACACACATCCCCTTTTCAAGTACTTGTGTATTTAGCTCACTTAGTCTTCACTAGTCTTAGACTTACTCTTCACAAATCTAACTTCTTGGCTCTTCTCACACTCCAAAGCAGATCAAAGTCAATCACGGTCGTGCTATAAGCGCTTGCTGTCAATAGGTGATGCAAGGAACATTATGAATGCAGGGAACAGTATTTGGCCACCAACCTGGCCACGACCCTGCTTGATTGCTGTGTCTGTGTATAGGAGAATGGTAGATCCCGCTACAATAAATAACCATGCTGTTCCTGTTTCAAGCTGAGTAAAGTTGGTTTTGCTAAAGTACTGAGACTCAGTCTCGTGTTTTGGGGTGCAAGACAGGGGCTTGCTCGTCACAATATATACACATGTATAAGCATAGTTTTCACTAAAAGTGACAAAAGTGAACAAAATCTGATGACATTAGGTCCGATTGCTTTGTATGTTTAATGTTTTTGCTGTCTCCTCCTAATTTCCAAACTCTGTACACTTCAAAAAATGTTTGCTTGTTTATAAAAAAAAATTCAAAATCTCTTTAGATATACTTAAACTTCACTGACTGACTATTACTGCTGAGAGTAGGACATCAAAATTTTAACTGAGTAAGCCAGTATTGCTGTTCTTCACTTACTTATAGATTCAATTTGGCCACAGGTTGTCCATGTTAGGTTATGCAGTGTAAAAAGGTAGCAAATACCTTGTTTATACAGAAAACCACAGGTGGACGAATTGATAGCTAAGGAGAAATGGCCTAATTATGCAAATAAATGTTGATAAAATGTTGGCTTTTTCTCCAAAATGTTATTTCTAAAGAATAATTTTACTTGATAAGCCATGTGACATTAGCTTTCAGTTCCTCCCAAAGAGTCAAAGGAATCCCATTTCGATTGAAATAATCCTTTTGGGGCAGTGATGGGAATATGTGATCCATGAATTACACCTCCACACTAAGGAAGTCTCCTCTCCTGCAAGGCACTTTCCAGTCACACTGTCTTATTGGTGGTTTGGCTAATTCCAAAAGGATTGGATAAGGTTTTTTAATATATATTTTTATATATTATTATTATTGCATTACTTTTTCTTCCACGAAGAAAATGTAAATTCCTTGTAAACAATAACTTTCATTATTTTACAAGGACTCATTTGTTTTTTTTGGGTGGGGGAGTTCTTTAACACCTGTTTTGGCTATTAGCAGTAGCACTTGGCTAATTTATGTATGCAAACTAGCCATGTTGTGATGCTGGCACAGGGATTGATGTTATATAGTATATCCTGTGGCAATACTTGGTATTCTCATTGTAGTCTGCTAATGTACCCCTTAAATGCATGTGTGGTGGAAGGCTAGGTTACTGATTGGGTTGTGACATCATGCACATCTGAAGCAGATCAATAAAGCTTTCAGTTTTTATTTTGATTGCAAGTGAAAGTAAAGGTTTGAATCTGGCCTTTCAAAGTACATATCTATACAGTAGACATAAGGATTGCAGAAGCTGTTAAGACCACCAGATGCCTAGTTGCAAAAGAAGTAATTACTATATGCTTGTGAATATTATAAAATGAATACTCATGCACATTGTACAGAATGACTGTTAGACACTGCCAGTCATGTGTATGTAAATACATGATTTGGAACCAGTAAAGACAAAAGATAAAACTTGTATAATGTGTTTGGATTGATTAGGATGGTAATGAATCAAGAGATGTGTTTTATTTGTGTGAAAGCCAGTGAGAGAGTGCGAGTAAGTGCTGTGTTTTGATGTGATAGTGACTGGCAGACACAAATACCAGCAAAACAGGCAAGGTGATGACTGTAATATATCCAATGAAAACTTAGATTGGTAGAGGAGATGTAACACAAAATGATAGAAAAAATGTTTCTGTTCATAATTTAATCATTCTCCAGGTTTTCATAATATTGTGAAAATATATTGGGTCTTAATATACATGTAAAATTTGCAATACAGAGAGCGAGTTTTTTAATCTTTAAGGTGTTTTGAGAGCATATCAATTATATCACGATTGCTTTTTTATGTCAAATTTATACTAATATATTTAAGTCCATATCACCCAGCTTTCTAGTCACTAAAGGTCAAATTCCATTAGACTGAAGTGCTTGGGACTGAAAAAACAATTTGTTTAAATGGAGATTTCATTAAAATGGAATTTGAACATGGCACAGTCTTTCAGCAGATAACTAGGCTGACTTAGGAATGCAAAACTTGTTGGCAGCATTTTTGGCAGTGAGAATTTCCAACTTTTTCTGTAGAGTAAATCTGCTGCTATCAGTTATATCGGCTCATAGGGTTTGTTCCCATCATGGTCCATAGCGTTCATACTTTATTTAAATTCCATGTAGTACATATTTAATACTTACATTAGATTGTATTATTTTGAAACAGGAGCTTCTTTAAATTGTATATTTAAGTTTTAAGAAATTTCAGAAAGAAATGTAAGAACTAATGTTATATGAGAAAATAAATTTTAGCAGCTTCAGTCCTAAAATGCACAGATTGAGAAATTTCAGTCTGGTATTCTCAAATGCAGGAATATTTTTTCTTTAACACTAGAATCCCTGAAGCCTATGAAAAAAGTTGTAATCCTGAGCCACCTTAAATTCCTTTGCACCTCGTCGTCAGCATCTTTGTTTTGCAAATGTGTCGATCAGCACTGGCAGCAAGCAGCCTGCTATCCCATTCCCCACTGATGTAGCTAAAGTTCTCCCAGCTAAAGACTCTATCTGGATGTGAGGTGCTTGGAGGTGTATAGTGCAAAAATCTATTGTTATTTGGAATCCATGCATTTCATACAGTATGTGTTCCAGGTCTACAAAGATCTGGGTAAATGTTGGATGTTGGAACACATAACTAAAACAGAAACCATTTGCATGTTATAGTACTAATGACAAAATGTTGACATGAACCTGCCTTCTCTATACAGTAATAAAGTATCTGTATTTTCCTTGAAAATCTGTGACCCAAGCTTGACAATAACTATGGGGAAAAAAACAGTACTTTTTTTAAACTGCAAAAAATATTTTGTTTGAAAATGAGACATAAGATGTAACTTTTTTTTTTTTTTTTCAAAATTGAAATCGAGGTATGAGTTTAGAATGAATACTAGATGTTAGATGCAACTTTTTAAAATAGAAATACAGGTATGAAAATGAGACATTTGGTGACAATGAAGGTTCAATTCCAAAATGCTTTTGCCACATCAGTTTTATTCAGTCCAGAATCATTTTTTTCCAGGATTGTTAACTTTTCTTTGAGCATAAACTGGTGCCTTTTCTCACTTTTTTTTTTTTTTTTTTTTTTTGATCATCTCAAAGAAAACTTTCAGAAGCGCTATGAAACTTGAACAGTACAGTATCTGCACCCAACACAACTTCCCACGTGGATGCTCGGAGCACTGGTTAGGAATTTGGCTATGCATATAATGTTGCACCTCATGACAGACTAACTGTCTCTTTGAGACAACCCATTGCAGGCTTTCCAAGACTCTGTGTGGAAAATGTAGCAGTGGCATTATCATAGGTGGCCATTTTTGGTCTCAAAACCTTTGTTATACTGAAATTTAAATTTCATTAGATTTGTTTAACATGATTATCTATGAACTTTTGTCTGGGCCCACAAAAGCTATTCATTATTCTGAAAATATCATTACTTTGGTGTTCGCAATAAAAGGATTTAATCTGTATTTAGTATTTATCTAGTTATGTATATTTACGTTTGTACCTCTGGTTTTATTACTGGGGTTAGATGAAAATTCTATTTATATAATGCAATTGAATAATAATTACAAACATGATTTTCATTTGTATCTTGCTATTGCTCAGTTGTGCATATCTCTCACAGCAGATGGGAGTAGATGGTTGAGGAATAAAATGTTGAAATTGATTTTAAGTGTGTTAGATGCATACATTTTATGTTTTTAAGTTAAAGGTTTTTTTTTTTTTTTTTATGGAAGTGTGTGCCAGCACAGCAAGTAATGGAAAAAAAAAAATGCTAAAATCCATGACCAGATTATTGCTGGAGCTGCCAGAATTACTGTACTTGCTGTGGTAATCTCAATTTTTTTTTTTTTTTTTGGGGCTGGTAAAAAATGGGGCACCTCACTACTGCACTGTTGTAAAACAAACCAAGTTAACATTCACAACAAACGCAGAAAAGACCTAATAATAATAAACCTGTTTACTTTGTCGAGAGATCCAATCTTAAGATTCTTCAGTTCTTGAATTTGTATAGCAGTTGATTGATACTTAGAAGCACATACTCTAAAACGAGATGTGTTTTGGTTCTGTGGATTCGAATGAAGTTGGCTCTGTTTTTAAGTGAGTAGTATGAAACCTTTAAAATACAAATGAAATATATTACCATTGGAGAACATTCCAAAGATGTCTGATTTTCCTTGTTTTGTCATTCATGGTATGTTTCACGGCTTAGTGTTTAAGGCAGGAAATTACGTATGCACAATTTCTGTGAGACTGCTTAGGAATATTGTTCGGTTGATGTGCGATAAGACTAGAAGTTTGCACCATGTCATTTCCCATACTGTAGTACAGTGTTTTTTCTCCTCTGTCCGTAGTTTCAAAAATATCACAGTGAGGTTCCTACAAACAGGTAAGCGCTTACAACTGCATACTGTATATCCAATTGTTATGTCTTTATATTAGCCTCCATTTGAGTTGATAGTCAGTCAGAAACAGAAAAGAGTCATTATCCAGAAGGTCACTAAAACTGTTGCCAAAGCAATAACACTATAAAAAGTCAAAGAGGAATGCTAAAGATTTCAATATTAGAATTTATTAAAAAAAATACATGCGTAGCAGTAAACCACAATCTGACACTCATTTAACTAGATTCACACTGCTTAAGTCAAGAAGATTCTGAGGTGATCCTGAATAAATCTCTTCTTGACTTAGATTGTTGTGTCTATCCACTGGTTTTTAATTCTCCCATTCTCCTCTGAATTTTCAAGTTAAATTACAGCAGTTAAAGACCACTAGGAAATGCTACACTTACACACTAGCTGGTCTGCACTGGCTAAAAGGTTTGCAGAAGCCTGTAATACTGTATGTCATACATACTGTAGCTGCCAACCTTGTTTTTTGCCAGTAGTCACTGTTGTATGCAGTGATAAAGGCAAGTGCACTTTGATATTTTTCTGCTGATAAATGGTTTAAACTATACTATGGCATTGCTTAATTTTAGGGAAATTGCTATATCCAACCATGAAAAATACTTGACCAGACTAATATTTAATGCACCCAAATAATGCCTTAATATGTAATATGTGCAAAAAATGTTCGCTTATTGACTGGCATCAATCATTGTATTCTACTTGCACTTGGCATTCAGTGTCTGTTAGATTCACATCTGCCATGTCATCATTTATTAACAAAATTTAAGTGTTCTAAGGGAACGTGCACCATGTAGTTGGGAGATAGAAACGTAAGCCTCACAATTTGAGAACTGTTGTCCCCTTTGTGTTATTCACTTGCTTCAGTATCACTAGAAATACAATCTATAGCTGCTAACATCTCATGATAAATTGTTTTTTTACTCCATGTGCCTACAAATGCTGTTCAAATGGCGTCCTATCAACCAAAAAAGCAGCTGATGTTAAAGCTATGACAAACTTTGATGTATCCGTGGTGCCTAATGCTGGGCGATAGGGGCTTAAATTGCTATTTCGATTTAGAACCAAAATGCAATATTTGATATCTGTTCTTGAAACAACAGAATTTTTTTTTTTTTTTAAATTTTAGTACTACTTGAAAACTATGCATCAAAGAAACATATCATAACATGTTAGTTTTTATTTTGTGTGTAGCGTTCCTCACCTTGCCTGTCCAGTCAAGTATCATTCAGAAAACTCTCTCTGTCCCGGACTTCTTTATATAAAGAAAGACAACACTCTTGGTTTTTTATTGTATAAATCATAAAACAATATGTTCAATATACAAATGTACATTTGTAATGGTTCCAAATTATGTATTTGCATATACTGTATGTGCTTTTTCTGACTTCAGTCAGAGTCACAGAATAGAGGGTGATGGTATATCAAGTCCTTTTATTGACTATTTTCTAAATATAAAGAAGTGTGTGTGTGTGTGTGTGTGTAGTCTAAAATAAATAATGAAACGAAGCAGTTGTGTTCTGTTCATCATTTGGTATAGTTTGACAGCTGAAATTGAAACCGTTTTGAAAAAGTTATCAACCAGTTCTTATGAAAGTAGAGAAAAGCCAAGCAAAATGACACCTGGGCTAACACAGTACAACACCCTAGTACTACAACCAGTTCTTGAAACAGAATTACAAAACAAATCCAGCAATTACCGGAATCCATTAATAAAGCAATATGCATTTATCTACAAGGTACACTGTACACATGAGCCATGAAGGCGGACCATATCCTAAATGCTTGTATGTACTGTATTTGAAGATGTGAATAAATGAGTGCTAGGAAGGTAATATTTAACTAAAGATAAACATCATAGACATTAGCTAATCCTTTTTTAATAACTATATATGTTTACATACTGTTCTACAGTTTACACTGGAGTTATTAATCATATAAACCTTGTACAGCTATTTATTCTTATGCAGCTTCCATTTCTACTATTTATTAACCCACTGCAGAGTTTTTAAAATTTCCTACTAATTTCTACTATGTGCCTGCCTTGCATTATATGAAAACATTTTAAAACCCATTTCACTTCTTCTCGACTGTCTCCACACTTAAATGCTTTTCCCAGCCTATCCTCCATAGACTTCATCTTTTTCAAGAGTGGCCCTAACAAAGTTAATCGTTACAGTTTTGGGATTTCATTTGCACTCTTCCAAAACACCAAAAGTTTTTATATTATGGTCACCAGACCCTAGTGGTTCTATCATCCTTATGACGTTTGTAAAGTTTGTTTTCCCTCTGCCTTAACATACTGTATGTGTGTGTGTGTGTAT
>JANRMT010062829.1:30401032-30414885 GCA_026402145.1 Polypterus bichir lapradei
CCCTGTGTTGGCTGGGATTGGCTCCAGCAGACCCCCGTGACCCTGTAGTTAGGATATAGCAGGTTGGATAATGGATGGATTTTAAAGAACATGAGGCAGCGTTATCATTTTCTGAGACTTATATGAAATTTTTTTCTTAAAGTACTATTATTTTAAATACATTTTTAAAAATTTTCTTTCCCTTCCCTTATTGCATTTTGGCAAACAGGAGGGGGCGCGAAATCTTCAGTTGTCCCTGGGCACTGAAAACCCTAGCTACACCTCTGCATGAACAAAGAACTCCAGTGTCAAGTTCTTACACTGTCTCCACATTAAGCTTAGGGCTGATTTCAAATTCCACCTTTTAACTTACAAAGTAAATTGCCATGGTCCTGCTTACTTCTCTGAACTTATCATTACTTACAAACCTCAGCACACATTTATATTTCAAGATGACTGCCTACTTAAGATTCCAAAGATTAATAAAATAACAGTGCAATGTTAAATGTTTTTAGTTAAGGCTGTGGAATGATATGCCTGCTAATATAAGAGATGCCCCTTCAGTCTCACAGTTTAAATTCAGGCTGAAGACTCACTACTTTGGTGCAGCATACCCTGACTAGAGCTGCTGATTAGCTGTGTATAGTGCATTTCTGTGTGTTAGCCATTTGTACAGAAGTATAAGTAATATCCATCCATCCATCCTCTTCCGCTTATCCGAGATTGGGTCACGGGGGCAGCAGCTTGAACAGAGATGCCCAGACTTCCCTCTCCTCCTAATTCACACTGCACCTGACCTCCTTAGGGTAGTGAGCCCATGGGAAGGGGGACCCACGTTGCCTCTTCAGTATAAGTAATAAAATATGTTTAAACCTTTACAAACCCTCCTCTATTCTATTTCTTTTTTTGGTATCTGGATGTGGCACTTGATGCCACTGCTGTATTGTCAGGCTGCTCTCCTGCATATGCAAAAGTCATCTTGGATAAAGAAGCATTGGAATCATCAGATGGAAACATTCTGTCATCAAATTGGATGGCCAGCACAGATTCCATTATAAAAAGCACAGGAGAGGGTAAGTCTCCAGGACGGTGACTTTATTTTTGACTTTCTTATTCACAATTGTAATTTCCACTGTTGTCAGCTGGCCATGGTTCATCAATTAATTAATAAACAGATATTGTAGGTTTTCATTTACAGTGGTGTGAAAAACTATTTGCCCCCTTCCTGATTTCTTATTCTTTTGCATGTTTGTCACACAAAATGTTTCTGATCATCAAACACATGTAACCATTAGTCAAATATAACACAAGTAAACACAAAATGCAGTTTTTAAATGATGGTTTTTATATTATTTAGGGAGAAAAAAAATCCAAACCTACATGGCCCTGTGTGAAAAAGTAATTGCCCCCTTGTTAAAAAATAACCTAACTGTGGTGTATCACACCTGAGTTCAATTTCCGTAGCCACCCCCAGGCCTGATTACTGCCACACCTGTTTCAATCAAGAAATCACTTAAATAGGAGCTGCCTGACACAGAGAAGTAGACCAAAAGCACCTCAAAAGCTAGACATCATGCCAAGATCCAAAGAAATTCAGGAACAAATGAGAACAGAAGTAATTGAGATCTATCAGTCTGGTAAAGGTTATAAAGCCATTTCTAAAGCTTTGGGACTCCAGCGAACCACAGTGAGAGCCATTATCCACAAATGGCAAAAACATGGAACAGTGGTGAACCTTCCCTGGAGTGGCCGGCCGACCAAAATTACCCCAAGAGCGCAGAGACGACTCATCCGAGAGGTCACAAAATACCCCAGGACAACGTCTAAAGAACTGCAGGCCTCACTTGCCTCAATTAAGGTCAGTGTTCATGACTCCACCATAAGAAAGAGACTGGGCAAAAACGGCCTGCATGGCAGATTTCCAAGATGCAAACCACTGTTAAGCAAAAAGAACATTAGGGCTTGTCTCAATTTTGCTAAGAAACATCTCAATGATTGCCAAGACTTTTGGGAAAATACCTTGTGGACTGATGAGACAAAAGTTGAACTTTTTGGAAGGCAAATGTCCCGTTACATCTGGCGTAAAAAGAACACAGCATTTCAGAAAAAGAACATCATACCAACAGTAAAATATGGTGGTGGTAGTGTGATGGTCTGGGGTTGTTTTGCTGCTTCAGGACCTGGAAGGCTTGCTGTGATAGATGGAACCATGAATTCTACTGTCTAACAAAAAATCCTGAAGGAGAATGTCTGGCCATCTGTTCGTCAACTCAAGCTGAAGCGATCTTGGGTGCTGCAACAGGACAATGACCCAAAACACACCAGCAAATCCACCTCTGAATGGCTGAGGAAAAACAAAATGAAGACTTTGGAGTGGCCTAGTCAAAGTCCTGACCTGAATCCAATTGAGATGCTATGGTATGACCTTAAAAAGGCGGTTCATGCTAGAAAACCCTCGAATAAAGCTGAATTACAACAATTCTGCAAGGATGAGTGGGCCAAAATTCCTCCAGAGCGCTGTAAAAGACTCATTGCAAGTTATCGCAAACGCTTGATTGCAGTTATTGCTGCTAAGGGTGGCCCAACCAGTTATTAGGTTCAGGGGACAATTACTTTTACACACAGGGCCATGTAGGTTTAGATTTTCTTTTTCTCCCTAAATAATAAAAACCATCATTTAAAAACTGCATTTTGTGTTTACTTGTGTTATATTTGACTAATGGTTAAATGTGTTTGATGATCAGAAACATTTTGTGTGACAAACATGCAAAAGAATAAGAAATCAGGAAGGGGGCAAATAGTTTTTCACACCACTGTATATTTAATCAGTCTCTACCTCTATGTGTTTTAAAAAATCTGCAGTTATATGCACCAGTTCTGTATTTTGTAATTAGTATAACCTATACTTGCATTTCAACAGAATTGTTCACAACACTCTGCACCTGCAATCAGTGATGAATGCTATACAAAAAATGAGTTGTATTGTATTGTATGGCCCCAGAACTGGGAGTGTGTCCTAGCAGTGCGACTCACAAAATGGAAGCCTCCAGAAAATCTATGTCAGAATTGAATTCTGTAACCCAGAAATTTAAAATTGCTTATGAAGAACAGCAAAATAAGGTCAGAAGAACTTGAAAAAAGTGTAATAAAGAACAACTATTATAATCATAAGGAATATGTGTTTTGTTTGTAGCAGCATTTATTGATCAAATGAAGGAATGTAAATAGGAGAAAAATGGCTAAAATGACAAATACCTTGAAGTAAATGCCAACCAACTATAAATACAGTGGCAACTAGTCATTCAGATGAACGTATTGTTAACTTAAGCCAGTCTTCTTTTCAGATCCAAGTGGTCATACACAAGGTCTTTACAGTAAAAGAAGTGTGTAAAACCAAGGCTGAATTGTGGGAGGTAATTAAAGAAAATGATAACAATCTTTTTGGAGGGGGGAGAGACAAAGAAAACACAACCAAAAATCAAAGCTGGGAAAATGATGGAATAAGTCAGACAATAAAAAAGAATTGTTAGAGCAAAACCAGGACTGGGAGCCCTAATTAAATAAAAACTAGAAGAAATAAAGTTCAGGGGCATTATGAAGGGAGTGGAGGGAGGGGGAATAAATGCTTTTTATTTGAACAAAGTCCAGAAATTAGAAAGGATTTTTTTTGGTAAATAATAGATAAGAACAATAAGATCCTAACCAGTCACAAACTATAACTGAGACCATGAAAGAGCTTTATAAGGAATTATATCAAAGGAAAAAAATGACAGAAAAAGAAATAGAAGAAATGGTAAAACAACTGGAAGTGGAGTTGGACGAGGAAGACCAAAAATGCCTTGTCAAAGAACTTCAATTAGAAGAAATAGACAAGGTAATTGAATACTGCATGCCAGGAAAGTCACTTTTTTTTGTAGTGGCCCGACAATTGAATTCCATTACAAATTCTGATACCTGTTGAGGTAAGATAAGTTATGTATGTGAGATGTATTTACAGAAATACTAGTAGGGAAAGTAGTGTCATCCATGATGAAATGTGGAAAAATAGCATTAAGACCAAAGAAAGATGGGTTTGGTGGCACAGTGGGCAGTACTTTTTCTGCCTTATGCATCCACCATCATGAGGCTGAATCATATGCTCAACAGTTGTCCATGTAGAGTTTATACACTTCCTGAATCCACACTGGGTTTCCTCCTACATCCCCAAGACGTGCTGATTAGGCTATCCGACAATTGGAAATTGGTCCATGGTCGACTAGGATAATGGACTTGTTACCTGTCCAGGGGTCTTTCCTGCCTTGTGTCTAATGCTGTTTAGATATGCTCTGACCCCCAGTGTGACCCTGTACTGGATAAAGTGACCTTGAGAATGTTATTTTGAGAGTACCTAAGGAAGAGGTTATGATGATGGCCCATTACATTATTGTTTCAATATAATAAAATCTTGATAAAGATTGTGGCAAACAGAATAAAATAGATTACCGTATATACTTGCATATAAGTTGGGCCTTGAAACCCGAAAACTGGATCACAAAATCAGACTCCGACTTATACAACCATTCAAAAATGCGACCCTTAATTTTTTTTTTTACATCTTCTTGCTTCCTCCAATCTCACACCAGTTTCTCAGATGTGTCCAATTTTGTTGCAGCAGAGCAGTTACCAATTTCTTTCGCCACATCAACGACTTATGATTTAAAACCAGCTTCATAGTTTCTTCTGATCGAACACTCCATTATAGATAAGGGATGCTCTTATGATAAAGGTGTATGAGGGTGTGAGATACAAAAAACACAAAACAGTGCAAACGTCGCTTTGGAATAGTTTGGGTGTTACCGTATGGTCACGTGGCACAATACATAGAAAAAAATGTCTGTGTGCTCCGTGGTTACTCTCTCAGGTGGGCGTTAGCATATCATAATCTCTTGGATCAATAGCGTGTGTTTTCCGCATTCGACATATACGACCGACATTATAAAATACCGGAAATTATTATCCACGGAAGCTTATCCATGAGTATATACGATATTAATAAAGTAGTTTACATTAATCAAGTGTGTGGTGTCTGGATGAACAAGAGTATGATACATCTTGCTAATAAGACACTGTTAGTTTTGTATATTTTTTCCCTCATCAAATAACACAAACTACTCCAGAGTGAAAAAAGCGAAAGCAGGATTTTAGGAATTTTTGCAAATTTATTGAAAATAAAAAAAAATGAAATAACATATTGACACAAGTATTCAGACACTTGAAACTTTTTCAGATACAACTAATTCTGTTGATTATCTTTGAGATGTTACTACACCTATTTGAAGGTCCACTTGTGATAAACTCAATTGATTGGACACGATTAGGAAAGGTGCAGACCTGTCTATAGAAGGTCCAGTTTTCAGAGTGAAAACCAAGCCATGATGTCAAAAAAAATACCTGCAGAGTTTAAAGACAGGATTGTGTTGAGGCACTAATCATGGAAAGCTACAAAAACCTCTAGCAGTTTTCAAGCTTCCCAAGTGACCTCCAAAGTTCTTTAATGAATAAGTTTGGAACAACCATGTGTTTTCGTAGACCTCGCTGCCTGGCCAAACTGAGCAATTTGCTGAGAAGGATCTTGGTAAGAAATATGACCAAAAACCCAATGGTCACTTTGGCACTCTGGCTAAGCAAAAGAGAACCTATTTGAAGATAGGAGAAACGTCCAGTAGGACAACCACCATTTCTTCAACACTCTGTTACTCTGGGCTTTATGGCAGAGTGGCCAGATGACACATGAAAGCCTGCTTGGAGTTTGCACAAAAGTATCTAAAGGACTCACAGACTATAAAAAACATTATTGTCTGATCTGATGAAAGAAATGGAGTCTGTCACTTGACAAGTCAGAGCTGCTTTCGGGACACAAGGGGGACCTCCACGATATTAGGCAGGTGGTTTTAATGTTGTAGCTTATTTGTGTATATACACGCAAGCAAAGTGCTTGAGGAAATCCACTTTTCTGAAATGTTCAACCAGTGGTTGCAGATTATGCATAAATTAATAACAGGTAATATCAAAATTAGTAGAGGCCTAGTCAGAAAAGACTGCTCTCTGACTGTCCTACTGTTTGTGTGTTGCATCACAAAAAAGTTAGCGGTGTAACCATTCCAAATGGACATGGACAGCAAGTGCTTGAAAAATGCATCAGTCATCATTAGTGTGGTGGCTCTGAGGCTAGGGATCTGCAGTGGCAATCGGAAGGTTGCCGGTTTGAATCCCATAAATATCAAAAGGGACTCTGCTCTGTTGGGCCCTTGAGCAAGGCCCTTAATCTGCAATTGCTGAGCGCTTTGAGTAGTGAGAAAAGTGCTATATAAAAGCAAAGAATTATTATTGTTATAGAAGAAAGCGGGGATTGAAAGCACAGCAGATCACACTTAGTAGTTCTTAGTAGTAGAAAGCATCTGGTACCAAATTAAATTTAGCAAAATGTGACTGTGTGCTATGGAGGAAACTGCCAGAAAAACCACAAAGTGCACTAAAAATAAAGAGGTCTGTCAAAATACTTGGTATTGAATATGGAAAGAACATTTCATAAAGAGAAAACCGGAAAAAATTAGAAGGCAAAGGCTTGTGTGAATGAAGAAACTGACGATGGAGGGAGAAGAGTTTTTAATTTGATCAGTAATCTTAATCTCTTTTTTATACCCCTCGCCCAAGAAAATGTTTGATTTCTCTTCTCACCACCTAAAAAAGTAACATCACATTTTAAAAATAAAGAAGTCACATTTCTAATTTTATAAAAACAAATTGAACCACATACAGTAATGCAGGAGAACAAATTGAACTAAAAAAATAAGCTTCTAACTCAGTGCATACAACTGAAATATAAATTGAGCAATTTACCTTTATAAATCTCAGTAATCTTGTAAATGTGTCACCAGTGAAGCTTAGTCACTCAGCTGATGATCTGGACGTTGATGTATCCCATGAAGCATGAAGTTCTGTGAAGAGGTGACGCACGATCAATGATTGAGGGGATTGGAGGATTGGAGACCCCATTGAAGCAATGGGTGCCGGTGTACCGCTAAACAATGAAACACAGTCGACGAGCTATGACCCCCAATAATGCCTGCACTGCAGTTCACAAAAGAGATGCACCTCACAGTTTAAATTGCTGTGCTGCTGCCAGGACCGCCAGCAGGAGAGATGGGCTAAGTGAAAGCAGCAGAGGTTGCATCCAATCCACACCCCCTTGTCCCCCCATGGCAAAAATGTCAATGAAGTCTAAAAATCAGTAATGTTTTATTTTCAGGGTTTGCACAGAAATCAATACTAAATCTTACTCTTCTCTGTGGATAATTCACAGGTCCAAATACAATTCTCTTAGAAAGAAATGATTTGACTTTTTGAATACTCTGCTTGCAACAAGAGAACATGCATTTCATTCGCAGGTGACAACGGCACATGTAATGCTTGATTCTTTCCATATTATTGAACAGGAGCACTATTAATAAATAACTAATAAATATCCTATAAATGACGACACACTGAAAGACGCCACGATAAAGTCAGATATTGCACCTTGGTCAATTTTGGTGAATTGTGATGCTGTCTTCCTCTTTGTCGCAACCCCTGAAATGCCAGAAATGCACCCCAGTTTGGATTCCCCTGTTTTATAGAAATGTTTCAGTGAAATAATAAGAACATTCTTCTAAGTTTTTGAACAGTTCAGGTGTGAAAGAATTAAAAGAGGTGAACTGGTAAGAGAAAAGGGAAAATGAGCTAAGAATTTTACTAACATGCTCAAACTAGAGATTTTAAACCACACTCTTATCTTACTTCATACAGCAATAAATGAAGAGTGAAAGGCCGTGGGCATGGCGTGATAATAGTTTAGTAGAATATTTAGAGGAATGTAATTGCAAAAATCTACCATTAAATAGACAACTTGCCTTTAAAGAGCTGAAACACTAGTGAAGGAGTACAAAAAGGGTTAAAATGTTCAAGCTGAAAACCAAACCTATGGGTGGAATGGTATTGTGGTTGGAGTGGAAACAATTAGTTATATTTTCAGAGAAGCACCAAAGTGTTTGTGACTGAAGAATCCAAAATTGTGTGGAAACAAGCAGTGCAAACGGACTTAAAGAATAAAGAGAATAATTTTGTACAGCTATCAGTAAATTTAAGAGAAAACTCACCAACTAGAATGGCATGATATACAGTACAGCATAAACAGGAAAGAAAATCATGTGCCCTAAAGTTGAATATAACAATGAAGGAAGTGTTTTTGTGAGTGCAAAAGTCAAGGAATGAGGTGAAAGAGAATCTGAGTTATTGCATGGTTTAAAATAACCAGAGATATTTTTATGTATGGCCAGAAAACAACAGCTAAGCAAAGGTTAATGTTAAACTAGCTGTGCTATCCAGCTAAGACAGGTTGAAATCTAAGCAGTTAATGAAGATCTCACCAATAATGTTCGCTGTGCACCATACAATGCATATGTCTCTGCTATATGCCTTTTGGTATGGGATTCATAAAAACCAGTGTTAATGTTTGTGATGTGCCATCTGTTGGAATGACAGAGACATGGCAACCGGAGAGACACACAGACACTTATCCTTTTATTAACATGGATATTGAGAAGGAAGCCTTATGGTAGGTGAGAAATAAAGATTTAAAATATAAAAAAGGGGATGCTTGGAAATCAAGATTTTCCAGTAGTGAAAAGACACAGAAAATGAGTATACAGTATGTTAAGAAAAGAAAAACGACACATTAACCACTAAGAGCGGAGAAGTAGCCTGTAATTGAGTAAGTATTAAAAAAAAACACCTTAAAGACAGAATAAGTATGGCCATGTCTAGCCTTTAGGGGGTCATAAACAGCACACCTTATTTGGAGTCCTCGCCCTTCCTTTTGTGTGAGGTGCCCCCACCTCGCCACCGGCCACAGGGCCACAAGAGATTGCTTGACTCATTTATGCCAGGTAATGACCCTGGGATCAAGAAAAGAAAGTTAAAATGCAACAGAATGTACAGAATGCTTTGAAATGTGTGCTAAATGGGTTAATTTGGTGGATTTAAGGTGAAGGGCATGGTGTGATGGATACAGTGAACCCAAACGGTAGTATGGACATATATTATGGGAATGCTGTTAAAAGTAAAGTAAAAGAAATGAAAGTAGCTCAAGCTGAATAATACTTTGACTTAAGAGGCAGATTTTAAATAATTAAAAAATACTCCTTTTCTCTGAACACCCAGCAATTAGATAATGTGGGTACAAAAATAAATTGATTAATTGTCAATAAAAACTTGATGTTTATTCAGAATAATCCTCCCATCCATCCATTTTCTAAATCCATTTAATGAGGCGCAGATCTACCATCAGGGGGCTCTAAGTGTGCGTCCTGGGGGCCCTCAACGGTAAGGGGGCTTTTTATGTTGAAAATCACCCATGCACAGAAATCACCAAATGATTGATTGTCCACAAACTGAAAAAGACAACTGTACCCCCCCCCCCAACACACACCCCCCCCCACACACACACTCGATGAAGCAATTGAGTGTCTGCAAGCCAAAATCAAGAGTGGGAACATCTGCACGGCATTAAACAACTGGGTGCCCACTTGCTGAAACTACTTGGTAAAAGTGAGATCGATGCTTTGGGAGGGAGCTCTCTGTTCATTACTGTAAATCAGTCAGGGGCCTGTGGGGTTCTTAATCCAGTGTTACATTTAATCCAATTCAGGGTCTGCCGCCTGTCAGTAGCACTGGATGACAGACAGGAACCCATTCTGGATGAGGAGCCAGTCCATCACAGGGCACACTCGCTTACACACTCACACATCCAGCTATTTCACACAGTAGGTCATTCCTTTGGAAGTGGGAAAAGCAAAAGGTTTACTTCTCTGAACAGAGAGATCTGGCCTCTGAAGCAGGGGTCTCAAGGTTTGGTTTGGCTGAAGATTTTCATTGTAACCAGTTCCTCTCTGAAGGTGCTGTGTGGAGACTGTGGCATTCTGTCCTGGAATAATTACTGTAACATGCTGCTGAAGAATTCATCCCTGACTTTTAACTGTTGACTCTCCATACTCATTCATATACAGTAAGTAGGTGTTTATCTGTGTTATCAGATTAGTTGTGAAATGCACCTCACAAAAGGTACAACTAACCTCTTAGGCTCTTTTCTTAATGGAGAAGAGGAAGAAATGTCAAAACACAGGTTTGCAATCTTACCTGGGGCCTCTTACCTCTTTCACTGTTGGTGTTGTACCAAACATATTAAACCATAGGCACCTCCAATGGCAGTTTGCTTGCGGACTGGGACTGTTTTTACTTGCACGCCTTTACTTGAACCCAGTTTTACTGCGACAGATTGGGGGCGCTATCGCTCCCTTGAACCCATGTCCAATACGCCAGACACCAGATAAAAGTCCAAAAGTAGACTATATTTATTCTGCACAGTGCACAAAGCACCCTCCTCTCCACAATACTCATTATATAAATCTCAATAATCACAATAAACCAATCCACCACTCCCAGACGCGTTGCCACCCTTCCACCCAGCTCAGCTCCCCGTATGGGAGTTCCCACAATCCTTTTATACTCCCTGACCCAGAAGTGTTCCAATCCCCAGTCCATGCAATCTCCTATCACTTCCGGGTCAGATCAAAAGTCCTTTTCTTCACCCCGGAAGCACGTCATTCCCCTTGTCCATGTGACTCGGACGTACTTCTGGGGCATAAGGCAAATAAATGTCGTTCCTCCCTGCAGCGTCTCCTAGTGGCCCCCACGGTATCCAGCAGGGCTGTGCATAAAGGCTCCAATGTCCATGATGCCCTGCTGGTCTTCGGGGCACCTCTATATTGCAGGGAGGGCTCCACCTGGCGGCATTGGAGGTATTGGCCGGGATGAACGGCCGGCCATACATCACACCACCAATAGAGGACTTCATAAGATTGTCATTTGTGCCCTTAACAGACCACAACTAGACAAGGAATGAAAGATCTAAGCCTCTCAGTTATGCTATAAAGCAATCAAACATAGAGAGACTGGCTTTTAAACTTTCACATAAAAATGTAATTAATTTGCATCATAACCAATAGCAGCAAATACATGCAATACAAAGAATCACACAACCTGGGGGGTCCATACAGTCTTCTTTCGGTAGAATTAGCAACAACAAGGACACAAATGAGATATTCTCCAGATGGTCCGACTTCTTAATTGCAAATGATATATTCTCAATTGAAAAATAAAAAGGAAAAACAGTTCTTGCTGGATAGAGAGCTCTTTGGAAAGTGTCCATATTTTTCCCTGAACATCAGCTGAGCTCAACTCTTTACAGAAATGTCAGAAAAGCAGCCACAGAGCTAAAGGTGTCCATTGTCTAAAAGCAGCTGAAAGAGGTAAGAAGGCGCAGGTAACATCTGAATAGCTGGCTTTGACATTTCTTCCTATCCCCCATTAAGAAAAAAAGTTGAAACGTTTGGTACCTTTCAAGTGAGGTTCATGTCACGGATGATCTGGCAACGTGATGAAACAATTAACAGTGTTTCATATTAACAGCTGTCTAGTCATTTGATCTCTTGCTTCTCCTGCCTCTCTCTGGTCTCTAAGCTAGTGTACTCCTAGTACAGTACTAACTGTTACACCCTTTTCAGTGGGTACTCGTATTTCTGGGATCAGCGCAAATGGTTGCTTCTTGATCCCACCTATATGCATTGTGTCATCCAATTCCAAGTAAGATCCTCAAAACGCCTGAAATAATAATAATAATAAACAAGGAAATGAATACAGGAGATACTGCATCAGCCATACATCACAACAAGCAACATTAGCATCTAGATAAGGTGTATCTCAAAATGTGTATTTTAAGATATTGTCAGGTGAATGATAAATATCTGATAATACATCCATTTCAGTTTTTCTTAGGTGTATTTTCAGCTATTCATTGTCGTTATGAATGCAGTGAGAGCTGTCTCTGAATACTTGCCGTTAAGTCGAATTTGTTCACTGTGGGTTTAGGGCACCATCAAAGCTGTGTTTTGTCTTCTCTCCTGTTTGTAGTTTTCATGTTCAGGATGTCAAGGTTCAGCCAAGGACGTGAGGGTGTCCAGTTGGGAAGGTTAGGGGTAGCACTGCTTTATGCAGATGATGTTGTCCTCTTTGCCTCATCTGACTGTGACCTTCGGCACACACTCGAGCAATTCACAACAGAGTATAAAGTGGCTGGGATGAGGATCAGCACCTTCAAGTGAAGAGGTCACGGTTCTGCTCTAATCTAGATAAGATCGATAAGCAGATTGGAGCAGGGACAGCTGTTCTAGGGAGCTGAGTCTTAAAACAAAACTCTCAGTTTACCAGACAATCTACAGTACATTCCTGTCCTCTCCTGTGATCACAAAGAATGAGACTGTGACTACAAGTAGCAGAAATGAAGCTTCTTCATAGTGTGGCTGGGCTAACACTCCATGATAGAGTGAGCAGTGCAGCAATTCAAGAGAGCATCAGAATAGAGTGATAATTAAGGTGGTCTGGGAATGAAGTGAGGATGATCCCTAGGCAGCTCCCCCTGGAGCATGGCATATTCTGCCTCACAGAGACCCTGTGGAAGACCCAGGACATGTTGGATTATATCTCTCAGATGGCTTGGTTATACCTGGGAATTCCTGAGGAACAGCTGGAACCTGAAGCTGAGGATGGTAAAAGTCTGAGATGACCTGTTTGGCCTACTGCCACCATGACCTTCGCCGGGAAAAATGGTTTCAGAAAATGAGATGAGATTTTCAGATATCTTAAATGTATTTCAAAATATTTCACAATTTCATCATGACTTTGAAATATCTGACATGCGTTTACGTATTTTGAACGTAAATGGAGAAAAACTAAACTAACTATCCACTATGAGATATTGAAGGTTAAAATAACAGAATACAATAACACAGTCCGTCTTGAGAGGCGCTGCTATTTCTCTAGAATTATAAATAACAATGCTAGTAATCCCAGAGTCTTATTCTCGACGATTGATTGTCTGCTAAACCCAGGTCACTCAATGGAATGCCTCCAGAATACTTCCAGTGAAACTTGTGAGGCTATTGCTATATTCTTCAATCAAAAAATTAATGATATTAGAAATAATATAGTATATCTTCCCAACACTGCACATCCTCTTAAGCCCCAGTACTCCGTTATAAACAAATTAAATTCTTTCACCAGGATAGATTTACCTGATTTATATAAAATAATTTCTCAAGTGAGACCCTCCACCTGCGTCCTCAACCCAATACCAACAAGTTTTTTCAAAGAAGTATCAGGGTGTGCTAATTGACAGTATTCTTGATATATACTCAGCAAAAAAAGAAACGTCCTCTGACTTTCAACTGTTTTTACTTTCAGTAAACAATGTGTAAATATTTGTATGAACACTAAAAGAGTCAACACCATAAGACATAAACTAAAAATGTTTCACAATGTGTCCCTGAATGAAGGGAGGCTCAAAAAAAGTACCAGTCAGTATCTGGTGTGGCCACCAGCTGCTTGAAGTACTGCAGTGCATCTCCTCCTCATGGACTGGACCAGATTTGTCAGTTCTTGCTGTGAGATGTTACCCCACTCTTCCACCAAGGCACCTGCAAGTTCCTGGACATCCCGGGCAGTTGTTGTGGCCATCCTGTACCTGTCACGCAGGTGTGATATTCGGATGTACCGATCCTGTGCAGGTGTTGTTACACGTGGTCTTCCACTGCGAGGATGATCAGCTGTCCTTCCTGTCTCCCTGTAGCGCTGTCTTAGGCGTCTCACAGTGCAGACATGGCAATTTATTGCCCTAGCCACATCAGCAGTCCTCATGCCTCCCTGCAGCATGCCTAATGCACGTTCACGCAGATGAGCAGGGA
>JANRMT010062829.1:30456768-30469432 GCA_026402145.1 Polypterus bichir lapradei
TGGTGAAGGTGGATGAGTTTAAATACTTGGGATCAACAGTACAGAGTGGATTGTGGAAGAGAAGTGAAAAAGAGAGTGCAGGCAGGGTGGAATGGGTGGAGAAGAGTGTCAGGAGTAATTTGTGATAGACAAGAGTGAAAGGGAAGGTCTACAGGAGAACAGCTACGTTATGTGGGTTGGAGACAGTGTCACTGACCAGAAAACAGGAGACAGAGCTGGAGGTGGCAGAGTTAAAGATGCTAAGATTTGCATTGAGTGTGACGAGGATGGATAGGATTAGAAATGAGGACATTAGAAGGTTGGCTCAAGTTAAACGGTTGGGAGACAATGTCAGAGAGGCAAGATTGCATTGGCTTGGACATGTGCAAAGGAGAGATGCTGGGTATATTGGGTGAAGGATGCTAAGGATAGAGCTGCCAGGGAAGAGGAAAAGAGGAAGGCCTAAGAGAAGGTTTATGGATGTGGTGAGAGATGACATGCAGGTGATGGGTGTAACAGAGCACGATACAGAGGACAGAAAGATATGGAACAAGAAGATCCAATGTGGCAACCCCTAACGGGAACAGCTGAAAGTTGGAGAAGACACTATTAGTGGCATGCATTTTAAGTTTCTATTAGTTTTATAGTCCATTTGGCTGCCTTACTTCTCTTTATCTCCCCACTCGATGACTAAAGGGTCAAGATTTAAAAACAAGTAAACTTAACCCATTCTACAAATATACCTTGGCAACGCAAGGTACTTCAGCTAGTATTAAGGTAAAATAAAAACTTGTACAACAACAAACACTAAGAGCACAAAGACATTTCCACACTCTGTGTGAAGTGTGAAAGACAACATTGGTGCATATCTTTCACTGCTGCCATGACATCACACACCGTATCACGTGAAGCTCACACCTGCTGTATAAATGATGTATCTTCATGGAAATAACAGCATAGAGGTGAAGAAGGTGAAGATGTCATTGGCATGTGTCACTCACTGAGAACTTTTTAACATATTAACACACACACACACAAAACGTAAGTAGCAAAAGAATAGAAAAAGAATGGAAAAGAATATTACTTATGCTGGGTTCCCAACAACCAGATTACTTTGTTATCACCACAATCCTCTCAAGGAAAAGGGCTGTAGAAAATTAGTTGAGATGAGGAAATAAAACATGATATAGAATAGATCGTATCTTGTCTGCCTAGAGGCTAAGAGCAGGTAAGAAGGATTGTGCCCTTTGATCAGTAGTGACAAATTTATTGTTAATGTGAGTGTGGTGTTGGAAGGGAGCCGGGGGAAGCGGGGAGGTTCAATCAACTACAACACAAAATGTTCAAATAAGAATTTGGTCACAAATTTTTTACCAAAGCCACAAATAAATAAATAACAGAAAGTTCAGCAAGCTGTAGAAATGTCCCTGTCTTCTCCAGTTCTCAAAGATGGTCATTCATCTTTGTATTGTTTTATTAGCTTATTGATTTCAAATGGCTTGCCCCTGTTTCGTGTTTGTTGTTGTCACTTTAGAGAGAACCATGGTCATGTGGCAGGAAGATGTATAGAAGCCCTTAATTTCTTTGGTTTGACAGACTCCTGGGGGTGGCTAGTTCTCTCTGGGGAGTGTTCTTCTCAGAACACTTCTCTGAACACACAAACATGGTTTTTCATCACAATGCTGTTTAAATGTAATACAAATGCTTAATTCTTTATTCTTCTGGAGTTCTGACCAAACTATCATATATATATGATATATATATATATAGTATATATATATAGTATCGCAAAAACCAGACATAAGAGTCATATAAAGGTTTGGGGCAGCCACCCTTATATTGGTATCCTGGCTGCAAAGTTGCAAAATGTATAACAGCACTGATGTACACAAAACCGAGTCCAAAACAGAACTGAAGGAATAAAGAAAAGGTGGAGGCTTTTAAAGGGGAAGACAGGAAGTGAGATCAAAGGGGTCGGGCTCATAGGGGTCTTCAGCCATCGGCTTGAGCCCGGACGTGACATCAAAGGGGCCGGAGCTGGAAAGGTCTTCTTCAATAGGCTCGGACCTGGAAGTGACGTCAAGAGGGCAAGGTGGAATCTCCCGTGAATGGAGGAAAGGGAGAAAAAGAGTCAGTGCTCTCTGCCACATCCCGGTCTGATTCGGAATTGCCCTTACGCAAGCCCTCTAGCTGCCTCCATGCACACGTGTGTGACAATATATATACTGTATACATATATACTAAATATATTTTATTAGATGGGCAGCCTGTTAAAACAAGGACATTCTTCAGTTATTTATATCTGAAATCAGGATTGTCCCTGTCCATGCAATGCCTAGACAGCCAAGAAAATTATACTGATAGTGAAATAGTTAATCAATGTAATCTGATGATAAGGTTCTTCTGAAGTTGGTTTAGTGTAAGATTAATACTGAATGAATAAAATAATGCTTATTTACTCTTGTGCATAACATCATAGGCTAAATCATTCATAGTTGGATAAGATTGCTTGCATTTTATACTTTTGCAGTTAGTAAAATCACTTAACTTACCTGTTACGACTTAAAATATTGAGAGTACTGAAATGCTGATGCACTGGTTCTCTTCTGCTTGTACTCAAGCAGTTCAGCAGACATCAGAAAGCAGAAACAATTTGCTGATGCAGAGGTTACCATGTATTTGCCGAAAGAGGATTTCCGTCTCATGTGTGTTCACAGTGTGTGTGACAGTGACTTCCTACCCACACAGGCAGCCTAGTGGTGGTTTATTAACTTGTATTGGAGATCTGTTTGCTGTCAGTAGCAGCTATTGAAGGTGAAAAAGAGGAAAACATACAAAATATACAAGTAGGTGTAACTGCTGTCAACATTAGATCGAAACAGGAAACTAATTCATCGTTAAAGTTGCACAGAATGTTTATTCGTTTTAAGATAGAAGAGTATGCAAATTTGCCAATGCTTTCAGATGTGAGATTTTAAAAACTGGGTACAGTACGATGTGTTCAAAATATCACAATGAAAATGCAAATATCTCAGCAAATTTCCATGAAGAATAACTGTGCCACATTTCAATAAAATTTGTCCACTGGGGTCTGAGTTCTTTCAAGCAGGCAGACAGATAGACATGGCTATCTCAATATGTGCTTCATGTATGACATGTAAATGCACCTTAAAAGGCTGCATGAGCAATGGCTGACCAGAAAATCACAAAGGTGCCACAAGAATAACCAACGCTGACTGTCAGTGATTTGCAAGGAGTGACTAATAAAAGTTCAAATACTAAACTAAAAGCAAATTCCAAATGACAGATATAAACCAGACAAACCAAACCTGCTTTTGTCATTAAGTATATCTAAGATGTGTGCAGTTTGTAGTCTGTTTTTATATTTTACCCAAAAAGCTGAATGGAGAACTGTATGCCAAAATCGTAAATAGGAAATTCATAATGACAGAACATACAGCAATGCTGGCAACTACGTGACTGGCACTAACTCCAGAAACATAAACAGGATGGCCACTGACATTAAAAACAAGCAGTAAAATGGTGCAAAACAGTAACAAAGCATATAAAAAGGGTACCACGTTGATATCACAAACATCACTTGAAACTTTATCAGCAATAATAACAACTAAATAATAACAAAAAGAAATGGTCAAAACTAATTGCCACTAACATGAAGCAAGTGCACATGAACATTAAATCTAAATTGTTAAATGATATAGTTAGCAGATACCTGTCTTGACAAAATACACAATTTAGGGATAATTCTGGTCTTTGTAGTTTTTATTTGTTCTTCACTACTTTTTTTTAGACCATATATATTTTCTACTGTCATAACCTTTTACTTTTACTTTCATCCCTGACCATTTTCTTAAAACCCCTTACAGAAAGAACAAATCTGATCTCTGCCACTCGATTTAAGATTTCTGATAGAAATCTCTTTTATCTTATCATTCGTGGCAGCATCCACTTCTACTGCAACAAGAAAAGTGCTGTGACAAGGCATAAATAATTAGGCTGCAGAAACCCTTAAATGAATCTAGGATCTCATCAGCCAAAAAAGCAAACGACCAACAAGAGTTAACGATCTTTTAGAAATTTTTGCATGGACACCAGATTGCTTATTTACTTTTGAGTGTCATGCTTAAAGCAACCTAAGAAACTAGCCAGAATACATAGTTAACATTCTTTCCAAAAACTGTAAAGTGTCTTAAACCAAACAACCCCTGACCAGTACACTTTCGTAATTAGGACAACAAAATGTATAAATCCCGAATTCATCAACTAGGACAGGCCAGGTTCAAAATATAATAATGAAACCCAACTGCATAGATTTTATTTTACTTAATTAACCTTTGTGAAACTCTGCAAAAAAATTCCTGCCACCCTACAATAAAAAATTCTTCTATGTTTAAAATTTTAACTTATTATTTCCAAAGTAGGGTGGCATGGTGACTTGGTGGTAATACTTCTGCCTCATAATAAAGAGACCAGAGTTCAAGTCCTGGGTCCTCCCTGCATGGAGTTTGCATATTCTCCCCGTGTTTCCACCCACTGACCAAACACATGCAGGTTAGGTGAATTGGCGACGTTAAATTGCCCCTAGTATGTGGTTGGGGTGTGTGTGTGTGTTTTCACCTTGCGATAGACTGGCATCCTATCCAGAGTTTGTTCCTGCCTTGTGTCCCGTGTTAGCTGGGATAGGCTCCAGCATCCCCTATGACACTGGTCTGGATTAAGTGTGTTAAAAAATGACATAGCTTGACTTCCACAGTCCTCAACAAGTGAGCGTTTAATAAAACTGGGTTTTGGCATACCAGGCTGCAGTCTGTTTCCTTTTTGGGCTCTTTGTGTTTGTTTCTATTTCGTAATTTTGCAAGGGACTTTGCCTGGTCACAGCCACATTGTTAACAGCTACTTTGCCCAATGCTGTATTGTGCCAGTACTGTATCAGATTCACTATAAAGACAATCATTAGGGGCAAACAAAAATAAGGTTATGTGAGGACACCTGCCTGGTTCTGCGTGTTCACTACCAGTAAGTTCACTTTTCTCCTAAACCAGGATTTTTTCATTTTCAAATAGTTAATATTTACTTTGTTGTTCCTCTCACCTCACTCTTAAATGTTCCACTACTCTTCTCTTCACCAAAGGCTAAAATCCTATTCTTGTTCTTTTTCAAACAATGTGGAGGTTTTATTTTGTTTTTAGTTTCTAACCAGACACTTAGTTTTGGGGTGTGATCAATCCAATGGGAAAAATAACTGTTTTTTCATTAATTGTTAGATCCCTGTCATTCTTCTCTAAATCTTAAAAGTCGTTTCTTGCACTGCAAATGGAAATGCTCCTAAAAATGAGTTAAAACCCACAGACAAGTGCCTCAGCTGTAATGATCTCAACTATGAACTCTTAATCATTTTTTTTCCATATTAAAAAGCAAAAAAAAATGTTCAGGTTAAACAGCATCTCCCTCAGGGTGCTGGAGGACAACTTTTGACAACATACGCCATTTGCTTAATGTTTTATTTAAGATAGCATATGCTGGCACCTGTATTGATGACATCAGAAGTACACCAGCTATCATTATCAATTATCTGATACCATGAGCAAAAAAGCGAAGAAAAACAAAGGCAAAGATCAAACTGCACATTCTTTTTTGAAAAACAGTAAAAGAATTCAGTAAAAACATATAACGTTAAAAATAGTTGCACATAACACTGATTAAGTCTTAAGCTTACTTATTTTTAATTTTTGAAAACATTAAAATGTTGTAAAATTGTGAGCCCAAACACCTCCCAAATACTGTGATGGCAACTATGTAAGCAATTGAAATAGTGGTTGTTGTGTTTAGTCCTGAAATATTTTATGTGTAGCAGAGCCATTGCATGTGACACAACTCAAGGAATTGCCAGACCTGCTAGGAAATCAAGAACAGGTAGAACCAGAAGTAAAACAAGAAGCACTGAAAGGTCAGAAACTGCAAACTAAATCCAAAACTAAGTGGTCTTTGGAACATTGTACAGACTTCTGATGTTGTGTATGTATATACAAAATGTATTTACAATGAGGCCTAAACCTCTGAAATGTAGCATCAGATTTTCCTGTCTGCAGGCTCCAAACTCAAATGAGACCTTCCCTCCCAAACCTGTCCCCAGGCTTCTTTGAGGCCCTGTATCTTAGATGGGCCATTACTCAAACCATAAGAAACAAAACGGGGAAAGCTCAGACTCAAAACAATCCTTAATAATCCTTAAGTAAAATTCAAGAAAGGGGAGAGGAAACCACAAAAACCTCTTATCCTAAAATAATCACAACAAAGGAGTTTGAATATTTTTGACATTTTAATACAACAAAAGACATTTCAAAGAAAAGCAAAAAATTAGCAAAAGGATGTGCCTAAAAAGACAACCCAGAATAAACAAGACCAGTTAGTATGTAAAATTCAGAATTTGCAAAACTAGAAGAAAAGATAGAGAAAACCAGAAAAACCCAATATTGCCTAAGCCGATGAATACAACATCAAACTCAGTGTCATTCTGGAGAATCTGCCCCTCTCTTCTTGGACTATATAGGCAGGGGGCAGTGCTCTAGCTGTGATGTCACAATGGCTCCACCCCCTGAAACTCTATGCAAAGGGGAGAGCGCAAATAGATAGATAGATAGATAGATAGATAGATAGATAGATAGATAGATAGATAGATAGATAGATAGATAGATAGATAATTAAATACAATAAAATTAAGTAACCATAATAGACTAGCCGATGCATACAGCGGTGTAAGAATAGGAATGGAAAACGGTGAGAAAGGAATTCAGAAATCAAGAAGAAAGAAATACTTCTTGAAAGACGCAGTTGTGAATAGGTGTTTTTGCTGGAGACGACAGATAATGAGTCGAAAGATCTAACCCTAGAAAAAGCCACGTACAACTGACCGTGGCTGAAGACTGGTTGTTGCAGATTAACGCAAATCTTTGCAAACGTAATGCAAGGCGGGATGTTGGGGTTATGTTTGAAGTAAATGACAATGGTAGCATGGAGAATCTCGGAAAGAGCTTGAATTTCAGCTTCACCACCATAAACTCCAGATGTTGCCATGTATTGATAGTACTCATGACTTGATGTGATAACTCGAATTGCATTGGAAAGAACAACAGGAAGAACGTCTCCAAATCTGTCAAAATGTGATGCCATGAAATCTACTGCCCTTTGTCGTAGTGAGAGTACATTGCCTTCATCAACCGTTTGTGTCAAGAAATAACCCACTGATAGGAATAGGCAGTTGCCGGATCCTGGAATAGAGATGACGTTGTACAAAAACCCGTCGACATACGAGATACTGTCGTTCATTTTATAACAAAGGCTTAGGAAACAACCGTTGCAGTATAACAAAAATAGCAAGGAGCAAAACCAATAGCATGGAGCGAAACCAATGCCAATGGTCGAGAGAGTACCTTCCTGTAGCAGGCTACGGAAAAGACTCCCAGGCGTACACATGGCCGAAGTGAAAGGTCACGCGGTCAAGCTAGATATAGGGTGGTGACGTGATACCAATGGGGTCATGAGAGAGGAGTGGGGAACGCAGTAGTCCGAAGGAGGAATAGGAATCGAGAAAAGCAGCGTGGGGGTGTATGGGAGGCTGCAGGCAGCGTGGGGAAGGGTTTGGAAGAGGAGGAATAGGAATCGAGAAATTTTTTTGAATAGAAAATCGAGAAATTTTATTTCAATTCTATCCAATCTCCTATATTACTAATGTTAAAAAAACTCATTACAGCAAGGTCTTTTGTACCTTCAAAATTCATTACAACAAAATTTTTCATAAAAAGCAGCAAAACAGGCATATTTCTTTTGTACTTGGCCCAAAAATCACAACTCTGGAGTTCTGCTGGACAGCCAATTAGATTTCGCGTTGATGTCACTTACTTCACTTGTCAGTTGTCACCTTCTTGCAGCTGCATAGCTCAAGAAGGGTTATTGCAGACTGGATGCATTGTGGGCATATCTAGGGGTGGGATAACTGTCAATTAAATCTGACTTCAGCTATACTTGCAGAGCTCTAGAGGTTCAGTCGACTCTGTCACTTATTTCTGGGTTTCTCGAGGTATGGTTTGACTTCGATGTGAATATTGATCAGATTGAGGATTACGTTGTGTCTCACCTTTCAGCAAAAGTGCTGACTGCTGAGCTTCCCTAGTGTTTATGCTATTCAACCTGTTTTCAAGGTGTTTCACAAATTCTGCCAGATTTTATCCTACAAACACCTGCATACCATAATTTTTTAAAGGTTGCATTTGAATGCATCTTTAAATTTTGTCCTTGCAAATTTATACATCCAGCCCTGAACACTTAATTCTTCGGGGAATGAACCTGTATAGTGAACAGATGGAAGAAGTCTTGTTTTACCACAAAGAAAAGTTCTGCATCAACATTAAATGCTGAAATAAAAATAGTTTAGAAAGTTTCCTCAATGTGCTGCTAATGTTTCCAAAATTAAAAAGGCATTCAACTGAATACTGGAGAAATGTACAGCAAACAATAGTTCAGATGAGTAGCCCTGTTCAGTGATGGTATGAAGGAAGTTAGTAGATGTTGTACTATATATTTTTTGATGTTCCCAGTAGTAAAATGGAAAACATTATAATTTTATAGGTGAATAACCTGAACATGGATGTGTGAATGTGTGGCCCCCTGATGGACTGGTGAAACTTCCAGATTTGGTTCCTGCTGTGAGGTTGATTCTGCCAGCAAACACAGCAGTCCATCAAGACTCTGAATTGGATTAAGCTGATCAGAGAATGCTATGTGATCTGATAGGATCAGAAGGCAGGATGTTTTACAGAAAAAACAAACTGCACAATACTAATTTGACATGGCTGAAGTTCATGTGAATTAAGAACAACCCAATATTCTGATAAGTTGGGTGTATTCAGTTACTGTATATAAAATGAACATTTTTTTTTTCAGTTTAATATTCCATCTAAATATTTCTTTCATGTTCTTGCACATTAGCATTGCAAATTATTTCCAATAGTGACATCAATGTCCCCTGCCTCAAAAAAGCAGATCCTGAGAAAATCCTTCCTTACCTCTGTAGTTGCTTAGTACCAGTTGCCATCTGGATGGCACCTACTGTATCAGGGAGCAAACCACAATAAACCTGTGCATCATTATTGTGTGTCACATTCACCGTGATACAAAATAGAGATTTCCCCCTTTCAATTCAACTGCCTTTCCTGTATCTTTTGTTTTAATGTATGCATGTTGGATTGTGATGAGGAGCTAATGGGTTGTGAAGAGAAATGTAGTTCTTTTCTTCAGGTGAGGGGACTGCGATGGTAACTTATAGTAGAGAAAAAAGTTACAGGAAATGAATATCATGGACTTGTTGACTACACTGAATCACTTACAAATCCAAACACTAATGGTGGCGTAAGACTATTAAGCAATAGAAATTCTACTTCAGTCGTAACAGAACAAGAAAAACCAACTGCAAAATACAAAGAGCATCATGGACACACCCTCAACAAATACAGAAAGTAGCAGACAGTAGGTCAAATGGAAAAATGCTTTGTGAAATTTTGCAACACATGTAGCTTCTATGAAAAAGTAAAAGACAACAAAAAAAAAAAAAAACAAGAGTGTAACAGTAGCCACAGAAATGCCCACCCACTAGCTGCAGGTTTTCTTTCCAATCATTTTCTTAATTGGTTGCTAATTTTTGCTGCTAATCAACTTCTTTTGCCTTAATTTTAATTGAGTTTGTTTTTAAGACTTAGGTCCCTTAATTATTTCTTTTTTCCTTAATTAGCAATCAAATAATAAGTGAGCCAACAAATGACCAGCTAATCTGTGTCCATCATGCAATACTGGCAGAGTGGTGGCTTTGAGGCTAGGGATCTGCACTGGCAATCGGAAGGTTGCTGGTTTGAATTCCGTAAATGCCAAAAGGGACTCTGCCCTGTTGGGTCCTTGAGCAAGGCCCTTAACCTGCCATTGCTGAGCACTTTGAGTAGTGAGAAAAGCGCTACATAAATGCAAAGAATTATTACTGGAAAATAAGGAAGGTGAAGTTCTGAGAAATACCAATCTGCTCAGGTCCACAAAATGTTTTGATAGTGCCCACAGAAAAAGGGAAATCAACACCTTTGGAAACATCTGCTGTGGCAGGAGAGCACTAACAAAGCATAAAATTAAATGATGTGTTTAAATAACAAGAATTGGCTTCTAATTAGGAAATGAATTTGAGCAGAAATGGCTGGGCTTTAAGGTCTTGACGTAGCTGGTTGTCTGCTAGTTAAGGAGACAAAAGTCTGAGTCTCAAAAGCAATTCAATTAAAATGAAGGGAAAAGAAGTCAATTAACAGCAGAAATTTGCTACTGAATAAGAAAGCGGCAGGAAGGAAAACCTGCAGTCACTGTGACTGTCCAGGATAGGAGCTGGACAATCCTGATATAGGATTTCAAGGTATGTTGAAGGATCAGGTAGAGCTTCTCAAAGTCTTTGATACAAGCCCATATTTTCACTGGCTGTTTGTTAGCTTTATCAAACTGTATGCAGAAGGGTGAAGTTCTTTCTCTACCATCAGCAGCCAGATTTGAGCTGTCTGAGCCTCTTTGGCTCCACATTTTAATCTCAGTTCTCCTGATCTTATGGTAGAAGAAGTGGATGCAGAAATGTCTTTTCCTATCTTCACAGGGCATGGTCTCAATGTGCTTAATGCTTCTAGAGTGCCTCTATTTGTGCCCTGGATTTTTCCTTTACTTCTAACTCATATGGTCACAGGGAGGCAAAAAGGACAAACATATACAGTAAACAAATTGTATATATAAAGTTTACAAGGATGACAGAGTAGTGCAGTGGTTAGCTCTGTTGCTTCATGAAGACCGTGTCATGCCTGTGACAGTGGTGTCAAACTCAGATCCTGCAGGGCCACAGTAGCTGCAGTAGTTTTTTTTCCAGCCATTTTTTAATTAGTAGCCAGTTACTGCTGTTAATTAACTGACTTTTACACCTTAATTATAATTATCTTTCATAACTGTTTTTTTTTTCCTTAAATGGCTGCAAGACCATAAAAGATACAAAGCAAGCCAACAGATGACCTCCTGTTTTTTTGGTCATTTGCTCTCATTTCTGACTTTTGATTACTTTTTTATTTTGAAAGATAGGATTGATTTTTGGTTCTGACCTCAGCCAGCTTTCTCAACTACACGTTTTTCCACCTTACATAAAAATATGACTTTCTCCCAGCAGGACAGTGCACATTTAGTTTCCATGACTTTTTTGTTTTATTTTGAAGTACTTTTTATCTGTCCATATCAGTTCAGTTCATTTTTTTTATTTATGTATTATGTAGTCACCATGTATAATGTGTTGTTTTTATTTTATTTAGAAACATTTTGTGAACTCCCCCTTTACTTGTGTCTTTGTTCCAATGTTCTTTTATGTGTGGTTCCCCAAGAGGTGGGACCACCATGATGCCACCACTGCTGAGATCTCCCATTTGCTATATATTGAGTGAGGGAAGCGATTTCAGGTGTGGAAAAATTAAAATTAGTTGGAGGATATTCAAGTATTGCTTTGAGATTTGGTTATCAACTGTTTTCTGCTCTGTTTCTTGTTTTTTTTCTTCTCTGAAAGTGCATTTTGGGACTTGTTTACCTTAGATTGCCTTGTTGTCAGTTCTGTTTTGCTCTTTTGGTCATTTTTAGTTATTTCACATTTTTTGTTTAATAGATCTTTCATTTATAAATATTCAATGTTTTGATTTCTTGATACAAACCAGAGTTTTCATTGTACTTCCTCTTGTGAGCCTTTTTTGAGATTTTGAAACTTTCAAGAGCATTTTTGAACTTTTAAAACAGATTCCCCATATTGGGGCTAGGTAAGGCCAAAGCCTGCTGTTTGCAGATGGGGAGTGGGTGGACTGACTGAGGTGAGCCTGTTCTGGGTGCACCGGTGGGATTTCTACCCTGCTTTGGTGGCTCAGATCAAGGTCTCACATCATTTTGTGGCTCATTTGGGACTACAACTGCAACATGCAAAGTGTGGAGATATATATGTAATATATACATTGTCAAGCATGGGTCACAGAGTTGCACAGGACTCTAGACTGAGAGACCAGGTTTCCAAGGTACAGAATCTTTATTACTGAACTGTAAGTAGAGGCACAAGACTTTTTTTTTTAAATTGGATTATCTACAGCAGGCAGGCACACGGGTCGCAACTGGCAAACGTCCAGCTACCCTCTCTGGGTTAAAAGAACAAGAAATCTTCGTCCTCAAGCAGGTTCAGTGGCTTGGATGCAGTGACTGGGGCAGATGCAGTCAGAGGGAGACAGGACATGAGAGTGAGCTGTTAGGTTGGTCAGGGCTCAGTCTTTTAAATGTTCTCAACCTTGTGCGAGAAGCACATTATGCGGTAAGCCTGAAAGCCGGAAGCTGATCCCGCAAAGGTGGGGTAAGAGTGTGTTTGTTTTTCATTGAAATACTGTTTAAGAGGGAAATTCTGAAGGGCAGCTATTTCTCTACCATAGGTTTACTGTTTAAAAGAGAGAGACAGCTCGCAGTTAAAAGCATATGAGTGTGCAGGGCTGTTATGGCAGCTAATTGGCGGCAGCACTGGTCACAATATGTATATGCTTACATAGGAGGAGCCCCTCAGGAAACAACTGATATATATATATATATA
>JANRMT010062829.1:30474752-30485364 GCA_026402145.1 Polypterus bichir lapradei
GGCTGTAATTGCTGCCAAAGGTGCATCAACAAAGTATTGAGCAAAGGCTGTGAATACTTATGTACATGTGATTTCTCAGTTTTTTTATTTTTAATAAATTTGCAAAAACCTCAAGTAAAATTTTTTCACGTTGTCATTATGGGGTGTTGTGTGAGGAAAAAAATGAATTTAATCCATTTTGTAATAAGGCTGTAACATAACAAAATGTGGAAAAAGTGATGCGCTTTGAATACTTTCCGGATGCACTGTGTGTATATCTATAGATATCTATATCTAAAAAATCATTTTGACCTGGTCATTTTAAAAGTAGCTCTCAAGCCAAAAAAGTGTGGGCACCCCTGATCTATAGTAATATTTTCTTTTTAAGTCCTTCTCTGAAAATCCCCTTTATCTCTTATGCATTTCGAAAGTACACAGCCAATGGTTAAATGGTGATTGCAAAGAGCAAAAGAGATAAGGGGCATCCTTGTTGAGTACCACATTCTAGTTTGAAGTAGTCTGAAATAATGTTAATACAAACTGAGGCTTCAGGACTAGTATAAAGTAGTCTGATCCATACATATATATGTTTGGGCCGATCCAGAATTTGTGCAATGTGGTGAATAGTTAGTATCAGAGGAATTTATTGTTACTAATGTGCTGTACTAGAACATCATTCTAAACCCAGACATATATTAGCATCTTTCTTTACCATACTCAATTCACATACAGACGCAAGCTACAAAAGCTGCAAGGTTGTCAAAGTGAACTACTCCATGAATGTGGTAACTGATCATCTACTCCAAGCTCCCAACTGCTAAAACTTGGCTTGCACAGAAAAAAGCCAAGGAATCTGTGGGAGCTCTTCTTGTTAAAAAAGCCTGACCTCTTATTTATTGGTCAGTCCTGACATACCTTCCGTAGCCAAATATTCCAAGACAAACATTCAGTGTTCTTCAGATAGCAGCTGTACATTTCTATCAGATTGCAATGACTTTTGCATGATAGATTGGACCTAGGTATGCTAATGAATAAACAGAAAATGTTAAGTGTTCACTCTTCCTCTTCCCATCTTTTGTATAGTTAGGGCTCATCTGTGTCCCAGTCATGAACCCCTCCAAGGCCTTGAGGATCCTCCTACTGTAGTTACTGTAAGGCAGGGCTATTCAATTACAAATTCAGTTGGGTCAGATTTTCAAACCAACAACTGTAGCTGGGCCAGACATTTTTAGCGGCCGGTAAGTAGCAGGTAATAAAAAATTTTAAACCAACACAAATGAATTCAAAAAACAAGTAATGTTTATTCATTGTTTCTCTTTTAAATTTGGTCATATCTGACACAGGCACATCAAAAAGCACATTAAAAAAATTAAAAAAAAAAACTATAACTGAACAGAATCTGGGGTAGTGGCAATAATTTTTCTTTTTTTTAAATAAACATTTTGGTCATATCTGACCTAGACACATCTCAAAGTGCATAAAAACATAATAGTGCACTGTATTAGCTATAAAATTTGTTTCCCTTTTAAAATAAAATAAATATTTTGTTCATATAAAAATAACAATTCTTTATATTTACATGGCGCTTCTCTCACTGCTTAAAAGACTACGTCCCATGCGGGACTGGAACCCATGACCTTTTTAATGCGAGGCAGCACAAGTGACAACAGTAACTAGCACACATGAATACAACATCTACAGCACACTGAGGAAATGTAGTTTTGTTTTAAATCACAAGTGTGTTGCTATTGTGACGTGTCTTGCTACTGCATAGTCTGTGGGGGGGGTGTCTTGGGGAAAAGCACTTTATGAGGGCTCAGGGCACCTCCTTAGAGAGAGATGAGTGACAGGATCAGGGTGAAAGGAGATTCCCCCAGAGAACTGGCTCCTTCAACAGGTTGTCACAGTATCATAGAGTACTACCACCACTTCTAGACACAAAACAATGCGATACATTGTGGGTTGAATGTTGCTAAGTTACATGGAGTATTGCACTCATGGTCTGTACTACGATACGAATTTCTCACAAAATGTGTTTTTCTCAGTTTTTCTCTGCGTTCCTGGTGGGACCACGGGCTTCACCACTCAGAAACTGCTTCTGGGCCACATGTGGCTCAAGGGCCGCCATTTGAATAGGCCAGCTCTAAGGCAAGACTATGCATCTCAGCTATGATTTAATGGAGGCTTCATTTTCATTTTAACAAGTCTCCTAATCAGAGGATAATTCTTAGATGTAACTAAATACTATTCTCATTTTGGACATTTTGTTTTCTAAATTCTTTATGCTATCTGTAAGTTTTGAAATAATTAGAGAAATTAAATTTTGGAAAGTTGTACATTAGTTCTGCAATAGGTCTGTCCACATGGGTTATTTGCTCTACTATGCTTTTTTTTGTTCTTTATTTCGCCTTATACAATTTCTTGTATTAGAAATTTGTTAGTTTTTGCATACCCCTTGGGGTCAGAGCGCAGGGTCATCCATTGTACAGCGCCCCTGGAGCAATTACAGGTTAAGGGTCTTGCTCAAGGGCCCAGCAGAGTAGGATCTCTTTTGGCAGTGACGGGGATTCAAACTGGCAAGCTTTTGGATACCAGCACAGATCCTTAGCCTCAGAGCCACCACTCCGCCCCCGCTCCGCTTTACATTATTCTGCAGCTATTCTTTTCAAGTTTTAGGTGTGTTTACTATAAACATACATTTTCTGTGAAGGACTTGCTAAATGTTGCCATATTCATTTATTATAATTACTATTTCCCATTCAAAAACTATTTAGAAAGAGCATCTGTAAAGAGCATCATGTACAAATACTGATCAGTGACCTAAAAATCAAAGGTTTACCAAATGTGAAAGAACATTACAAATCACATACATTTTCAGAAACTTCAACTCAGAAAAACTGAAAAAAAAAAATCTAAACAAAAATGCAAGAATACACAGAAATTAGCCTTAATTAAGACAAGCCACAATGAAAATCTGTACCCAATTCAGTCCACCATAAAGTGAGCTGAACAGCAGGCCAACAATAAATGCACAAAGGAAGGACTGTCTCACGCAAGACTTAGATAAATCTGCCTCTCAAGCTGAAAACATGATATGAATGATACCAGTGATTTCAGTTGTGATATTAATTGTAGTTTTAATTTGTATTTTATTTTATAAAATTAATTTTATTTTTATTTCGTTCTAGTCTAAAATTTTAGTTTTTATTTTACTTAGTTCTGGCTTTCATACATAATATTAGTACAATTTTTGTTTTTTTTTCTGTTGCAGGACCTCAAATGCTGGCCTTCACATATTTCAATGAAAGTTATGTTTCAATCAACAAAATACACTAGCAGTTTATAATGCCGTCAAACACAGCTTGGCTATCAATGATTACACAGATTAAGTGGCCTAATGAGTGTTGTCAGCAAGATCAAATGTTTTAACCAAAGAAACCAATTCAAACTCATTCAATTCAAATGAAGTATGAGTGGTGTACAAAAAAACAGATTTCAATTTTGGCCTTAATTGATATATTTAGTTGTTTTTAAAAGCTTTTAATTCTGATACTTTAATTAATTTTAATACATACTGTTCAACAAAAGGATAACAAGAAAAACAAAAGAATATTTTATTTAAGGTCAAAATTTAGTTTTTAAATATTGGATTTTTTTTCTTAGTCTGATCCCATTTTTTATAAAATTGAAAATCGTTTATGGTCTTACCTTTATTTGTAAATGAAGTACATGTGCCTATCCTTCTCCACGAAAATCTCCATCACTTACTTGTAAAAGTCCTCCTTATTTTCCATTAGTTTTAAAAGTCTTAATCTTCCATTTTGGCAGTCGGTCGAAATAAAAAATAAAAATAAATGGGCAGTGCACCTGACTTTCTGATATCGCTAACTTATTGGCGCCGACAGCCTCTGTGTAGAACAGCAGAAACAAGCACCTGGGCTTCAGTGTGGCTTGGTACTGTCTGCCTCAACTCGTGCCTTTTCACTGCGGTTTTATGTTCGATCAGTAAGAATAAATATGTCAGACACATTCATTAAAGATATTAGGCAGACTGTGGAAAGTCAGGGTGTATAATAAACGTGCATGCAAACATTATATTGGACACATACAGACAGCAACAGACACACAACAATTGCATGCATCATCCCAGTGTGTGAGGGATAGCGCTGTCGAGATAAGTTTTGTCTTGTCTCGTTGCTGCCGCACCTTGCATTTCTCCCCTACATTTGATCAGGAAATGTGCAAATTCAGCGATTTTGACTATAAAAATGATCAAAATCATTAGGATCATACAGAAAACAAATTTATAGCACAGACCAGTGGACACATTTATTTTATGTTGTCATTATTAATTTTTTTTTACTTTTCATGATGACAGGTGAGACCGCATGTCACTGTATGAAGTGCAGTCATGGTGCCAGAGAAGTGCTGGACTTTCACTAAGCACTGATCCATCTGGTCCTGGACTGAAACTGAGACTGTTTTCTTTTTCTCGCATGCTACATTTGCTTTTATTATCATCTGTAATTAAAGTATTTCCACACGTTACTTCCTCGCTTTTTACCCACAAACATCTGTGCAAAACTCGCCATCGTCAACCACACTTGCTTACTGCTTCAACCTGACGAGCCAAATGTGCGCAACAAACAAACAAACAACAGCCCTTTATGGAAGTTGCACCACGTGATTACAGTAAGCCCAAGTCACTGCATAGTGAACAGCAACATAGCAACGTAACTGAACGCTCATGGCGACCTACAAACAACCCCTCTGCACAATCGAACCAGATTAAACAAAAATGCTATTGCTGTTTTTTCCGTTTTTGCTCAATTTTCGTTCTCGTTTTAATTTGTCCATATTAACACTCATTTTTATTTAGTTTTAGTTTCTATGTTTGCCTTAGTTTTCAATTCTTGTTCTTGTAAAATAAAACACAATATTTTTAGTTCTAGTTCTCGTTTTCATTATGAAAATATCACTGAATGATACCCCAACCACCATAAGGGAATGAAGTCATAAGTTCAGCCACTGAACTTTATCATGATTGCAATTGTTTGTTTCAAGTAAGGTGGCACGGTGGCACAGTGCTAGCGCTGCTGCCTCGCAGTAAGGAGACCTGGGTTCGCTTCCCAGGTCCTCCCTGCGTGGAGTTTGCATGTTCTCCCCATGTTTGCGAGGATTTCCTCCGGGTGCCCTGGTTTCCTCCCACAGTCCAAAGACTTGCAGGGTAGATGCATTGGCGGTTCTAAATTGTCCCTAGTGTGTGCTTGGTGTGTGGGTGTGTGTCCTGTGGTGGGCTGGCGCCCTGCCTGGGATTTCTTCCTGCCTTGCGCCCTGTGTTGGCTGGGATTAGCTCCAGAAGACCCCCGTGACCCTGTGTTAGGATATAGCGGTTGGATAATGGATGGATGGATGTTTCAAGTAACATAGCATTTCTAGGATTAAATACTTCAGCAGTAATGTGTCAATGCATTACTTCTTGTAGTCCTTTCATGATTTCATTATACTTTTGAGTCACTACACTATAATAATTTTTGCCATTGACAATAAACAGAAAGATAATTATCACCTGAACAATGATTTCCATGTTCACCTACTCGAAAATTCAAATATCTTTTACTCCTCCACCAAATCATCTTCTGGTTACTCCATAACTGGTGGGTGCTTTTGTCTTTGGCTACACTTTCTAGGGCAGACCCCTTGAACTGGACATTAGGAAAGGTCTATCACCTTTGCCAATCTTGTGTACCTCCTCTTCAATGTGATGTCTCTTATCAAACTTAGTAGCAGGCTCTAGTAGATTGATGAAGAATTTGCTTGGTTCAACATACTGATCAATACCAAGGTCTGAGGTGGTGGTTTTCACACTGATAAAAGACAACCTGTTGCAGGTAAGCCTAGCAATAATCACTCAATTCAGAATAGACTCACAATGAAGCCAGACAACTTTCTAGATATATACCTTCTTCATGCATGATGCAAATATGCCCTGTATAAGAATCTATCCTTCCCTTACTTTAACAGTCACCTACATGCATTTCTTTTTCAAAGCACACCTTTTATGATAATGTTAGCTTTTATCTTTTAATTAGAAGTTATTCCTTGTTCTTTCCTGCATGCTGAACCTCTTAGCAGCTGTGCTCAAGACAATCAGATTAATGTTAAAAGAACACACATCAATTGTGGGGAAAAAAAAATCACTGACAAGGATGAGTTGGAATTAGTGTATTGTAGACATGTACTGTAAGAGGGGACACAAACCTATCCCAATTAATATTAGCAGAGTTAATTTATCATATGCTTATTTTTTTTACATAAATTGATTTTTTTTTGTTTTAATATTTCAAATATAAATTTAAATTAATTTTAGTACATTTCTAAAACTGTACTTCTAAATGCAAGGAAAAAAATATTAACATGTTTAACTTACCAGTGCAATATTCTTTACCACTTTGATGTGGCACAACAATCTGTCTGTAGACAATAGGCTCAGCTTCGAGAATATTCTCATCATGCCTATAACGAGAGGGTGTGCGTTCATTTGGTGTGCCACGAGCTCGCTCTCCATTTCTACGTTCTGAAGTTTCGATCTCGGAGAATACAGCTGCCTTGTCGAAAAGAGCCAAATTTCCTTCAAAATCAAAATCGGTGTCCAGCATCTCTTCAATTCCATCACCAAAGCATTCATCGTCTTTATTTTTTAAGTGTGCTCCATTTTTCATTCCATTCTTCTTAGGGGTTGCCTGGTTGGGTCCACGGCTACTTGATGACCCTACCAAAAATAATAATAATAATAATAATAATAATAATGAGTAAGGTATCAGATATTAGAAACACAGGACATTTTCTTGCAACGTCCACACAGATGAAGAAACTGCAATAGTACTCAGAAAATATTTAAACAGAAAGGAATATAAAAAAAATTCAAACAAGTTAAAATAAATCATGATTAGATTTTTCAACATCATAAACTTGGGAATAAACTGTTTGAAAACAAACATTAAAGTGTGAGGACACAACTTTTACTGCAACAGTATAGACAGAACTAGAAGAAAATTTTACAAAATTGCTATTGCATGGACTTTATTTTAATAATTTTCAATCATTATTCAAAAAAAAATAAAAAATGCACTTAAAGAAACTCAATAAACCACTGATTACTGTTGATTGATTATACAAATAATGTGCTGTGCTGCCTTTCATTTTTACTTGTTTTCCTAAATATCTCATTATACAACAAAGTCTAAAACCACAAAAGGGAAAAAAAAAACCTAGTAATACCTGAAATACAGCCTTCTTACAATGCAAAACACTGTCACGCAAGGCATAAGGTACAGTTTAGGAGAATGATTTTAGGATCATACACATATCAAGGTAAATAAAACAACTTAAAATAAAAACATAGAAAAATGTTGATTCTTGATTTAAAAAAACATAACTGAATTACTGATGTATTCATTAGAAACATGCTATTAGTACTTTTAGTAGATTTTTTTAAACAAATAGGAACTACAGTAGATCTTACTGCAAAGAACCCTTACAAAATTATAAAATATAAAACAGGAATCATATATTGGTGTATCATTTCAATCTTAAATGTTACTCTAAAGCACAAAAAATGCTTAAAAGATTAATCTTTTAGACTTGATAAGACAAAGGATAGTAATTAATTCCATATTCTAATCAAATGTTTTACTTGACATTCTTAGCTTTGAAGACAAATTTAGACTGAAGTAAAAGTGTGTACAAATTTCTTACGATAGGTAGGCCACCAATAAATATATCAGGGATCTTTATTCCACTTCAGAGACATAAGAGAAAGCCCTTTTGGGCTTACATGGGGAAAAAATATTCAGAGATTTCTACATCTTTAGTTGGATGGGTGTACTAACTGCTTGGGGCATTAGAGGGCAGCACTGCAACATATTGCAACTTTAAGCATTAAGGTCAGGGTATGCAACTGTAAACCTGAAGAGGTGCCAGGTTCTATTGTAAATAATTTCTAAATAAAAATCAGTCTTCAAAATGTAAGGAATGTCATTTTATTGGGCAAAAAACTGTTATCACTATATCAATATGGGCTAACACTGCAACCATTAACTTTTTCTGCCTTTTAAATATTTCTATTAAAACAATATAACGCACGTTGAATCAAACAGAACCTTGCTACTATAGCTGTTGGCCACATTGTAATTTTCAACACACTGTTAACTGGTTAATAGTTAGAAAATAAATTATTTGCATACAAGACAAATTACTATAAATAATATAAAATAAATTGCTTCTTGTTCTTAAAGCAGGGAAAATACCAATTTCAGGGAAGCACAACATATTGACAATCACAGTATATCAAGTGACAATGGCTTACAATAATCTTATCAATATGTGACTGATAGTAAGATTATCCGATATATTAGTCAGCTCCTAGAAAAGCAAGTTGTGTGCTACTGTACACTTAAAATGTACTGTTATAAAGCTGACTGTTTCTGTTTTTTCACTGTAAATGAAAAAAATACAAAATGTTCTACTTATTTCTTGTGTGGAGGGAGCAACGTGAACAAATTGAAACCAAAGACGAAAGATCCCTGTTACAGCAAATCTTTATTTTTCTTTATCAGCTGAGTAGTAATTTGATGAAACTAGACAAAAAGGTATGTTTGAATTTTTTTTTTTTTTTTAAACTTGATAATTCACTTGTGTTAGCAGTAGAACAGATAAGATATTACAAGTTTGTGGAAATTACCTAGAAGCACAATGTTTTGCTCATGCACTACTATTTTCTTAGTTAGCTTTGTCATCTCTGTATAACGGAGTTTCAGTGAAATTACTCCAGCAAACCTTATGTCAATGAGATTTACTATTTAATCAGAACTCTGATGTTGAACCATTTAGCTGTAACAAAGATTTTGACCCATACAAGGAGACTGCATTTCACACACACAAGCTGTTACTCTCTTCCTGGTGTTTGATAAGATGTTTGAAACATGTATAGTCCCTAATTAAAGGTGAAACTAGTAGAGAATGATACCCAACACACAAAACACTTTGCACGCAATAATGGCTCATGAATGCATTAACAAAGTTACTTCATTGCCTTAAGAAACCTGTAATTATACATCTACAGTATATGTTAGCTGTTTGTGTGCATCAACGTTTCATTTGAACCAATTAAGGAATAATTTAAAAGACTCATTGGAGTTTACATTTGTTAAACTTGATTATACTATTTTATTCTTTGTCCAAGCCATCAGCAAATATAGAAACTTCGAGTTAGCATTAAAACAAAATGCAGAACAAAAACACACAAGAGATGGTACATATGAATATTACTATTCCCTGTTACAGGCCTATAGTTTATACAATACAAGCAGAATACCCGCGCTTCGCAGCGGAGAAGTAATGTGTTAAAGAAGATATGAAAAAGAAAAGGAAACATTTTGAAAATAACGTAACATGATTGTCAATGTAATTGTTTTGTCATTGATATGAGTGTTGTTCCCATATCTATCTATCTATCTATATATATATATATATATATATCTATATCTATCTATCTATCTATCTATACTAATAAACGGCAAAGCCCTCACTCACTCACTCACTGACTGACTCATCACTAATTCTCCAACTTCCCGTGTAGGTAGAAGGCTGAAATTTGGCAGGCTTATTCCTTACAGCTTCCTTACAAAAGTTGGGCAGGTTTCATTTCGAAATTCTACACGTAATGGTCATAACTGGAAGCTGTTTTTTCTCCATTTACTGTAATGGAGATGAGCTTGAAACCCGTGGGGGCGGAGTTTGACATAATCACGCCTCCCACGTAATCACGCAGTACGTAGAAAACCAGGAAGAGCCCTAAAAAGCGCTGAAGAAAACATGCATTATATAATTGAGAAGGTAGCGAAACAATAAGAAGCGAGCGAGTAATATATACAACCATATTCATGAGTTCTGCTACTTCGGAAACAAAGCACAGTGTAAACCTACACTTTAAATTAAGTTCATAGACAGGCTGCCGCTGGCGTTTGTAATTTAGTGCCTGCCCATATAAGGCCGTCCGTCAGCGGCAATCCAATAGCAATCTGCCACGGGTAAATATTCACGGGTGTAGGACTGTGCTTATGGAGAAGAAGATGAGATAGTCAGGGTGGTGTTTGGCACAAACTCAGCGAAACTGCGAGAGAAAGTTTTAAGTACCGGGACTTCGGTAGCATTAGATACAGCCATGGACATAGCACGACATGGCAACAGCACAGCTGGGAAACTTCGATGCATGAACACCGAGCGGCTCATGTGAACTGACGCAGCGCACAGACAAAAAGCAACAGTTCCGAAGAGCGCTGAACAAAAACCGAATTACACAATTGAAAAGGCAGCAAAAAAATATGAAGCGTCTGATACATACAAGATAAGTATGTAATAAGTACAGCTACTGCAGAAACAAAGCACACGGTGGAAAAAGTGAATGTCCCGCTAAAGGAAGACAGTGTTAAAAAAAAACCCGTGCATGCAGTGTGTCAGGTCTCAGATAAAGAAGAAGACGAGCTGTTTATTGATGCAGTAAGAAACGAATCTTTTTCATAGCTTATTTAACACACTACGTCTCCGCTGCGATACGCGGGTATATATATAT
>JANRMT010062829.1:30486258-30504333 GCA_026402145.1 Polypterus bichir lapradei
CAGACTACTGCCTTATTACATCCACTTACAACTCGTTTTGCACCCTGGTTAAAAGGACACTGCAGCCGTAGATCTTATATTCCTTTCCTGCTTTTTAAATAAAAAGAATCGTAGCCTTCAACAAATCCAAAACGTTTACCTTTTCAGCAATCGTTAACATCTTCTTCTTGCGCTTGGGCACGGCCCCTGAAGCAGTAGCAGATTGTTTTGGAGCCATAATGAAGGGCTTGACTATGCACAAAGATAAACACTAAAGAGCACAACTTTTTACACAGCGAAACACGTTGATGCTGAATGAGCGAGACGACACTTCCTGGTTAACACTGCATTCAGCACGCAGGAGCTCAACTGCATACTCTGATTGGTTAGCTTCTCAGTCAGGAGAACTTAACTGCGTGCTCTGATTGGTTAGCTTCTCAGCCATCCGCCAATAGCGTCCCTTGTATGAAATCAACTGGGCAAACCAACTGAGGAAGCATATACAGGAAGTAAAGAGACACATTGTCCGCAGAACCCGCGAAGCAGCGAAAAATCCGTGTTATATATTTAGTTATGCTTTCATATAAAATCCGCGATAGAGTGAAGCCGCGAAAGTCGAAGCGCGATATAGCGAGGGATTACTGCATACACATACATACAAACATACACACAGGTATATATATGTGTATATATATGTATGTGTCTATATGTGTGTGTATAGCTTTGGTCACTGAGTGCAAGGGAAAAATAATAAAATATAGTCTATTAGTTATTAAACAGTAAAACATTAACGTTTTAATAAGTACAGGTACATTGAGCACTACTCGAGTGGTTGCGGGTAAACTACATTTTAAAAGACGGTATAACAGAACAGGTAAGTAGTACTAACAGCAGCTAAAATGTATATGGATCATCTCTCGGTAGTTGATCCCTTTTGAAAGGGATCTCCACGACGGCTGTGGTATAGAAATTACATTTTCTATGTGAACGTTCAAATTTCTGCCTCTGGTAATGTGCCTTAACGGTATTACCAGTAATTAAAGAAAAATTGTTTTGTGTCCTCTGCAGTGTTAAGAGAGAAAGGCTTTGGTTTGGGATAAAATGAAAAAAGGTGTAAAGAAAGGAAAGTTGCATTTTTCTTTTATATAGTATAGAGAGATGTGTTTGGTGACGTTATGATCGCCTTTTGGGGACAGTCGCGGTGGGTCTTGTGTAGACTGGTGAGACGTCTCTGCCATTAATCGGCTGTGATGGCACTGTCAGTCCTTCACTCGTGTGCGTGTCTTCATAATCCGAGCTGAGGACCTCATAATCGTATACGTGCAAAAGAAAGTGTGAATCGCCTTAATATTATTTTGCCGTGGTGTAGAAAAGGGGTCCCGTGTTTGCACTTGTCTGGGCTATAGCTCAGGGGGAGGATGAAAAAAATTAAAAGTGCTCACTTTGATTTAAGGCAGAAGCGCAGTCAGCGTCTCAAATCCCGGAACAGCTATGCGCGCGCGCGCTGGCTGCTCGACTTTTGCTGGGAAGGAGACCCCATTTTTTGTACACACGTTCCACAAATGAGACACACGGGTTTACCGGCAATGTCAGTAAACATATACTCAGCCTCCCATCGGTTTTTAAAGGCTCTATGTTCAGAATCACCTTTTCTCTTTGGCATCGTGTGGGCTACCTTGGCAATAACTTGTAGCATCATAAGCTAGACTTGATTAACGTGGTAAGTGTTCGGCAAGGCAGCTGAAGCGCTGGATTATGGGATCTGTAGTTTATTGTGTTACCAGCGCTTCATATCCCCGGGCCATTAATAACAATAATACAGTATATAAAATGATCTCGCGGGCTGGATATAATTACACGCCGGGCCGGATGTGGCCCGTGGGCCTTGAGTTTGACTCATATGGACTAAACAGAACTCGAAAAGAAATATTTTTTGGAATGTGATCGCGCAAGTCAGATCTAGTTGACACGCACTACAGTACATCGAGCCCGCGTGCTATTGTGGTTTTGCTTGTGTGCTTCAGTAAGTTACCGTCCCCTCGCTCTTACTTTTTTACCGTTCATCTAATGAATACACTGAGTATGGCTTTACCAAAACAATCATTGATCGCGAATAAAGTATCCATTATTCATGAAGCTTCAACAGGTGATCTGTCTTTCTGCGTTAACCACATGCGTTTTCATACGTCTCAAACTAAGGGGATGCGAGGTTAAAAATAAATCGAGAAGCGCGCGTACATACTTAGTGCATCCCCTCTCAGGAATCGAACCTCGGACGCCGGCGCTACAGGCGAAGCCTCTACTATTGCGCCACGGTGTTTGGCTTGTCTATTTGAGCATAGCAGTGTAATTCGGTTTTTGTTCAGCACTCTTTGGAACTGTTGCTTTTTGTCTGCGCACTGCGTCAGTTCACGTGAGCCGCTGAATATGGTTTTATATGTCACTCGCTCACTTCTAATTGTTTCGCTGCCTTCTTAATTATATAATGCATGTTTTATTCAGCGCGTTTTGTAGCTCTTCCTGGTTTTCTACGTAATGCGTGATTACGTGAGGGGCGTGATGATGTCACACGAAACTCCGCCCCTCGAGCTGAACTCCATTACAGTAAATGGAGAAAAATAGCTTCTAGTTATGACCATTATGCGTAGAATTTCGAAATGAAACCTGCCCAACTTTTGTAAGTAAGCTGTAAGGAATGAGCCTGCCAAATTTCAGCCTTCTACCCACACGGGAAGTTGGAGAATTAGTAATGAGTCAGTGAGTGAGTGAGTGAGTGAGTGAGTGAGTCAGTGAGGGCTTTGCCTTTTATTAGTATAGATACAACACTGAATGGGGGAAAAAAAAGTCAAGCCAGTTTAACCATGTAAAAACACTGCACTGTTGGGTAATCCCAAATAAGGTATACAAATGTAAGTTATCTCATACTACATTAAAGACTCAAATGAAATATATACTATATGGGCAAAGTTAATGGACATCTCTCTATGTTTTTCTTAACATAGTATGTTAAAACACCAACATGGAGCGAAGCTTACCGGGATTTAGTATTTTGTAATAATCTCGATAGAACTGAGTGTGTAGAGGTGACTGAACCACTAGGGACAAGTGACCATAATATAATACAGTTCTCAGTATTTTGCAAGAGAGCAGGTGCAAAGACTAAAATTGTTAAGTTTAACTTTGGTAGGGCAAATTTGGAGCAAAATGCGACAAAGTCTAAGGAGGATAGACTAGGATAAACTTTTAAGTGTGGAGACCGTCGAGGAGCAGAGGAACAGATTTGAAAATGTTTTACATGTAACGCAGGACAGGTACATACCTAAATTTGGAATTAATAGAAAATTTAAAAAATTCCTCAGTAGGTTCATAAAGAGTTTAAAAAAGAAGCTGCAAAGAAAATAAACAGCTGTATAGGGCATATAAGACTAATAACTCCAAAGTGAATTGTACGGTGTATGAGAATATGAGGGCAACCATTAAGAAGGATATTAGAGAGGATAAACAACAGTTGGAGAGGTATATAGCAGATAAGGCATAAAGACGACCCTAAGAGATTCTTTCAGTATTTTTGTAGTAAAAGAACAGTCAAGGAGGAGGTGAAGTGTATCTGGAATAGTAAAGGGGAATTAAAAGATACAGACAATTAAATAGCGGACGCTATAAACTTGCATTTTTCTGAGGTCTTCACAAGTGAGGAAGTGGATAACTTCCCAGCGGTAAACAGGACTACTAAGGAGATACTGAAGGATTTGAAAATTGTAGAAGGAGAAGTACTGCTCAGATTAAATAGGCTGAAATCAAACAAATCATCAGGACCAGATAATATTTACCCTCAAGTTCTTAAAGAGACTAGTGAGTACATATATAAACCCTTGAGACATTTTCAGGAAGTACCTATGTACTGGGGAGATTCTGAAGGACAGGAAAATGGCAAATATTATCCCATTATATAAAAATGGTGACGGGTAGATCCAAGCAACTAATGGACAGTAAGCTTAACGTGCAGCACAGAAAAATTAATGGAAGGAATGATTAAGGATAAGATTGAGCAGCACATGGCAAGTACAGGAGTTTTTCTGAACAGTCAGCATGGGGTTTTACTAACATGCTGGAATTCTATGAGGAAGCAAAAACAAAGATATGATCAAAGTGGAGCATATGATATTACCTTGACTTTCAGAAAACATATGATAAGGTGTCACATGAGAGGATGGTCATCAAACTAAAAAAAGTGGGTGTTCAGGGTGATGTTTTTAGGGTATAGTCACACTAGGCATGTTTGTTCTGTACCATGCCCAAGCGCAATTGTCCCCACTCCCTACTCCCCCAATGACCTGCACTCACGCCGCACTTTAATGTTCTGCGCCCAGGTTGACTTTTTAATTTTTTTTGTGGTTGTTTTGGAGTTACGTAGAGCAGGATAATGCTCTACCCTTTTACAGATTTATTGAGTGTGCAGCGCAGAGTTTTGCTGTTAATTGTGCTGCATGTATGAGAAGATTTTTATGGAGACAAATTATGTTAACGTAGGAATCTGCAGCTCTACTTGAAATCTACTTGTCACGTTCGTGTGTAAGATGAGAATAAAAACCTATTCTTAACTCAAAAGGTATTGAATGAAATGAGAATTGCTTGTCACATTATTGACATCATGTCTGTTTTCTATGCTCTGGCACATTTAGCAATCACACTGTTCCCAAATGCTACTGAACTGGGCTCTGTCCCACCTCTTCCAAGCAGGCCAGGGCATGGTACAGTTGGTGATCACACTAATCAAACAAATTAGACTTTGCAGGGTTACATGCAGACAAACGTGCTCAGGCACGGAACAAATTGCCAGTGTAAGTACACCCTTAGATGGATGCAGAATTGGATCAGACACAGAAAGCAGAGGGTGATGGTGCGAGGAACCTTAACAAAACTGGCTGATGTTAAGAGTGGTGTTCCACAGGGGTTAGTGCTAGGGCCCCTGCTATTTTCAATACAGTATACAGTAATCCCTCCTCGATCGCGGGGGTTGCGTTCCAGACCCCCCCCCGCGATAGGTGAAAATCCGCGAAGTAGAAACCATATGTTTGTATGGTTATTTTTATATATTTTAAGCCCTTATAAACTCTCCCGCACTGTTTATAAATATTCCCCGCAGAGTTATACAGCATAATCCCTTTGTATTCTCTTAGATATTAGGTAAGATTCATTGAAATTATGTATATAAACACACTGTTTATATACAGTAAAACCTAAATATTATTTTAAAGATATTGAGTGTCTCCGATATCACATATGTTACAGCCATTACGATAGACAGGTCACCAGCAATAAATACGTACAATGCAAGAAAAACAGTATACAGTAAATGTGTGTACAGTGACACTAAACGAACGTACATGTACTAAGCACTGTAAGAAGAAAATTAATTATGGTTACTCACCAACAATGACACGATGACTTGTCCGATAACAATGAGTTTAATTTTACTGCACAACAAAGGAGAGCGTTACAGCCCTTGTAAAGGAGCCACTTCAGGCGATTGTGTAGCACTGCCGTTGTTCTTCTTCTGGCAGTCTTCAATCCAAATCCCTAAAGCAGATTCCATCCAGACTACTGCCTTATTACATCCACTTACAACTCGTTTTGCACCCTGATTAAAAGGACACTGCAGCCGTAGATCTTATATTCCTTTCCTACTTTTTAAATAAAAAGAATCGTAGCCTTCAACAAATCCAAAACCTTTACCTTTTCGGCAATCGTTAACATCTTCTTCTTGCGCTTGGGCACGGCCCCTGAAGCAGTAGCAGGTTGTTTTGGAGCCATAATGAAGGGCTTGACTATGCACAAAGATAAACACTAAAGAGCACAACTCTTTACACAGCGAAACACGTTGATGCTGAATGAGTGAGACGAGACTTCCTGGTTAACACTGCATTCAACACGCAGGAGCTCAACTGCGTGCTCTGATTGGTTAGCTTTTCAGTCAGGAGAACTTAACTGCGTGCTCTGATTGGTTAGCTTCTCAGCCATCCGCCAATAGCGTCCCTTGTATGAAATCAACTGGGCAAACCAACTGAGGAAGCATATACAGGAAGTAAAAAGACACATTGTCCGCAGAACCCGCGAAGCAGCGAAAAATCCGCGTTATATATTTATTTATGCTTTCATATAAAATCCGCGATAGAGTGAAGCCGCGAAAGTCGAAGCGCGATATAGCGAGGGATTACTGTATATAAATGACTTTGGAATATAAGTAACAAGCTGGTTAAGTATGCAGATGATACCAAGACAGGTGGATTGGCAGATAATTTGAAATCCACGAAATCATCACAGAAGGACTTGGATACAGCATACAGGCTTGGGCAGATTTGTGGCAGATGAAATTTAATGTCATTAAAATGTAAAGCACTCCACATAGGAAGTAAAAATGTTAGGTTTCAATACACAATTCGAGGTCTGAAAAAATCAAAAGTACACCTTATGAGAAGGATTTAGGAGTCATAGTGGACTCGACACTATCAACTTGCCGATAGTGTTCAGAAGCCATTAAGAAGGCAAATACAATGTTAGGTTATATAGCAGACTGTGTGGAATACAAGTCCAACCAGGTTATGCTCAAATTTTATAATGCACTTGTGAGGCTTCATTTGGAGTATTGTGTGCAGTTTTGGTCTCCAGGATACAAAAAGAACACAGCAGCGCTAGAAAAGGTCCAGAGAAGAGAGACTAGGATGATTCCAGGGCTACAGGGGATGAATTATAATAAAAGATTAAAAAAGCTGAGCCTTTAAAAAGGTGACATAATTGAAGTGTTTAAAATTATTATAAAATGAGTTCATCAAGAACACAGGGAGAGACAGTTGGAAACTTGTTAAGGGTAAATTTCACACAGACATTAGTTTTTCTTTACACAGAGAACCATAGACACCTGGAATAAGCACGGTAGACAAGAAGACGATAGGAGCTTTTAAAAATAGACTTGATGTTATTTTAGAAGAATTAAGTGGACAGGACTGGCAAGCTTTGTTGGGCTGAATGGCATATTCTCATCTAGATTGTTCAAAGAAAGAAAGAGAGAAAGACAGACAGATAATTTATTAATCCCAAGGGGAAATTCACATAATCCTGCAGCAGTATACTGATACACAAAAAAAAAAAAAAAACAGTAATAAAAATGCATGTAAAAACAGACAATAACTGAATAAAGTTAGCATTTACCCCCCAGGTGCAATTGAAGAATCGCATAGTGTGGGGGAGGAACGATCTCCTCAGTCTGTCAGTGGAGCAGGACAGTGACAGCAGTCTGTCACTGAAGCTGCTCCTCTGCCTGGAGATGACACTGTTCAGTGGATGCAGTGAATTCTCCATGATTGACAGGAGCTTGCTTAGTGCCCGTCACTCTGCCAAAGATGTTAAACTGTCCAGCTTCATTCCTACAATACAGCCTGCCTTCCTAACAAGTTTGTCCAGGTGCGAGGCGTCCTTCATCTTTATGCTGCCTCTCCAGCACACCACCGCGTAGAAGACGGCACTCGCCACAACCGTCTGGTAGAACATCTGCAGCATCTTATTGCAGATGTTGAAGGATCCCAACCTTCTAAGGAGGTATAGTCGGCTCTGACCTTTCTTACACAGAGCATCAGTATTGGCAGTCCAGTCCAATTTATCATCCAGCTGCACTCCCAAGTATTTATAGGTCTGCACCCTCTGCACACAGTCTCCTCTGATGATCACGGGGTCCATGAGGGGCCTGGGCCTCCTAAAATCCACTACCAGTTCCTTGGTTTTGCTGGTGTTCAGGTGTAAGTGGTTTGAGTCACACCATTTAACAAAGTCTTTGATTAGCTTCCTATACTCCTCCTCCTGCCCACTCCTGATGCAGCCCACAATAGCAGTGTCATCAGTGAACTTTTGCACATGGCAGGACTCCGAATCGTATTGGAAGTTTGATGTATATTGGCTGAACAGGACCGGAGAAAGTACAGTCCCTTGCGGCGCTCCTGTGTTGCTGACCACAATGTCAGACCTGCAGACGCACATACTGAGGTCTGTCTGTAAGATAGTCCACGATCCATGCCACCAGGTGTGAATCTACTACCATCTCTGTCAGCTTGTCCCCAAGGAGCAGAGGTTGGATGGTGTTGAAAGCGCCAGAGAAGTCCAAAAACATAATTTTAACAGTACCACTGCCTCTATCCAAGTGGGAGAGGGATCGGTGTAGCATATAGATGATGGCATCCTCCGCTCCCACCTTCTCCTTGTATGCGAACTGCAGAGGATCGAGGCAGTGGTGGACCTGTGGCCTCAGGTGGTGAAGCAGCAGCCGCTCCATGGTTTTCATCACATGTGACATCAGTGCAACAGGCCGGAAGTCATTCAGCTCAGTAGGACGCGATACCTTTGGGACTGGGGTGATACAAGATGTTTTCCAAAGCCTCAGGACTCTCCCCTGTTCCAGGCTCAGGTTGAAGATGCGCTGTAGAGGACTCCTCAGTTCCAGCGCACAGGCCTTCGGAAGTCATGGCGATACTCCATCTGGACCCACTGCTTTGCTGGCACGAAGTCTCCTCAGCTCTCTGCTCACCTGCGCTGCTGTAATTGTGGGTGGGGATGTCTCTCCTATGCTGGTATCAGCAGAAGGATAGTTGGAGGATGCAATACTCCGAGATGAGCGTGGGTTAGGGTGGTCAAATCTGTTAAAGAAGTTGTTCATTTGGTTTGCTCTCTCCACGTCTCTCTCGATGGTGGCACCCCACTTCAAGCTGCAGCCAGTGATGATCGATCAATGATTTTGGCATCGATCAAGCGACAAAAAGAACTATATTTGTTCCCAAGGGGAAATGTGGCTTTTTATAGAAGCTGTTTAAATAAATAAAATATATAAATACAGAGCATGCCCTTTTAATTAGCTTGTTGATTCAGTGGGCCTCTCTTGAAGTGATGTTACCAGCCCAGCTTGCCAAAGCATAGAAAATCATATTGGCCATCACAGAGTTGTAGAAGATATGGAGGATGTCACTTCCCACATTAAAAGAACACAGTCTCTTAAGGAGCTTACGCTGCCCTTTCTTTTAAAGTTCCTCTGTTTTCAGAGATCAGTCCAAACTGTCATTAATGTGGATCCATACGTACTCTTAAATTTCACCCTACTGTGAAGCCTTTGCACAGGAGTTTAGAGCGTGTATGTGGTAATTTGTGCCCATTCCACCAAATTAATGTTTGTGAGGTCAGGTACTGATACAGGACAAAGATTCTTAGCTTGCATTCGGCGTTCCAGTTCATTCCAAATATGCTCAAAAAGGCTGAGGTCAGGGCTCTGTGTAGGCAACTTGAGTTCTTCCACACCAAACTCATCAAACCATGTCTTCATGGACCAGGCTTTATGCACTGGGGTACAGTAATGCTGGAACAGAAAAAGTGTGTTCCTTAAACTGTTACCAAAAAGTTGGATGTGCACAATTGAATGTCTTCGCATGTGGCAGATTAATAGTACCCAAAAGTGGAACCAAGGGGACTTGCCCAAACTCTGAAAACCAGCCTGAGACCATTATCCCTCCTAAGCAAACTTTACAGTACTCAACATGTTGTCCAGAAAGCAGAGTTCTCTTGGTATTCTCCAAACTCAGATTCTTCCATCAGACAGCCAGATTGTGAAACATGACTCATCACTCCAGAAAACAGGTCTCCACTGCTCCAGAGTACAACGGCAGCATGCTTTACACCACTTCAGCCAACACTTGGCATTTTGCATAGTGATCTTAGGCTTGCGTGCAGCTGTTCAGCCATGGAAACCAATTTCATCAAGCTTCCGACACCCACATTTTTTGCTGATGTTGCTTCACAAGGCAGTTTGAAATTTTGTTCTGAGTCATACAGAGAATGGGCAATTTGTAGACAGTGCTCTACATTACTTGGTGGTAATAGTTGACTGGAGCAGACCTAGCAGAGCTGAAATTTCATGTACTGACAGTGCCATGTTTAAAGTCATTGAGCTCCTCAGTATTTTCCATTATACTGGCAAAGTTTGTTAATGGAGACTGCATGGCTATGTGCTTGATTTAAATGAACCTGTCAACAATGGATGTGTAGAGGCGGACAAATTATAAATGCTTATGATAGTGTGCTGGGCTACTAGCTTTGCAAACCTGTTAGTCCAGGTAAGCTGTTGCAGTCAGCTTTATATATGGGGTGGGGGTTACCCGCAATGTTTTACAGCAATGTTTATTTGTAAAGTTGTGTTATACACAAGTGCATGGCACTCCATCTTCTACCTTAATATAGACACAATCGGCAGCTTGGAAGAGAGTATTTCAGTAAATGATTTTTTATAGGATTAGGTCATGTTGGTACATTGCCTTTTTCCAATGGACACAAAAATATTTTATTAAAAACTAACTGAATGCTGCATTCTCAAATTTTGCTCTCAGACTCGACCAATTAGTTAATTTACAGTATAATAGAGCTGCCAGGGAAGAGGAAAAGAGGAAGGCCTAAGAGAAGGTTTATGGATGTGGTAAGAGAGGACATGCAGGTGATGCGTGTAACAGAACAAGATGCAGAGGACAGAAAGATATGGAAGATGATGATATGCTGTGGCAACCCCTAACGGGAGCAGCTGAAAGAAGAAGAGGATAATAATTAAGCTACACAAAGGAAAAGCTGCAGGACCAAATGGAGTTAGACCTTGAGTACTTAAGACCTGTGCTGACCAACTCTGTGGCTTCCTTGGTCACCTGTTTAGTCTGCCCCGAAGGCTACAGAAAGTGTTGCGGCTGTTGAAATCATCCTGCATTGTTCCTGTTCCAAAGAAGGCAGATGGCTTTTCACCTAATGACTACAGACCAGTGGCACTAACATCTCACATCAGGGAGACATCAGAAAGGCTGATCCTGAACTATAGGAGTCCTCATTTGGTAGGCCACCTGAACCCACTTCACTTTGCCTATTGGACAGAGGCTAAGAGATATGCAGGTGCATGAGTCTATGGTGTCCTGGATAATGGACTACCTGTTAGGCAGACAGCACTTTGAGACATTCAAGCACTGTTTCTCATATAGATGTGAGCAACACTGGATCACCACAAGGAACAGTCCTGTCTCATTTTCTCTTCCCTCTGTCCACCTCAGACTATAAATATAACACCAAGTCATGTCACTTGCACACATTCCTAGATGACTCTGCACTTATGGGGTGCATTGATAAGGGAGATGAGACAAGAGTGTAGGAGTCAGGTGGAGAACTTTGTTTCTTGGTGCAGAAACAATTGTCTGCAACTTAACATGAGGGAAACCAAGGAAATGGTTATTAACTTTTGAAATGCCAAAGAGTATCTATATCCAGTTATTAATAGAAGAGTGGATGTGTGTGTCAGAATGATGATGTGCAGCATGGTTCATAATAGCACTCAGTTTTAGTTCAGAGGTTGTACAGTACTACAAGCATTGGGTGGTCCACATCAATGACAGGTTGGACTGGTCTCATTACAAAGAGGAACTATATAAGAAAGGGCAGTGCAGGCTCTTTTCTTTAAGAGACTGTGTTCCTTTAATGTGGGAAAAGACATCTTCACTTCGTCTACAACTCTGTAGTGTGCTGGTAACATCAACAAGCTAATTAAAAAGGCAGGCTCAGTTACATGACAAACTCTGGACCCCCTGCATGTAGTAGCAAAGGAAAGAATTAAATCTGTGATGTGTGTTTTTGCTGGGCTGCAAATGAGCCCTGATGGACTAAACAGGGTTTGTAAATCAAGGGAGTGACAGAGTGCTAGTGGTAAAAGAGTGCTGCTTCTAAATAAACAACAGAGCATAAAAGTGACCCACTAGTAAAAATGATTACAGAAATTCTCTCTCTTTCTCAAAAATAAATCCAAATTGTACAAGTAATATTTGTTTTCCAAAAAGTATCTTCATTTGCACTCCTTTTTATTATTCTTAAGATCACAAATGGGACAGTATATTTTTCTCCAAAGCAATGGAACAATTGCTAAAGGCAGAGACTGTCCAGTCAATAAGAACGCTACCCAATGAAATTAATTTTCTGAAGTTTGGTCTATCCATATACATGTTGGTGATGCCTAAAGAAGGGACTAAAATCACTCCTGAACAGTGTGCAAAGCAAGAACATATCTAACTTGATAAATCAAAGATTTTAATGCTACAAAAAGGTGGCTCTATAAAATAACACTTATGCAAACAGAATATTTTTTACAAAGCAATATTATTACATTAAAAAGCTAATTTTAATGTCAGAACACCAAAACTCTTTTTTTGCAAGTTACTGTATACTAGGACATGTAATAAAAGGTCACATTTAATCATTTCAATTCAACCACTACATTTATTTGGTACATTACTGTCCTGCCCCTTTTACAGACTGTTTGTAATGGTAGTCAGTGCCATTGGACTGAGTTCCTTCGTCCAAGACAAGAAAAAGCACGCATAGAGAAATGACTGATTGGTGGTTGGTAAAGCAAAAATGACATGTGAGAATATGATGAAAAGTGAGCAACAGTGTTTTTTTTCTGTCAAACCATTTAAGAGAATATACAGATAACGCTTTGCATATAGGCCTTACTCTCAACTGCGAAAGCACTCCTCAGCTATGAAAGTTTATCATATTGCATGTACAATATGCAGCATTCCTGTGTCATCAATCTGTTAAATGGAATGCAATTTAGAGTTCCTTTCCAAACTGGCATGTGGCCCAAAAGAAGTAAACTGTTGTTCCAGGAGTTGCTTCTAATTATAATGTTAGTTTTTCCCAACTTCCTATGAGGCAAGGTCAGTTTCCTTTGCTACAGACAACTTGGCTGTTTCTTCATAGCGTGCGCTAACGCATGGAGGTGTGGCATTTAAAGCATGCTTACATAACCTCTACTACAAGGTTTATTGAATTTTGTCACACAAGTATTGTACACTAGAACTTTGGCCCAGGCATTATCACGCTAATGTAACTGAAAGGAGCTGGAGCCAAAACCACCAATTTTCCTAATCTAGGAAAGTTAATGATCCTGTCTTAAAAAATTCTTCTAACCCAAACACAGACGTACAATACTTTGTCTCATCTCCAGATGCAAAGTATGGACAAAGTAACATTAAAAAGCAAGCCACATCACAATATACTTGTACTTTTAATCATATGTAAGCTGTTGGCTTTAACATACAGTAGCAGTTCAGGGAACAGATATGTAAAAAATGGAGTTTTTATAAAAAGTTAAGTCACACAATTAGAATATAATATGATCTACACTAAAAAAAAAAAAGCAGATAATATACAAATTAACACATTCCCTAATTAACCACATTATTTAGAACAAGGACTGATATTTTGAAAAGTATGGATTAACTTACACAGATGTCTTTTTTTTGTTGAAACAAATTCATCAAAACGTTCAACAGGTAACTGTGGTTTTTTGGCATTAGTTATTTAGATGTGTAGACTTTAGTTTTAAGTGAACGCAATTATGGCTTTTTCCCCAAATATTTATTTAGCAATAACCAAATAACATAACCTAGTATCCCTTCAAAGGTATTTAAACTAGCCAAGTATTAGATGGATACATATGTGTACAAATCTTTTGTCATGCAGAAAAGTATGGCAATTTTTAAGGGGGCTAAATAGTTTTGCATGCCATTGTAAATGGAAAAAGCATTTTCAGGGACTGAATGATTAAATGTATCAATGAATGAACTACAGATGTATACGCTGATCAACAAACGTGCACATAAGTAGATTGCACTTGTATATACATTACTTTTACATGTAGTATGTAACTTTGACCTCTATATATTTCTAGTTACTTAGGACTTAATACTGTCGAAAATAGCTTAAGAACTCAATTACTCTTGTAAAGTGTTTTCAAAATTGCAGAATGACTTAAAAGTAACAATCACTGCTTTAGAAAAATGCATCATTTTCATATTTACTCAAGTTTATGTCAGCACTCCAAAGAGTTTTGAAAATGTATTGCTTTCATTTTTAATGATATTGTCAAAAAACACACACACACACACTGCTTTATGTTTTATTATTAGTGATTTGCAAGTCAGCTTTAAATTTTTAGGTGTCAAGAAAAACCAGGACGACAGCATCTTATTCTTTTAAGACATGTATCAAGTAACAGATAATTTAGTGTACAACTTGACTGGTTCAGCATTTTCAGACTATTAACCACACAATAATCATTAAATTTGTTTATGACACAACTTGGGCCACCATTATACTTAGAAGGACTACAACAGCCAAAGGAATGAGTGTGATCTCATAAATGATTTGATACTGAATAGGTATCTGTGTTAAATGTTGAGGAGAGTAAGCTTATTAAAATATATTCTCTTGTTAAACAATCAAAGGATATACAGAAGAAAGTTTACTGTAGTTAACCATGGTAAGCATATACACACACATACATATACACATATACATACAATTTGCATATGTTTAAGTAAGGCAGAACTCTGCACGATTCCCAACATTTAGGACGGACAGATAACCAAATATTCTAAATTAGGATTTTGGTTAAGGTGATTTGCAATAGTTGATCTTTTTGATTCAGGACTGTTAGAACGAATATCACTATTCAAATATTATTCAAATATATTTAAAAAAACACTGAGGAGAGCTGGCGCCCTGCCCGGGATTTCTTCCTACCTTGTGCTGGCTCGGATTGGCTCCAGCTGACCCACGTGATCCTGCGTTAGGATATAGCGGCTTGGATAATGGATAGGTGGATATATTTTTTGAAGGCAAAAGTTGACATTCAATTGTAAAATAATGATTGTTGGTTTTACTTTGCACTATTTAGCATTGTATTATTCCATATACTTTAAGCAATGTTTCACATATTTTGCAGAACTATTTTTGCAAAGCACTTCCACACTCACCCATTTTGCAATTTTGAATGGTTGCCTTGTTATCGTCATTACACCCCTTCAAAATGCAGTCTGGGACAATTTTTTTTCCATAATCCACTGTGCTGTTTTTTGATTAATACAGTAGGTGTAATTAGGAGCAGATTTTAAAACACTTCTCCAGCCCTGCATGTAGGCCCTCCAACCTGGAGGGAAAACCTGGGGGTTGGTAATCCAGCCACCATAAAAAACCTCATATTGGTTCCATTCCATCTGAACTAGTGTGGTGCTGAGGTGTCTCCCGTTGCATGGCTGCACTCGGGTCCTAATCTGGGATCCTGAGTTGGTTTGTCATGTGGTGGGTGCAGCAATGCGCTGTATCACAACAAGTTCCACACCTCTCTCTCTCTAGTAGCCTAAAAGTATTGTTCTGCTCCTGTTGTGATTCACTCTTAAACCTGACATCTCTGTTTTATGCTAAAATGTTCTCATTAATGAAAACTGCTGTTCTTCTGGTATTCCATTTATAATGCCTTAAAAATCACAATTTTAAAGAACATTTTCAGTGACAGCAGTGCTCGTTTAACTTTCTCAGCAGACACGCTGTGTGTTACATTATATTACATACATTTTTGCTGCATCTGTAAATGGGAGGGTCAATAGATTATTTTGTGCTTTATACCGGTAATTAATTCCAACCACTTGGAAGAGATATGTTGTCTCTTTGACATTAAACAGTCTTTTTCCTTTGATCAATGTCAAAAAAGCCAAATTAAATCCACACTGATTTAATGCAGTAAAACAATAAACTGAAATATCTCCCAATGGGGCGAGTACAGGCAGTGCTAAGTGTGTCTGGTTCTGCTTTCTCTTTGCTCTCTTAGTACGCCAATAGAATCCAGTTTTTGTGATGGGCTTTGTTTGAAGATTGTAGTATTTACGCAACACAGCATACGTTATAAGCACTTCATGCTTTGCAGACACACTGCATGAAAAAGTTATTCATAATATTTTTCAAGTATAATAAAAGGATGTACACCCAAAATTTGTAACCTAAGCTTGAAATTTTTCATTGTCTAATTTGACCACCTTAATATTTTATTCAGATATTATACAAACACACTCACATTGTTAACCTTTTTGCATAAAGTTATAATAAGTGCCTTTCCTTAAAATAATAAAAAAAAAACAGGTTACAGATGATTGTGATAAGAAACACTTGAAAAATGCACCCTTTCACACAGGTAAATCACTTGATTCTCCACACATTGAAGTGACACAATCAAAGAAAAATATACTTATTACTTGATCAGAAAAAAAGAAAAGTACAATAACAAATATTTATCAAAATATCCATGCATTTTCTGAATTCATCCCTCCTAACCTGCTTATAATGCCTGAGGGTCATATATATACTGCCTGTCTTTGCCTATAGAGTTTATCTTAAACAGCCTATCTTTACAGCTTATCTTTAAATTGCGACATCATTATTATGGACACGGAGAAAATGCCAATAAGAACATGGCCCAACAAATCCACAAGCAGGAAATCTGTAATGCAATAAGTGCAATTAACAACACAGATGGAGATAAAATTATTGACCATAAAAATATAACTTACACATTTAAAGCATACTACAAGTCCTTATATTCTACTTGGTTTAAAGAAGATAAGACACAATCTAATGAGTTTCTTGATTCATTAGAGATACTGTACCAGCAGTGACAGTAGTCCTAAAAGCATTAGCAGATTTTCAAAAGATATCCTGACTCAAAATCAATTTGAATAAAAGTGTGCTTTTTCCAGTGAATTCTCTAGCACATAATACTGGACTGGACACCTTCCCATTAATATTAGCAGATCAGTTTAAGTATCTAGGGGTAAATATTATAAGCAAATATAAAGCTCTTTTTCAACAAAATGTTGCAATCTGCATGGAAAAAATTAAACAAGTTGGGACTGCATGATCTACCCTCCAACTTACAATATCAGGGAGAATAAACATTAAGTTGACCATCCTTACCAAGCTGCTCTTCCAATTTCAAAGCATCCCCATATAAATTAACAAAATATTTTTAGAAATTAGACTCAATTATAACTTAATTTACGTAGAATTTGAAACATCCATGTATCCAAAGGGTGACACTAAAATGACCTAAAGCAGAAGGGGGCATGGCACTACCCATATTTAATTTCTATTATTCGGCGGCAAATATACAAACTATAAAGACATGGCCATTGACACCAATTGATTAATATACATAAGCCTGGTCTGCAATAGAAATAAAATCTTGCAGTGCTTCTTTGCATGCTCTCCTCTGTGCCCCAGTTAATACAAACTACCGTCATTACACTAAAATACAATTACCCTTCATTCTCTTAGAATATGGAACCAATGATGGAAGCACTTTAACACAGAAAAGCTTTTATCTGTTGCACTTCTACCAGATAATCGCCTTTTACCACCCTCTCAAACATATACACTATTCAATGTCTGGAAAATGTCCAGGATTAAAACACTTAGAGACTTGTACAAAGATAATGTCTTTGCATCCTACAAACATTTACGCTTCAAATACACCTACTCATCAACACAATTCCTCCACTACTTTCAAGCTAGAAACTTTGCTAAACAGAAACTGCACAATTTTCCTCAAATTTGACCTTGTTTTATTTCAGAACTAGCAAAATACCCGCGCTTCGGAGCGGAGTAGTGTGTTAAAGAAGTTATGAAAAAGAAAAGGAAACATTTTAAAAATAACGTAACATGATTGTCAATGTAATTGTTTTGTCACTGTTGTGAGTGATGAGTGTTGCGGTCATTCATATATATATACAGTAATCCCTCCTCGATCGCGGGGGTTGCGTTCCAGACCCCCCCCGCAATAGGTGAAAATCCGCGAAGTAGAAACCATATGTTTGTATGGTTATTTTTATATATTTTAAGCCCTTATAAACTCTCCCGCACTGTTTATAAATATTCCCCGCAGAGTTATACAGCATAATCCCTTTGTATTCTCTTAGATATTAGGTAATATTCATTGAAATTATGTATATAAACACACTGTTTATATACAGTAAAACCTAAATATTATTTTAAAGATATTGAGTGTCTCCAATATCACATATGTTACAGCCATTACGATAGACAGGCTACCAGCAATAAATACGTACAATGCAAGAAAATAGTATACAGTAAATGTGTGTACAGTGACACTAAACGTACGTACATGTACTAAGCACTGTAAGAAGA
>JANRMT010062829.1:30513867-30525081 GCA_026402145.1 Polypterus bichir lapradei
ATATACTGAGTTGACATTTAGACACTAGGCGGCGCAATTAGCATATAGTAATTCAAGATTTGTTACTTATCTTTCGTATGAACACACCGACTCTGTTATTTGATTCGCATTATATGAACGTTACGTTGTCTGGATTTGTACAGAAGAAAATTTATTCTTTCATCCGAAAATATGCATAAAAATGCGACCGCGGCAGGACTCGAACCTGCAATCTTCTGATCCGAAGTCAGACGCCTTATCCATTAGGCCACGCGGCCCTATGACAATAGCTTCCTTATAAGCTTATTTCACTTTTGTATTTATTTTTTTTGTACGCGGGGCTTTGAATTTTTTTAACTATTAGAATTTTCGTTCCATCCACAATAACCGACAAATAACACGTGTCATGTAAATGTGTGTTATATAGAAAGAAAATTAACTGTAAACACTGAGGCAAAAGCATATATATATTTTCATATAGCACGATGTGAAATTTTCACGCTTAAAACCTCATTTCAGTAATTAATACAAAAGTCTGCAAAAAAGCCGTTTCTCCTGACCGCTATGCGTCGCTGTGGTTTTCAAAACACATCCGTCAGCTCTACACTCCAGGAGTCACGTGTGTCGTAGACTCCTATGCGTTTTAGGAGTTTGTACATAATGTGTTGAACGGCTGACTGAAAACAGAAAAGCAGACTGGAGTCAAATAGACGGTTTGTTAGTACGTTTCTAAAACACTGAAATGAGAAACTGTGGTTTAAAGATTTGGGAATCTGAGGCCGAAATGCTTAATTGACAGCGTGAGACGAGATTGCCGTGGAGTTGATGACTTGCGGAGCAACATCTAGGCATCGTGATGGACTGAATAGCGAATCGCAACACGTCACTTGAACTACTTGGTGGAAGTGTTCAAGCTGCTTTCAGTTCTCATCAGGTTACTGTTTTATCTGAAGTTAGTCTCGGAGCGATTACAGAGATTTATGGTTAAAAATCTTTAAAACCGAGGCATGTGTGTAATTGTTTTTTACAGACCGCTTTCAAAAAAGTTTTCGACCCGCTCTCCTCCAGCCAGCAGCAGCAGACAGGTAACTGATGAGACGAGGTAACCGATACTATGTACCTGAAACGGGAATGACGGAATGTTGTCACCAATCTTCATAAAGTTGAACTCAAATAACAAGGCGAAAAGCACTAAAGGAACAAACTCAGAGTAGAATGGAGATTTTACGATAGTAGTTCCAGGACCAAATATTGGTTGTCTTGGCATATTCGCACTACTCTGTAATGGAAGAGATTTGACGCACATTCCCTTTTACGGCAAGCCAAATTAACATTTAGAAATATTTCAAAATAAATTTGTGATGCCTAAAAACGCAGATTAGCTTTTTAGATATCCGAAAATCGACTCAAATTAATTCAAAATAAATTCGTTTACATTTTAAGATGCCTAAAATACATTTTGGAATATCTCGTATGCATTTTAGGATATGTAAAATATAGTTTCAGATTTCTCAAAAACTTTCTGTGCATTTGAAAATCTCACAAGATACATTTTCATATATATCAAATTGATCTAATATTCCTCTTGCACATCCACCTTAAGATTGATTGAAATGCACTGTATCTGTTTAATTGTGTTTAAATCTTGAAATAACTTTTTAAAGCAATTTTAAAATGCAGTTCACATAGCTTGAATTAAAATTCACACAATCTTCGGGTACATTTTGTGATACTGTACCTCCAATTGAAAAGTGGTATCTTGCAGAGAACTCCAGTTCCTGATATCTTAAGTGTGTCACGTCTATTGTATAATAAAACATTAAGGTCTGAATGTGCATCCAGTCCCACAGAGTAGTCTGATTAGTCAGTTTGGCTTTGGTGACACAATGGAAAGAAGGAGTGTGAGTGTGAGACATATAAGGAGGAGAAAAGGCATAGGAGGCACACTGAGCAAGTTACCTTTCAAAGACGAGAAGTATAAAACCTGGCAGGAGGCAAGAAAGGAGCCCTGAAATTAATGGCACAAACTGAGAAGCAAGCTTCACAAGCACACTGAAGAGAGGGAGCACCAGTCAAAAGAGGTTCAGACACATGCAGATAGAGAGGAAGGGTGCCAAAGGTACACATAAAGCAAGAGATAGCAAATATTTTAAAATTATTTTCTTAAATGTGTTTGGCAGATAGCATCGCTAGTTTTAGATACTTCAAGCATGAGGTAATATGAAGCTATCTGAAATTCATTTTAAGATATTTTACTCACATTTTGAGAGACTGCATGCTGGAAATGTATTTTCAAAAATCTGTAGTATCTTCCTGTGTATTTAGAGCATTTCTACTTAGGGTATAGCAGTGTCCATAGTTTCACAGCACTCATTTTTGTGTGGACAAATTCTATAACTTATTGTATTGCACTGCTTGAGGTTTCACAGGGGGAAAAACTATCTACACCCCACTCTTTGATGTAATGTTATTGTATTGTAGAGCTTAAGGTTCACAGGGGAGCAAACCTACTTCACCCAACCCACTCTCTTCAATCGAATGCTTGTGTATCACCATAAATGGAGTACTGCCAGTAATCTGGTTCTTCTTTATGCACTGATCTTGAGATGTATCTCAAATGCATTTCAAGATATTTAAAATTTACAGGATATCCAACTTAAAAACATAAAAACAGAAGCTATTTTCAGCACCTTGCACTGCAGTTAGGATGTTGCATATTGTCATTTTGAGCTGTCTCAGAATTTATTTGAGGTCTCAAAAGTCATGGGTGCACATAAAAAATTTTGACATATCTTAAAATATATTTCAGAGGCCCAAGTGTGACAAGGATATAATTTACGCTATCATGAAATGTATTTGATATATCTGAAAATAAATACAAGGTTTAAAAATTTATCTATAATTCATTTAAGGTATTTTGAAATGCATTTTTAGATATCCCAGAGCTGTGTAAATTCAGTTGAATGTCCTGGTCAGTAAAATTCACACGTTTTGTAGGTCTCTTGTGTCTGTGAATGTCAGCTTTATTGTTTGGCATGAGCGATCTCTATCTTAGGATATTGTTTGCAAAAACTTTAAACACAGAGATGTCTTCTTTCTCATTTGTTAACAACTGAAAATCAGCGTTCTAAAACTAGTTCTCTTATTTTAAAGTTGTTAAAACCACCATGTACAAACTCTTTTGAAATTATTGATATTCATTTTAAATAGTTCAGCCAAAATGCACTTTCATTACAATCCAAGTATCGATTCCTGTGCGCCATGAATATTATCTGACATTTTGTGTTCAATTTGGACACTTAATTTTTGTAGGTGTTGTAGAGAAAAAACTTAACAGTGTGAATTTATTGAGTGCTCGAAGCTACCTGCCTCTTTAACAAGGTCATCCTGGATCATTTACATCTAAAATATTACTATAGAGTTGAGGTCATGTGACATTTTAACTTTTTTTTTTTTTTTTTTTTCGATAATAATATATGAGAAGACCTGATTAATGAACCAGATATTTGCCCAAGATTTGTCCCTAACAGTGTACCTAAAATGAAGATTTAAATTACGTTTAATATATACTAGCTGTGCTACTTCCAAAGGCAGTTGGCCTATATTATAGTACTTTAAGTTAATAAGATGTATCAGAAGTACCATGTAACTACTTAAGTGTTTTTTTTTATACACAATATTTGTATTTTTTTCTTTTTATCAGGGGCTAATATTAGTTGATTGGAGCTGCTTACTGTTGAATATGCTACATACAGTTGCCCATGAGTAAAACATTCCTGACGTAGATTAATTCTTGCTTTTCCTAGTGGCTGACCTTGGCTCTTATTGGTAGCCACTGCAGAACGCAATTTTACAGGAAACTATTCTTTTGAATTTAAATGGTTAATCAGTAGGAATGATAGGAATTCTAAGTATTTCTGTTATTATTCATATATGTTTACAATTTTCATTTGTTTGTGTCTACCACTTCAGCATTACTTTTCATATTGCTTGTCAGTTGTATGTTCAAGCTTGTGTTTCTTTCCATAGCCAGACAGTAAAGTTATTTTACTGAATCATGATTTACTTTAACTTATTACAAACAGCAATGACTTTTAAAGGCTGATCATATAGGCAACCCATATAATGAATTGAACATTTTTATTTTAAGATTGTTTAGTGATTGCAGTAGAAGAAAATAACTGGTGGTAGTATGTTTTCGAGGCTTTTTAAATGATCACTGGGGGATCTATTTCTCCTGTCCAGGACACCTTCCCTTTCTCCACTTGTCCATCCACCCTATTGGCCAGTGCCACCATTCTGCTGTCGGTGTATATCTGCATAAACTGGCAAGGCCCATTTAAAAGCCAACACACAGACACACACAGGATTTTGTTATTGCCAGTTTTACCCTTTTACAAGTTACTTAAGAAACAGAGTTCTGCAGCTTTGAGAGCACAATCAGATGTGCTCAGGCTCAGATGTGAATTTTAACTGTTTAGCTTGTAGTGTCATGCATTTGGCACAACTGATGAAATGACGGGGGGATGATTAATCACTTTTAATACAGTGTCCTGCACAGTCATGATAAAGGAATGAAAGCTTTGCATTCTGTCTTTGATTGTAATGAGCCCAACTACACATGTTCATCTGCGCATCTGTCCACTTTGTAACTGGTGGATACCATTCAAGATTGCAAGTGAATTCACCTCGCATGCATCCAATTATACATACGGGTACAGTGGCAGAGACGAAACAGTTGTAGCAATTAAAAATTGAGGCAAGTCTCAAACGAAGTGGCTATTTGGCTTGTCTACATCACTGATGAAATTAGCTGCTCCAGTTGTTAATACTAACATAAAATGTATTTAGGATTTCAGTGCTTTAAGTACTTCTCCCAATTAATATGATATTTACATGTCGTTGTTGAATACGAATCTGCAAACACTAAATTTGTATTATTCGTTTGGTTTCTGAGAGCAGACTAATGTTTATGAGTATAACCCCTAAAATGTGAAGAACGTAGTAAAAGCACTTATGATGTCATATATTAGAAAGGTATGTTTGTGAATGTACAAAGTACAAAGTATACAGTCTCTCAGTTGCGATTAACTGACTTCAGGTAACTTTTGTAATTGTGGATTTGCACTCAGGCTAAGCAGTAACAAGGTGTGATCACTCATGTGACACACTTTGGAAAAAGCACCTCAAAGGCTCTTTTACAAGAGTTCCAAAATTTTGGATTAATGTAAAAAATTGGACTTATCTATTAAATGTTACTCTTTAGTGAGTTTTTAATAAGCTAATAATGTAAATATAAAGCTTGTGTACAATAGCACATGTTGTAAACCTAAGAGAGCGATTCTCGGACAAACCAGATTTTGAAAGTATTTTGTTACAAAAACAGCTTTTAAGGGTTTGTTTAAATGAAAGTATCCTAAATTATTTTGAAATTCACAAATTCAACAGTACATACAGTACAGGCCAAAAGTTTGGACACACCTCCTCATTCAATGTGTTTTCTTTATTTTCATGACTGAAGGCATCAAAACAATGAATGAACACATGTGGAGTTATGTACTTAACAAAAAAAGGTGAAATAACTGAAAACATGTTTTATATTCTAGTTTCTTCAAAATATCCACCCTTTGCTCTGATTACTGCTTTGCACACTCTTGGCATTCTCTCGATGAGCTTCAACAGGTAGTCACCTGAAATGGTTTTCACTTCACGGGTGTGCCTTATCAGGGTTATTTAGTGGAATTTCTTGCTTTATCAATGGGGTTGGGACCAGCAGTTGTGTTGTGCATAAGTCAGGTTAGTTGGACGATCATTTATTTTTCAATAGGACAATGACCCCAAACACACCTCCAGGCTGTGTAAGGGCTGTTTGACCAAGAAGGAGAGTGATGGAGTGCTGTAAATGGTCATGAAAATAAAGAAAACACATTGAATGAGGAAGTGTGTCCAAACTTTTGGCCTGTACTGTATATAGTAATATTTGAATTTTTATTTTAAGTTTTATTTTAAACAGCATTTTTCAGTTGCTGGAAAAAAAATACCAGAACAAATTTAAAATGTTCACTTGATCAAATAAAGCAGATGGTCTATGATGATCTCATTCTTTATAATGCCTGTCCTGAAATTAAATGTGTGCTGCTTGGGCAAGCCTTTTTTGGTAATATATTAATAGCAGCATAACTAAGGCATGTTGAAGTCCGGAAAACTGTGATGAGAGACTGCCATTATCTGACCAAGATCTTTTGGAGTAAATCCTTTCTACACTCTTCATTTTATGTTCACTACATGTGGTTTTGTTCATTTGTGTACATGTTAGCATAATAGTTCAGAGGTACAGTATATTCTGTGCATATTGATATGTTAAAACAAGATATCCATCTGATTTTGACTGTTTGACTAATTTACTTTTGCCTTTAGTTGACTAAAACTGATTTACTTTTTCTTGACTGAAATTAATTTTTGTGTCGACTAAAACTACAATAATTAAATGATTACAATGTGACTGAAACTAAAATGCAATTTAGTCAAAGACTAAAACCAAATCAAAATGTATTGTCAAAATTAAATACTGGTATGCATGTGATCCTAAATGGGACTGATCTAACTATGAGAAATACCGTGCATTGGGGTGAAATTGTTTGTGCTGTCTTAATTATGAAATTTCATTCACGGCCCAATGAGCTGAGGGTTAACATGGGACATTAAAAACAATAAAAAGGTAAAAATAAACAAAAATCTAATTTGTTTATTTATAAAATAAGCACATAGTTACAGTTGATGCACAATTCACATTAAACAACTTGCACAATTGCCTGCCAATCAAAGCAAGCCTAGCACATGGTCAGGCACCTGATACATGCCCCTTGTGCATGTAATTATCGAGCAGTTGGAAAAGAGAAAAAAAAGATGTACTGTAAATTCACTTGTACTCGAGTTGATCAAAATACATAAAGAGGTTTCAAGAAATGAACAGCAGTGCCCTGTAAGACTGACAATCAAACCACATAATCTTGCACCAAGAAAATGGTGCATATTGGTGGGGCGTCCTTTCAATTTGAACACTTTTTGGGTGTGATGTTGACGTATGTAGTATACATTAATCAGATATTTAAAAATGAGCATTATTAATACATAGTCATAATTAATTAAGACAATAGACGTGATTTAATAATAGCCCAAATTGAGGTTATGTTCATATGGAGGACACTGGAGAGTAAATACGCCTCTCACCTGGCATGTTTGCTGTCATAAAACTGAAGCACTGTGTATCGTGCATAGTAGTGCATTTTCTTTCCAGTTGTTCGGTAATAGGCGTTTTGCTCGTACAGCTGTGTTTGGTAAATGAACCAAATAATTATAGATAATGTGGCGATGCCCAGACAGAACTGTTATCAACTGTCAGTGATCTTTTATCCCCAAGGAAAAGAAATTTCCGCCCAATGAAAGTAGCCCATGGGATGTTTATTGATATGTTTAGCTTGCTTCAAAGTTGACAGTGTAGAAACACAACCAAAGTAACAGGAAATGTAAACAGTGTAGTTAAACATCCCCTGGTTCTGAACAAAGCAAGGTGTGAACACACCTTACATGTATGAACTTAATGCCAGTGTTCAATACACACTTTTTGCAAAGTGCAGTAACAGATTTGAATTAAGGAGTCATTGCAGGAACCTATTCATAATGATCATGGAAACATTTCTACATAAAGTTACCTTACATTCAAGTCTGATATGAGTCCAAGATACGGAAGTAGGCCGCAGAGACCATTGGTGATCCCACCCAGGGCATTCCAAAAAACTGTCTCCAGCAAATGTCTTTGTGCAGTGAAAGCTGAAACAACAGCTCACCTAAACATTTTTTTCCCCCCATATACAGTTATTCTGACTAATCGGGTCTGAGCTACTACTCAATATCTATGCATTCCTGCACACTACACTGCCTGGACATTTTAATCCTACTATTGCTTTATTTTTTTTGTATTGCACATGTATTCTGCATTATATTTGATTAGTTTGTGTTCATCTTGTGTTCTGTAATGTCCTTGAATGTTGCACCAGTACTATCAAGAAAAATTCATAGTACACATTAGTGTACCTGGCCAATAAAGTTAATTCTGATTCTGATAAAGAGATGCAATGTAAATATATAAGAATTAGGGAGAAATATAGTTTTGGCACATTGTAAAAACCTTACGGAAGAAAAAAATTAACTCAGAAATGTTAAAAAGTACTAAAACATTCATCACCCCAGTAATTTCTCTATCTTCAGATATCTGTTGATTACCTGTAATTATGCAAATGTACGGGGGTAGTAAGGTCTCCTTTAAAGCTTTTAAAATAAAAGAAAACTGCTAGCAAGTTTATGGTATTAATAAAAACACGGTGTCGAGTAGAATATGAGATGGAAATTACTGACTGGGCACGGGTGTAAAAGTGAGAATAGAGACCATAAAAGTGTAATTATTGTGGGTGATGTACTGTATGTTAAAGAGGAACTAATCTTTTTCCCCCCTTTTTTTTCTTTAAGCAGTTTTGGCTTGTCTCCTGCCTTCCATCCTGAATTTCTATGCAGTCTGGATGTTCAGTTACCCCAGCGAGTCAACTCTTGATACAGATGAGTAATTATATATTGGAGTTACAGTGAATTTTAGGATGAGTGAACAGAAGAGGTATTAATATAATTCACCTGAATTCAGTAAAGTGCACCAAAGAATTTTCTGCTTCAATGAGCAGCTTTTTGTTTAAACTCCAGCAACGTCTGTCCAGATGTCTCATTTGTAATCTGGGCAGTAGTGGGACATCTTGCAGGAGTGACGGGAGCATGGTTGTAAGGATGTGTCACAGTCTAACATGTTCTCAGAATTCCCAAACCCGGTTCAACCCTCTCAAAATTCAAATGCTCTCCCCGAATCTCCACAATCAAATCTTCAATGGGTGTAGAGTGAATCCAACAGAGGAGGATGTGGCTCACAGTATCCATCACCTACAGAACCATGATCTGTGGGGTCGAGAGACAGCTTTGCTGGCAGATGTTGAACTTACACTGCCACCGTTTTATGGTGTAGACATTGATAAACATTTCAGCATTTTGGCCCAAAAACAGAGTTTTCCTTACCTGAAAGCTGCCAGCCTGTTGCTACAAGAGCTGCCACCTGAGATGCCGGAGGTATGGGCATGGGAAGTAGGCTGGACGCAGTACTGCTCTAGTGGAGAACAGAAGAAGGTGGATTTCCCTGATGAGCAAGCACTTGTATTTGATGTTGAGGTGTGCCTGGCAGAGGGTCAGTGCCCCACACTTGCTGTAGCTGTGTCCCCTACTGGATGGTGAGTGAGCGCAGACATCATTCCTTTGTCTTTTAATTTATGTACCTTTAAAATGAAGTTCTTGTTTTTCTCAATTCCAGTGCTGCTTGCTTAGAGAGCTTCATTTTGTCTCTGACCCAAATATGAACGTGCTTTTTACTGGAAATGTATGGACAAAGTCATGTTTATCTTTATGCCATTTTTTTATGGTTATAACATGTGATACTCCTTTCAAGGCTTGCACACTGCATATGGACCACAGGCGAATGCTAACTTTAAATTAGACATAGTAGCTTACAGTATTATGTGAAGTTGGCTACAGAAGTGCATGAAATGCAGTTAATAAAAAAGGGATCATTTTCCATGTCATCATTAAAGCACTGTTTTTTTTAATCTAGACTTTCAAAATATCTGCTACTAGCAGAATACCCGCGCTTCGCAGCGGAGAAGTAATGTGTTAAAGAAGCAATGAAAAAGAAAAGGAAACATTTTGAAAATAACGTAACATGATTGTCAATGTAATTGTTTTGTCACTGTTGTGAGTGATGAGTGTTGCTGTCATATATATATATATATATATATATATATATATATATATATATATATTTACACACACACACACACATAAACATATATATATACATATCTATACATATACACATATATATACACACACACATATATACATATATACATATATATCTACATATATACACACACAGCTATTTCGTATCAGTGCAATACGCTGCTTGTTAAAATGGATAACTCCCGCTCTTACGTGCAAGTCTGCGTGGATATTATGAACTATCATATTTGTTCAAGTTCTATTTAAATTTTAAATAGAAAGAATTTTTATTTAGTCGACAGAAATATCTTTGGTAGGAATGGTAAAAACAGACAGGAATATTATTCTTGAATAAATCAACTCAAACCTTAAACAACTTATAATATTTTGCTCTCCATAAAAATATATCCTGTCTAAATTATACAAGTTAGAAATAAAGTAAACGTTAAAAGAACAAACATTCAAATTTCTTTACTCCTATGTAATTTTATATAAAAAATAAACTTAGATTTTAAATATCCCAAAAGATTTTGCTCTAAATAAAAATATATCCTGTCAAAATTATACAAATTCAAATATGAACATGCTGCATAACAAAACCTGGAAATATAAATAAAATGTGTTCCTTTCAGCAATAACAAATCAAATCATTCAGTTGTCTTTGCTCATATGTCATTTTAGAGCTGGACGCCTGGCATCTTTTTTTGGCAACAAGTTCGTTTATGTTTGGTGTGAGGTTCTGTGTTGTGGAGATTCTCAGGATGGACTGCTGGTGCTCATCAGTGAGGCGACTCCTGTTTGCTGTTTTGTTAGTCTTTATCACTGAGAAGAGCTCCTCACACAGATATGTGCTACCAAACATGCACAAGGTTCGAGCCGCATGTAGACAGACTTTTTTTGTTCTTCAAAGTCACCAAAGCGCCGTGCAAACTCAGTGCGCTCAGTTTATCAGCAAAGTGCGTATTTGGGAACACCGTAGTGACGACTTGGTTCAACATTACTTGGCAACAGGGAAAGTGGGGCAAGTTGCACTGGTTTATTTGTGTCTCCCATAAAAGCAGCTTCACTTGAAATCACTTTGTGATTGTGCACAGGTAAAAACGTCCGCTGAAGTGTCAGATTCTTATTTAATTCTTCTGCTTTCTGTATCTTCTGCATTGCATTCAGGTCTTTCAGGTTACCCTGATGTTTTGTCTCATAGTGCCGTCTTAGATTAAATTCTGTAATTACACCCATATTAGCTCCACAAATGAGACACACGGGTTTACCGGCAATGTCAGTAAACATATACTCAGCCTCCCATCGGTTTTTAAAGGCTCTATTCGGCAAGGCAGCTGAAGCGCTGCATTATGGGATCTGTAGTTTATT
>JANRMT010062829.1:30541024-30552606 GCA_026402145.1 Polypterus bichir lapradei
AATCTTGTTTGAAGTTTGCTACAGAACATTTAGGGACACCTGTAGGTTACTGGGAAAATTCAATGTGGTCAGATAAAACGGAAATATCTAACCTTTTTGCAACATTAAGATACACCCTGTTTGGAGGAGAAATGGCTCTGCATATGACCCTAAAAATGTCTTATTTACAGTGAAGTTTGGAGGTGGAAGCATGATGGTATGGGGCTGTTTCCATACTATCAAAAGGAAAGAAAATGGAGCCATACACTGGGAAATTCTTGAGAAGAATCTGTTGCAATGACGAGGATGAGACATGGGTGCACCTTCCAGCAGGACAACGATACTAAACATACTGCAAAGGAGATTCGCAAGTGGGTTCAGAGGAAGACAATAAAGGTGCTGAAATGGCCCAGTCAATCACCAGACAAAAGAACATTTGAGGAAAGAAACTGAAAATCAAGATTTACTAATGACCCTCTGAAATCTTTGGGAAAAGTATTGGGAAAACCTCCCATCTGAACACTGTAAGAGACTAGTTTCTTCACACAGAAAGCTGTCATTGCAAACAAAGACTTCAACAAGTGCTAAATAAATTTCAGTTAGGATATTCAATACTTGGGCGGCACGGTGGCGCAGTGGTAGCGCTGCTGCCTCGCAGTTAGGAGACCCAGGTTTGCTTCCCGGGTCCTCCCTGCGTGGAGTTTGCATGTTCTCCCTGTGTCTGTGTGGGTTTCCTCCCACAGTCCAAAGACATGCAGGTTAGGTGGTTTGGCGATTCTAAATTGGCCCGAGAGTGTGTTTGTGTGTGTCCTGTGGTGGGCTGCCACCCTGCCTGGGATTGGTTCCTGCTTTGTGCCCTGGGATTGGCTCCAGCAGACCCCGTGACCCTGTGTTTGGATTCAGCAGGTTGGAAAATGGATGGATGGATATTCAATACTTGTTTCCTGTGTTTTTTGCATATAGCCATTTTATGGATTGGAATGTTACTATTTCTTTGGCTGTTTATGTATTATTATTTATGTATTATTATTAAATTAATACCAATTAAATTAATACCAATGTTTGGTCTAAATTTCATGTGCATAGCTGCAAAGGAAATATGTTTAATGAGTTCCCCCACTGTAAAACTAAAGCCTGAAAAGATAGTTAAAGCCTTAAATGAAGGAAATTAGTACAAGGAGAAGCCGAAGAACACAACAGCTACTGTAATGTTGTAATTTCACCTTGTTTCATTTATGTTAAAGTTTTAGTAATTAAATTAATAACATCAAATATAAAGAAGTTTAATTTTTAATTTCCCTCACCGGTCTTATGTTTTGGATTCTTTTTTGGGTGCCACCATTTTTTTTTTCCTTAGCTGCAGTCAGATTGCTTACTGTTGCTATGCCCATTGCCAGTCATACTGAATGACACGAAAGATACATTTTCCTTTTCCTTTTGAGTATTTTTGCTTTCCGCTGTCAAGATATTTGACCATGGACTGAGTATTTCTGACATTGATATTTGGATAATGTTTTGTGGTTTCGGTGATTAATTTTTTTAGTTTTTTTTTCATCTCTTGGTACATTTAATCTACTGCCTTTTGTCTCTCTTTTCCTACAGCCTTTGTAAAAAGTAAGGATTATTACTAGTGGCCCAAAGATGGAACAGGCACTTTGGAATTCTCACAACTAGAATCAGTATAACAGTAGTTTAATAAACACTCCATCTTTATTCATCACTTTTTAGAGCAAAATGACTGTCTGGCCAGACTAGTGCTGTGTCTTATGAATGGTTAGTAAAAAAAAAAAAAAATCTTTCCCTTTGCATTTAGAATAAAATGTTTATTTTCTGTAGAAGCTTTTGTTAGTGCTGAATTCAAATTTCACATTTACTTGTTCATTAGGCGCTGTTTTGAAGGTGTTAAATTATTTTTGCTTCTTCCTATGATGCCACCTTGGATTCTGATGTAAGCTGCTGTTTTGTGGATATTTTTGTTAGTAGTTACTAACTCATTGCTAAGGCAGAAAATTGAGAGATGCGTGACATGTAAAATCACACAAGGGATGGTTAAAAAGGTCAGCATCAGTCACTTCCTGCTTGCCCTAGCTTTGCAGATAGAATCTGGTAAGAAAACAAAGACTCCAGTATGTTTCCCTATGTTTTCTGGTTTCTAAAATTCTGTGTGTACATCAAGAGCAGCGTTTGGGGGTGGCAAGTTTTGAGGTCCGCGTCGAGCGGATTTGTCAAGTTATATTCTCTATTATATACAGTATATACAGGGTGGTCCAGATCTAATTATGCAGATCCAGATCATCTGGATGACTTTGACTTATGCGGAGACGATTCCAGTTCAGTTCAAAGACGATTCTTCATGTTGTCAGTTCACACACTTCTCGATGGTCTGGAATTTTTCGGGTGATTTTCTATGTAATAAACTTAATAAGTTATAGCGTAATGAAAATTGCATAATTAGATCTGGACCACCCTATATATATTTGAGATGCTTCTAAGAGGAACCCTTTTAAAATCCCTCTTCAATGTCAAATTCCATACGTCTTTGAAAACATTACATAGTCCACCTTCATTGCCCAAAAAAGGTCGCCAGTATAATCCCTCCCTAAAATAGGTATAGCCCATTAATCGCTGGGTTGGCTTCTCCTATCTATAGAAAAGACATTGCATCCAGATTAAGCTATGAAGATGTCATTAATGACTTTTCTAATCGGAAGGCAGGAAAAGTGGATTTTCATCTCTGAACCTGGAAATCGTTAAGAGATTTAATGATGATACCTCTACGTTAATTTCACAGTTCCTGTCGAAACACAGAAAGTCACATTTTACAGCATAGACCATAAGCATGTCCCAATATTAATGCACATGTATCGCTAATGATAATAGCTGATATGACATCAATGTGAGTTATGACTATGACATCCTGCATATCAAGACTCTGAGTATATTTGCAATTTGGGTACTTTTCTAGAAGAGGCCCTGATAATTTCCACATGACACTGCATTGCATTTCGCACTATCGTGGTATTGTCATGAATTATGAATTGCACTTTTTAAATAGATTATATCATTATATTTTGATAAAGTCTGCGTGTTATCTTGCAAAAATTTAGCTGAAAACTGTAATGAGAAAATCTGGTGTAAGTTAACATCATTTTTATTAAATTCACACGCAAGTTTATACAGTCCATACCAGTAACAGCGTTTGACGTAACAGGCCCCGTGTGGGGTTGGTCAGCCCTAGGCCCCACACCCCCCTAAGGCCACCTCTGGAGTACATTGCTGTCTTTTATTGCAGGTTACTGCCTTGGTACTTTAGCTTTGGTTATGTGATCTTTTGGTAACAAGCTTGGTCTATTTTGACAACATTTCCTCTCATGGTTGATTATCATTAAATCCTTATCTCAATTTTTAGAGGGCTTATGTTTTTACTATGGTGGTTCTGAGCATGTTTAGTTAAGTGTCCCAAACTGAAAAATCAAAGCATTTATTCCATGTAGTTCTTGGAAGGGCAGACATTAATACTCAATAAATAATAAACAACAGCTTAATAATTCCTGTTAAAATAAATAACAGTCTTATTTTTGTTAATTAAGGATTGGCAGAGAGTTTTATTAGTTTTGTAGCACTCACCAGTTGGCAAAAGTCCACTCACGGTTAAATTACATATTTTATCAGTGAAAAGGTGCCAATCTACAAGTGACTAATTGAATATTTTGTTCCCAGTTGTGCTAGGTAGGAAAAAGCAGAAATAAAAAAAGAGTTCTGTAAATGCCAGAAAAAAATCCTAGAAGTTCAGCTGGGTTGTGCCATAGAACAAATCCACCTGCTTTTTTTAAAACCCAAATTCCCCTGCTACAAAAGAACTGGTAAAAGGATTGGGAGATGGACAAAGTCATAAAGGTACGCACACTGGGAGAGCATAACACAGGGATCTAAACCTGAAACAAAACTCTAAATTTAAGTCAAATGTCATAGCTAAAATGTCTGTTACTAAGAAATACCGAACCAAAGAAATTAAATAAAATTAAAGTTTTCCATATCAGAGCCACCTGACTCACCTCAATTGCCTCCTCTCGATGCAGAAGGTCAGCAGATTTATTCCTAGTCTTTCCAGGATGTCTGTGCTTTTCACCCTATTTCTAAGGGAGAGTCCACCCATTGTACTCGTTTTCTCATTCTTTCGGTCATTATCCATAGCTCATGAGGGTAGGGATTTAGATCGACTGGTAAAGTGAAAGCTTGGCCTTCTCACCATCTCACCTCACTTGTGAACAAGACCCTAAGGTACTTAAACTCCTCCTCGGGAAGCAGTAACTCATCTCCCACTTGGGGAGGACAGTCCACCTTTTTCCTGCTGAAGACAATGGAAACAGATAGGTGCTGATCCTTATCCCTGCCGCTTCACACTCGGTCGCAAACCATACCAATGTGAATGGGAGTTCATAGCTTAATGATAGTTTTGAATTCTGGAGTACCGATTAGTTTCTATTTCTATCTCTATTTTTTCACTATGTTGACTGATTGTTAACTACTATGTTTTTCTATGAATGTCCTCTTCTTCTTTTGGCTCCCCCCTGATGCAATCTCACCTCTCTGACTTTGTCTCCCAACCGTCCAACTTGAGCTGACCCTCTAATGTACTAATTTCTAATCCTATCCACCCTCGTCACACCCAATGCAAATCTTAGCATCTTTAACTCTGCCACCTCCAGCTCTGTCAGCTGCTTTCTGGTCAGTGCCACCGTCTCCAACCCAGATAACAAAGCTGGTCTCACTACTGTCCTGTAGACCTTCCCTTTCACTCTTGCTCATACCCGTCTGTCACAAATTACTCCTGACACTCTTCTCTACCCATTCCACCCTGCCTGCACTCTCTTTTTCACCACTTTTCCACAATCCCCATTACTCTGTACTGTTGATCCCAAGTACTTAAACTCATCCACCTTTGCCAACTCTACTCCTTGCATCCTCAACATTCCACTGACCTCTCTCTCATTTACACACATGTATTCTGTCTTGTTCCTACTGACCTTTATTCCTCTCCTCTCTAGAGCATATCTCCACCTCTCCAGGGTCTCCTCAACCTGCTCCCTACTATCGCTACAGATCACAATGTCATCAGCAAACATCATAGTCCACGGGGACTCCTGTCTAATCTCGTCTGTCAACCTGTCCATCACCATTGCAAATAAGAAAGGGCTCAGAGCCGATCCCTGATGTAATCCCACCTCCAACTTGAATGCATCCGTCACTCCTACCGCAGACCTCACCACTGTCACACTTCCCTCATACATATCCTGTACAACTCTTATGTACTCCTTTGCAACTCCCAACTTCCTCATACAATACAACAGCTCCTCTCAAGGCAACTTGTCATATGCTTTCTCCAGGTCCACAAAGACGCAATGCAACTCCTTCTGGCTTTCTCTAAACTTCTCCATCAACATCCTCAGAGCAAACATTGCATCTGTGGTGCTCTTTCTTTGCATGGAACCATACTGCTGCTCACTAATCATCACCTCCCTTCCTAACCTAGCTTCCACTACTCTTTCCCATAACTTCATGCTGTGGCTCATCAATTTTATCCCCCTGTAGTTACTGCAGTCCTGCACATCCCCCTTATTCTTAAATATCGGCACCAGTACACTTCTTCTCCACTCCTCAGGCATCCTCTCACTTTCTAAGATTCCATTAAACAATCTGGTTAAAAACTCCACTGCCATCTCTCCTAAACACCTCCATGCTTCCATACGTATGTCATCTGGACCAACGGCCTTTCCATTTTTCATCCTCTTCAAAGCTGTCCTTACTTCCTCCTTGCTAATCCATTGCACTTCCTGATTCACTATCTCCACATCATCCAACCTCTTCTCTCTCTCGTTCTCTTCATTCATCAGCCTCTCAAAGTACTCCTTCCATCTGCTCAACACACTCACCTCACTTGTGAGTATGTTTCCATCTTTATCCTTTATCACCCTAACCTGCTGCACATCTTTCTCAGCTCGGTCCCTCTGTCTAGCCAATCGGTACAGGTTCTTTTCTCCCTCCTTAGTGTCCAACCTCTCATACAACTCATCTTTTCTTTAGCCTTCGCTTCCTCTCTCTTCACCTTGCGCCTTATCTCCTTGTACTCTTGTCTACTTTCTGCATCTCTCTGACTATCCCACTTCTTCTTCGCCATCCTCTTCCTCTGTATACTCTCCTGTATTTAATCATTCCACTATCAGGTTTTCTTTTCCTCCTTCCTCTTTTCAGATGTCACGCCAAGCACCCTTCTTGCTGTCACCCTAACTACATCTGCTGTAGTTTCTCAGCTGTCTGGTAACTCTTTACTGCCACCCAAAGCCTGAAAGCCTGTCTCACCTCCTCCCTAAACTCAACCTTATAGTCTTCCTTTTTTAACTTCCACCATTTGATCCTTGGCTCTGCCATCACTCTCTTCCTCTTCTTGATCTCCAACGTCATCCTACAGACCACCATCCTATGCTGCTTAACTACAGTTTCCCCTGCCACCACTTTGCAGTCTTCAATCTCCTTCAGATCAACTCTTCTGCATAGGATGTAATCTACCTGTGTGCATCTTCCTCCACTTTTGTACATAACCCATGTTCCTCCCTGTTTTTAAAATACATATTCACCACAGCCATGTCCATCCTTTTGGCAAGATCCTGTATCCTCTGACCTTCTTCCTTCCTCTCCTTGACACCATACCTACCCATCACTTCCTCATCTCCACTGTTCCCTTCACCAACATGCCCATTGAAATCCATTCCAATCACCACTTTCTGTCCCTTAGGTACACTGTTCATCACTTCATCCAACTCACTCCAAAAATCTTCTTTCTCACCCATTGCACACCCAACTTGCGGTACATACTGTATGTACTAACAATATTCATCATCACATCTCTAATTTCCAGCTTCATAATCATTACTCTGCCTGACACTCTTTTCACCTTAAAACACTCTTGTCATACTGCTCCTTCAGAATAACTCCTACCCCATTTCTCTTCCCATCCACACCATGATAGAACAATTTGAATCCACCTCCAATCCACCTGGCCTTACTCCCCTTCCATTTAGTCTCTTGCATGCACAATATATCAACCTTCCTTCTCTCCATCATATCTGCTAACTTTCTTCCCTTACCAGTCATGCTGCCAACATTCAAAGTTCCTACCCTCAGTTCCACTCTCTTTACTTGCCTCCTCTCCTCCTGCCTCCAGACACATCTCCCCTCTCTTCTTCTCTTTCTTCTCCTTCAGCCAAAAGTAGCCCAATTTCCGCCAGCACCCTGTTGGCTAATAGTACTTGTTGCAGTCATTGTTAACCCGCGGCTCAACTGATCCGGTATGGAAACTTTTATCGTTGTCTGCATATTGATTTGGCAAAATTTTACACCAGATGTCCTTCCTGACGTAACCCTCCCCATTTATCCAGGCTTGGGACCAGCATAAAGAAACACACTAGTTTGTGCCTCCCCTGAGGCTGGGTTATGTTATTCTATGAATATATCCTTGTTTATTCCTTTAAATATGTTACTGTGATTTATGCATCCTGCTTATACATTACTTTACTCACAGGTAGATGTTATTATAAGCAGGTATGATAAGAAATAATAAACTTAAAACTGCAAATAAGAGTTGGGGAATTGCCCCGTATAATATCTGAGAATTTGGGTCAATTTGCGTTGAAAAAAAACAAAACAGTTGACAGAATACAGCAGTGGAATGATTGTTTAAATACAAAATGGCTACAAGAAATGAGTTGGCAGGAAATGATGGAAAACCCAGAAGTGATGTAAACAGAGAGCGTAAGTGACGTCATCTTGCAGAGCTGGAAGTGAGGCCATCATCGAGGGACCCGAAGTGCCATCATCTTGAAGAGCTGGAAGTGGCGTCATCAGCAAGGGACTGGAAGTGACGTCATCACAATGAGCCCGGAAAGTGACGTCATCAAGAATGGACTGGAAGTGACATAATCCCGATGTGCCAGGAGTGACGTCTTCACAGAAGGAGTGGACTGTATGGAGCCATTTTTAGATACCGGAAGTGTTGTTGGTGAGTAGGTGTTATTATTGTTTTTCTTCTTTTGTTCTGTAGAGACAGAGAGAGAGACATCAATACCCCTGTTCAACCCCCTTTCTGGTATTATATCGCTCACCTCAGGGCTTGTTGGCTGCCTCCTAAGTGCATGTGTGTGACACAGATTAACATTTGTTGTGACAGTTTATTTTGGATAGATTAAGAATAGAAAACAAGATGGAGTGACCTGCATAATTTTCTTCCTAAAAACAAAAAACAAAGTTAAAACTTGGGTGATGTAAGAATATCAATGAATTTTGATGTGTCCTTAAAATACGTGCTTTACTTCATTTGCCTCTTTTTTCAAGCACATCTTCTTCTTTGCCTCACTCATACTTATTCCTTTTACTTAGCTTTTTTGCAACTCAATGCCTAGAAAAGGCTCCAGCTTCTTATAATCCAGCTGTTGTATTAAGCATGTTCAATAAATGGATGGATGGACAGTGTTATATGATTTTAGAATGAGAATTTTAAAAAAGTTAATGGCTCAGAAATTCAGTAAATAACTTTAGAGTGTGGTGCACACGTAGGTCCTCTCAAGGTCTATAGACAATCTTATCACATAACTCTTATACATCATTAAAGGTATTGATTTACAATGTCATAAATGCCTCTGTTTTTCCAAGATGTAGTTTTCAGTTACTCACATCAAGATGTTTGATTAATTTCATTCCTCTGTGCTTCCAACATTTTAGTTTTTGAGGACTTAATTCACTTACATTTATTTTTTTGTTTTTGTGGATGCTTCCTGAGTAAGCATTTCTGTTCGAAACAAGATGCTCCATTGCTGTGCCACTCTGTATTATGATTGTTTATGGCAAACTGATGTGATTTTTATACAAATGTTCATGTTAATCAGTACTGCACAACTCTGTTCATGGAGGACTGCAGAGACTGCAGGTTTTATTCACTTTCAGTGTTTTAATTAGAGGCTAATTATGGTCTTTTATTGAACCCTTTCTGTAAATACTCTTACAATTTTATCAATTTGAGTTGGATTTTTTTTACATAACTTAGTTATAATTAGTTGATTTTCATGTTAAAGCCCAGTTTCCATTTGAACATTTTCAAGAAGGTAAAGAATTCTACAGATTAAACATACTACAGTGGCCTTCCTTTAATAAATGTAGTTGTAACTCAGAGAATAAAATTAGGGGGGATAATGGATTTATCAAAAAAGAAAGACCTGTACCTTGATTTTTATGCACTAAAGAAGATAATAATAATAATAATAATAATAATAATAATAATAATAATAATAATAATAATAATAATAATAATTTTGTCTCACTGCACAAGGACACATTGAGTCTAATACAAATGTTAAAATAACATTAAAGATCTCTTAAGTTGCTGTATATTGAATTCTAAATCAGATTCCTGATCATCATAAATAGCTTTAAAATCCATTCATCCATCTCTCCAGCAATCTTTTTCCTACCTTATGCAATTTTAGGTCATGGCCACAGAAAGGTAAAAATTTTATCAAGAAATAGCAGAATCCTGTTTAATGGATATCTTCACAGGAGAGCATATTATTATTTTAGGATAAAAAGTATGAAAGACAAACAAAAGGAGCCACACACACAACCACCCATATGTTGTTCCTGGCAGTAAAATGGATTGACTTGATGTACAGATGTGTACAGGTTAGAGCCCAAAACAGAACTGAATTGCTGAGGTAAAGATAGTGGTTTTAAGGGCAAGCAGAGGAAGTGACATCGTTGGGGCCAAAACCGGAAGTGACACAGTCGAAAGTGTTGTCATCAGCACCAGGAGGAATCTCCCGTAAGTGATCTGATGTGGAAAGAGAGAAAGGATTAGTTCAACTTGCCACCCCCTGGTCTGGGGTGGAATTGTCTTCATTCAGGCCCTTTAACTGCCTCCCATGCGCACATTTGTGACAACAGTCGTGGAAGAAAAGAAGCCTCAACACTTTAATTTAACAAAAAGTGGTCTTTAAAAGTATTAATGCTGATCCAGAACTTTAAATTCTGAATGTGCAGTTCACACAGAGCATACCCTTTATACTTTAAAATCTTCCCCCGACTCTTGCCATTCCATAAATTTATGTCATACTACTTAGTCCATACCAAGAGTTATGGTCATGTCTGGTGATCCTTAGTGAGCAAACATTTAACTTCTGCATTATTTATAGAGGTCATTAATTGTCTTATCAGTAACTGCCTAGACTCTAAGTTATTCCTTACACAAGAACAAAACATTGCCTTCACATAATTCTAATGTCTGCCTGTGGAAATATTTTATAAGTATGTTATCTTATATATAAACCTCTACACGTGGAAGTGTATTTGTCTGTCTGTCCGGCCCAGAGGTGAGTGGTGGAGTCAGGGTAAGGGCTCCACCTATGAGGAAACAGAAACTCGCTAAGCCGCTAAGACAGAACACGTTGGTAAAATGAAACCTCAGGAGAAAGACAAAGTCGCTTAGCCGCTAACATCAGCAAAACGGTATCCCTTTTGCTTTTCCTCCCGCCACTAATGCACAAGCGATGCAAGCATGTCGGCCAAACGAAACCTCCTAGGAGAGAGATGCCCAGAGTAGTTCCTTTCATTAAATGACAACTCTACATTTCAGTTTTTTTCTGATGATTTCAATAGTTTCTATCACCCTGGGCTTTTTACAGCACGGGCTTACACAGCTAGTACTTAATAAGTAGCTATAAAGATGCAGATTTGGTGAACAATAAATAGTATGAAACTATTTAACATAAATAAAACCCAGTTCACTACTTATTGTTAAACAACTATATGTATTTGCCTAGTGATAGGATTTAAAATTATCATAGCAGAATACAAACCCTAAAGAGGCACATACAAATTGAGCATACAGTGGTGTGAAAAACTATTTGCCCCCTTCCTGATTTCTTATTCTTTTGCATGTTTGTCACACAAAATGTTTCTGATCATCAAACACATTTAACCATTAGTCAAATATAACACAAGTAAACACAAAATGCAGTTTTTAAATGATGGTTTTTATTATTTAGGGAGAAAAAAAATCCAAACCTACATGGCCCTGTGTGAAAAAGTAATTGCCCCCTTGTTAAAAAATAACCTAACTGTGGTGTATCACACCTGAGTTCAATTTCCGTAGCCACCCCCAGGCCTGATTACTGCCACACCTGTTTCAATCAAGAAATCACTTAAATAGGAGCTGCCTGACACAGAGAAGTAGACCAAAAGCACCTCAAAAGCTAGACATCATGCCAAGATCCAAAGAAATTCAGGAACAAATGAGAACAGAAGTAACTGAGATCTATCAGTCTGGTAAAGGTTATAAAGCCATTTCTAAAGCTTTGGGACTCCAGCGAACCACAGTGAGAGCCATTATCCACAAATGGCAAAAACATGGAACAGTGGTGAACCTTCCCAGGAGTGGCCGGCCGACCAAAATTACCCCAAGAGCGCAGAGACGACTCATCCGAGAGGTCACAAAAGACCCCAGGACAACGTCTAAAGAACTGCAGGCCTCACTTGCCTCAATTAAGGTCAGTGTTCAC
>JANRMT010062829.1:30566444-30578546 GCA_026402145.1 Polypterus bichir lapradei
CCCTTTGCTCTGATTACTGCTTTGCACACTCTTGGCATTCTCTCGATGAGCTTCAACAGGTAGTCACCTGAAATGGTTTTCACTTCACAGGTGTGCCTTATCAGGGTTATTTAGTGGAATTTCTTGCTTTATCAATGGGGTTGGGACCAGCAATTGTGTTGTGCCGAATTCAGGTTAGTGGGACGATCATTTATTTTTCAACAGGACAATGACCCCAAACACACCTCCAGGCTGTGTAAGGGCTATTTGACCAAGAAGGAGAGTGATGGAGTGCTGTAAATGGTCATGAAAATAAAGAAAACACATTGAATGAGGAGGTGTGTCCAAACTTTTGGCCTGTACTGTATATATATATATATGATCACAAAATCATTCCCCGACTTACATGCCCGTTAAAAAATGCAAAACTTAATTTTCTTTTTTTACATCTTCTTGCCTCCTCCAATCTAGCATCAGTTTCTCAGACACATCGAATTTTGTTGCAGCAGCGCAGTTACCAATTTCATGCGCTACTTAAACAATGTTTAATTTAAAACCAGCTTCATATTTTCTTCTGATCAAACACTCCATCGTAGATAAAGGATGCTCTTACTATAAAGGTGTATGAGGGTGTAAGATACAAAAAACACAAATCAGTCCAAACGTTGCTTCGGAATAGTTCGGGTATTACCGTGTGGTTACGTAGGCACAATAGAGAGTGAGAGAGCAAGCAAGAGAGAGAGAGCAGTTAAGAGCATGCACTGATACAGCACATTGCCGGCAGTGTGCTCCGTGGTTACTCTGTCAGGTGTCCGTTAGCATATCAAAATCCCCTCTACCAACAGCGTGATTTTTCCGCATTCGACTTATATAACCGATATTATAAAATACCAGAAATTATACTGTAAAATCAAGTCCCGACTTATCCGTGGGAGAACTTATCCATGAGTATCTATCTATCAAGTGCCTTCTCTTTTCCCTACATTACTTCATTTAAGAAAAAACATTTAAATGTGAGTTTGTTACAGATGTTTTTTTCTAAAATATTTAGTGCTGCTGCAGCATCGATTGTTACAACCTGCCATGGCCTCTTTAAGTAATTGAAGTACATTATGGGCTGTGTTTCATTTGAAAGGCAATGGTTTAGGCAAGCAAAATATTTTCCAGTGATATCTTCATTTTGCTTAAACAGCTCATCTTTCTTTAGACTTTTCCTTTCCTACTTGACTAGCATGAGCAAGTGACAACATTTATCCTCTGAGCAAGGTGGGAATAATGTTTTTCTCACATTTGAAGATGATGTAGTTCAGCTATGACAGGTAGTTCCTTTGAATTTAAAATTCTGCTGTGAACTGAGGGCCCTGGTTTTTCCTAAGGATATCATCCTTGTGTGCTTTCTCTCAGTTTTGTGAGGAATGTGTTATTCTCAGTCTCTGTTAGCGTTTATTTCAGCTTATTACCATTCACTGACAGGCTGTCCTATACTGTGTGACATGGCTTAACTGAGCCTGTTGTCTTGACACAATAATCACTTGCTAGACTGTGCAGGATGTCTGCTGCATAGATGCTCCTGCCCCAGAAATGGATGATCATGAAGTTCAATTCTTTTTGTACTCCTGAAAAGAAAGATCATTTTCCATCATTTAGGTGAGTACTAGAGGTTGTTTGCTTATGAATGATTCCAAGCATTGGTTCTTGATCTTCACATCAATGTTATACCAGGTGAAAATGTTTTAATGTGAACAAAATAGCATTTTGATCTTTCTTAGTAAGAGGGTGCCTTTTTCAGTATTTCAGAGGCATTTGGATGTTTAGTGTCACACACGTGCGAATGGGAGACAGTTTACGGGCTCAAATAATTGTATTTGCTTGCCAGACTGGGGGTTGGCATTGTACTTTAAGGCTCACTTCTTTTTCCCAACAGAACAACTGAAGAATCACCCCAAAAATAATCACTTCTCGCTTATGATGTCACTTCCAGTTCCACCCCTCAAAGTCCCACCTCCAGATGATGTCACTTTCTGATTTCCAGAATGCCACCTGCTTATTACATCACTTCCTGTTGCTTCACTATATAAATGTCCACCATTCTTATTTTGAACAGTTCTGTTTTGGACTCAAGTCTGTAAAGACCAAACTACAATCACTCAACTTTTACTAAATGGGGACGGTCCCCAACACTTTTGACTTTGTTCTTGTGTATTTTGTTACACTAGTCAATTGGTTTTTAATTATTGAGAAATAACTGCTATCTCAGCTGAACTGAATTAAATGTTTAGTAGATGCCACATTGACTGTAATAAGGCTATGCAGACATTGATAGGTTTTGTATTTTACTTGTGATGAGAGAAACAGTTTTTGATTTGCATACAGATTTGCAAAACTGATTCTGAAATTCATTTTGCATGTGATATTATAACTGCAAAATTCGAACCTCAGTAAAAAGAATTTTGGGGGCTTTGAAGGTTTTTAGAGGTGGAAAAGGGAGTGATGCTCCCTAAAGCCACATTCACACTTGCATATTTACCTGTGTTATTTTCTTCAGCTGTGTAACGCGTGCAATCCATCGCACACCAGTAAAATCAATTCTATTTATGCCTTTCATTCACATCACATGGAGGAGCGCAGTGCATTTTTAAAAAAAGAGAAATGCTGCACATGGGTACAGTTTGACATTTAGGTTTTGGAGGCCTGGCTAACCATAAAAGATAATTGCATTTTGTTAGTCACCACTGTGTCACCATGCCACATATCTGTTAACATTATTTACATTATTTATAACCTTAAAAAATTTTAGGAAAAAAACACCCTTTATTTGAGATTTAGTTTAGTAACATACTGCATGCATTGGTTTGGGCAGACACTCCACAGCACCCAAACTGTGCTCATGATACTACATAACTTCTACAGCACCAAAATTCACCATTTTGTAAATCAGTGTGTTTTCTCAGCAGCAAAACTTAACATGGAAACCAGTCTTCCAGTTACAGTAGTTGAAAATATACACACTATATGCATGGTTGAGCTTCAAGTTTCTTTTCTGTTTCCAACGCATCTATAGGATTGTGATTGCCAAGAATATCATCATAACTGGCAAAGTGGGCATCAAAGTACTCTACATACTGCCAGAGAAACCACAACTACCAGCTAACATCTCAGAAAAAATGTCTTCTGGAGATAAGCTGATGAGTTATTAGTTTTACTAAAGATGTTTATTTAAATGATAGAAGATACATGGGGAACTAATGTATGAAAACACTACAGGAGTTAAATGTCTTTCTTCTCACATAAATGGCAATCGCTTTGCTGGAAGTAAAACAGCATTTGTTTCACAATTTTTTTTTTATAAAGGAAGACACAAGTTCACTTCTTATTCAATTTAATTTTAATACACTATTTTAACTGTTCCAGATTCTCATTTTTTTCTTGTATGTGTAATGACAAAAATGTCTCATGACTGCTAAATTAGTCATGATATGCTGAGCTCACAAATGAGAGGGCTGAATAAGGAGGAGCTTAACTACTTTTTGGTGTGTAGGCTTTAAAGTCTCCCTCTTGAGATTGGGGCCTGGCTCGTCTTGTTTCTAGACATCATAGAAGTCTTGAGGCCAAGTTTTAGACATTAAAACTCAGTTTTAGGATTTGTGAGCTAATTCATTTCTGCCCATCTCCTGATACTGTTCACTACTCCTTCCTATCTATTCCATCCAGACATTAAAACACTGTATTATTTATTGCAACAGAAATTTCTGCTAGTCACGCGACATGAAAGTTACCTGATGTCATAAGGCTTCCACTATAAATCAGAGGCTAAAAGATACTTCTAAAAGAAACATTTTTAGTATAGGATTTTTCTTTTGAATTTCGTTGCTTTTCTAGTTTGTATTTTGTGTTTTGCTTTGGTTTTTGTTTTTCTGTTTTCTTATTGTGATTCAACTTAAGCCTGCTAAATGACTCCCCTTTTGAATGTTCTTTCTAAAATATCATCATTTCCTTGTCATTCATTACTGACCAGGAAATTAATTCCAAATTAATTTGACACAAATAATAATGATTTGACAACTTCTTTTTTATTTCGGGCACTGTGCAACTTTGTGAACTTGAACTTTCGAGTTTCTCTGACACTCTCACTCGATCAACTTCCTTTTGTTGTTTATATCACTGTTTAAACCAACAAATAGTATGTTTTTCCTTGCCTCCACTTAGTATTCACTGAAATTCTTCTATTTTCCCCTGTGCTTTTGGCACTATCTTTTCACAGAACGCTGAGCTTAAGGGCTATTTATATGGATATGCATATTCAAAGAGGAGTAATTCAAGGAGGAGTCGGGGTGGGGCAGCAGGTGCGTGCACAAGTGTTACTTTTCACGCTAACCGGGATTTATGGAGCGGAAACGTGGAAGTTGGCGTACGCACAGATTTGTGAATATGGATTTTTTTTTTTTGTGCGTACACACATTTCTGCTTTTGTCCGTATACCATGTGTTATTGTGAATTCTACGCACAGTGTTATGCATGAGGCCCCTGGTCTTCAGATTTTGGATCCTGTCTCCTGGATTATGGACTTTGCTCTTGCTTTTTAGATTTTGACTTTTGTGGTGTGAACTTTTTAAAACGTTTGTTTTGCCTTTTGGAAAGCTGTTTTTGCCTTCTCTCCTTTGATTTTCTTTATGTTATTCAGATATTTAAATATTAAAAGAATTTTGTTTTGACATTAGGGCAAGGGTTTTTTTTATGACTCCTCTTTCAGTTTTGCCTCCTTAATGTGTTGTGTCATAAACATGGTGAGAAGGGGAAGTGAGGCCCCCAAAAGACCTACAAAGTCTGGTCCAGAAGAGGCTCACCTCAAGCCCGTCAGTCCCCAACTGCTTCCTGCAGAATTTGGCTTACACAGGTCTGTAACAGGAGAGCAGACTTCAAAAAGTAAAAAAAAAAAAAAAAAGCAATAAAGATGTAATATAACAAAGAGAAAAATTAAAGACCTTGATCTTGTAACCAAAAGGGCAGTTATAATCTTTGTTAAAGAAGATACAGTGGAACCTCAGTTCACAAACGTCTCGGAACACGTACAAATCGGTTTATGACCAAAACGTTCACCAAGCTGTTCATGACCACACATTCGGTATATGAACAAGCCAGTTTCCCTTTCAGTTTGTGCTCGCCAATGATTTCCGCACGTGTTCAGTCTCTCTCTGTGCATTCCCTGTGCAGCGAGCGAGAGAGAGAGACACACACACACACACACACACACACACGGAGAGAGAGAGCGAGAGAGAGGGCTGGACACATAAGACCGAGAAGGCAGTTAAAGAATGCACCGGGCTTGTTTTTAAAGAGACAGATCCGAGCATTGTTTTAACCTCGTATTTAATGAAGACTTTTTTCTATTGGATTTTAACCTCCACGTCACTTCTATTTACAGTGATCGGTTCATAGTGTGCATTGTTGCAGTGTTATTTTCTTAGTGGTTTCTTAAATTATGGATTTTTCAAATGTTCATTTTTTTCCCTGTGCTTAAAACTCATTAACAAAAGTGTTTTTAGTGAGTGGTTCGTAGCTCTATAGCGCAAACTCTTGCAGTGATAGTTTTCTCTGTTGTTCAAGGTTTTCTCTGTGTTATTCAATGTTTTTACATTTAGTTTACTATTACGCTGTGCATTCTATGGTGTAATTAACTATATTTGTGCTGAAAAATCTTAAAAAAGATATATTTACATACAGTTCGTACGATCTGGAACGGATTAATTGTATTTACATACAATCCTATGGGGGAAATTACTTCGGTTCACAACCAAATTGGGTTACGACCAGAGTTTTGGAATGAATTATGGTCGTGAACTGAGGTTCCACTGTATTCATTAAAAAAAGAAGGCAAAAAAATAGAAAAATGTAACAAAATTTCTCAAAACAGCAGAAAGGGGTTTTCTAAAAGACAATCCAAACCTAAAAAGTCCCAATACACTTAATCAAAGGCAAAGAACCAGAGGCAGAAGCAGATTAATTCAGAAAAACAGAAATTTAAATTAAAAACAATACTTACAATTAGCTTCTAACAAACTCAGTGGAGCACTGCTGAAACCTTCTCTTTTGCACAAAGCCAGGAGCAAGATCTAGCAGTAGGGTGGCCCTGCCTCCTGGGGCTCCACCTACAAAGCGCACAATATCGAAGCATATTTAAAGAGACAACAAGGGAATTTGGATTAAAACAGGAGAAAAAGAGATCTGTCAGATGAAATACATCCTGGCCTTAGTTAATACTTTCTCCAGACTTTTGAAAAAATATCCATCCAAAAGGCCACACTTAAAAGGATTGACTTACTAAATTCAAGAAGGAAAGGAGCATACTTAGTGGGAAACATATAAATGAATGGACTGAAAGCCTAGAATTCAATTGATACCTGGGTTCCATAATGTTTTATAGATGTTAAAACACAGGAAGAACGCCACCATTAACAAACAAAGAGTTAACTTTTACTGAGATTGCATTCATATTTATATATAGGCAGGAGTGTTGCTAGTCATTGAGCAATACAACCAATACACGAAAATTACATAAACAATAAACACCATCCAAGGCAGCACTCCATGTTGCAGATTGTAGAAAACCCCCATAATAACATTAAGAATTTGGCAGTCAATATATGATTAGTGAAGACTAAACTAACAAAAAAGAAAAAAAGTAAGTTACTGTGAAGGAAGAGAGCACTGCTTCATTACATAAAACAAATCCCTACCGATCCACTGGATTAAATAACAACAAATAGAGATTTGAGTACCCCTAAAAAATCCCAATTTCCTTGATTAAGTCCTGATATATTGTAATCCTCAGAGAGAGAGATAATGTCAAAAAAATGCTATTACAAGATACCCCTCTGTCAGGACCATTTTGAACAACTTGGGCCTGTCTTCTCTCATTACCTGATGCTTATCTGTCCTCCTCAGACTCAAAATGGAAAGCTTTTAAAGAGACCCTCAACCAAAACATGGTGTCCCCAAAAAAAATGATGTAAAACTTACTGTGTTAATACTTTTCGTTTGGATCAGTAGTGTTTCATTATATTACTAATAAATCTAGAACGTATACAAAGTGTAATCAGAGACAGATTGCAGTGATGGAATCAGAAAAGTAAAGCCAATTTAGACACTTCTTGTTTTATTGAGCACTGCAGAAATTAGTAAAGGTGTTGGTAAAGAAAAGCAGTAAAGAATGGTCCATAAACTAGCTGAAGATCAGATGCCAAGAGGTCAAATGATCTTTCAACAACCTGGAAACAAAGACAGGAAACAGAACTAATTCTAAGCCAGATATTTTTGGTGAATTAATTGTTTTTCTTTATTGTGAATCGTAAACATTTTTGGTCAAACTATCTGAAAGTATTGATGAGTGTACTTCTGCCTTTTATTAAGAGCATTGTAATGACATCCTGCACATTTTATCAAAAATTCAACAGTATGATTAGAAATGGGCATAACTGCCTCCACCAGCACCCATGAAACCCCACACAAAATGGTGTTAACACAAAATCAACTGCAGGCAAAATGGTGTTGCAGTGGCATCATAAAAATAATGATAACATATTTACAGAAATTAAAACAGATATAAATAACGTGTAGCTGCGTTTAACCAAAATTACCAAAGTGCAGCAGCTCCAGGTTGTAAATGGGATTCGCCAAAAGCCTGATGCATCGAAATGATTCCACAGACAAAATATCTTCGTTTTTTAAAGCTTTAGTAAAAATTCAAGGTAAAATAGTTCACACAAAAAAGAGAAAATTGAAATAGCAAAAATTAGAAAAATTCTTGCTTAAGAGACGTTCTGTTCAACACTTATAAATCTTATTTCATTTTTAATCGCTACAAAATCACTTCTAAACATTTCTGAATCATTTCAAAAATGATATTTTGTCTGTGGAATCATTTTGACATTTTAAGGCTTTTATGGAATCCCATTCACAACCTGGAGCTGCTGATGTTTGCTAATTTTGGGTTTAATTTTTTGGGGTTTTCATCAGAAAACTGTATGCCTATCCCATTTCTATGCTGAAAATGGGTCTTTCAGTCCCTGTTGGCACTGGGACCTATTCTAAACAACAACTGACTCAATTAACACACTGTATCTTAGGTATAGCAAGAAAGTTCTATCTCTTATTAACTTAGAAGGGGTAAATGGCTATATCATTGTCTATGGCTATGTCTAAGCAAACACTAATATAGGTTTAACTCAAAGCTTTCACTTTCTAAGATTGGCTCTTACAACATGAACAAATAAAACAGTAAAAAATGTGTTCCTAACACAGATTAAATTAAGTGATTATTTTACACAATAATGCTACAAGTAGATCTTAGGAATGATAAATACATTTTAGGAATCTACAGTACCTAACCAAAGCTTATAATGGCAGGGGAGTCTCTTTGCAAAATCCACATAACAAGGCCTATGCCTGTTTTAGTAAGCAACAGCAATTTAGGACACAAGAGGACAAAATAAAGCAAGCTTGCATCAGGAGTAATTTGCTATAAGACCAGAAGACAAAAAAAGTTCTAAGTTCTCAGATGGCGTTCCATTTTCTTATATTTTCATGATTGGGAGAGACCAGCTTATCTAATCGATGGACTTTGATATTCACCACAATCATGTACAATACAACTGGTAGAAGAATAATCCATGACTGTGTTTGTGGGTACTGTTGAGCCCTTTAATAACATTTGAGAACGCAGAACGAATGTAATATTTATTACATGGTATCACTTCGATAATTCTAATAAATCTGACCTGGACACTTATTTGCAATATCGTACCTAATACATGAAAAGGTAAAGAAAAGACTATGTGGATTATCGATGAAACTTTTAATGATAAGAACTTAAGACAAATGTAACTGAAGAATAAACTTTTCATTAAGGAGGAAGGATGTATAGCCAAAGGCCAGGAGCACACTGACAGAGATACATTTGTAAATGCATCTACTTTTTGTTTGTTTTGTCTTTCCAAACACACTAAAATGGTGCTTTTCACTACAAAAAACAAATGTTTTTGAAAATGGTCTCAAAAGTATATAACTGTGAAACTACAGGATTTCACAGTGCAGTTTGCATAGAGAAAATCAAGTTTTTGAAATCACTGATGTATAAATATCACGTGATCAAGTACTGACTTCAGTTTCATTGTATTATCTTTAAGATCTCATCGTTACTGTATATCAAAACACTTGAATGTTTTGGCATATTTATTTAGGCAGGATTGCTAGTCTAAATTTTCAATAACTTTGTTTTTTGTAACCCTGTCCATCTGTACAAAGAAGTCCAGTTTGAACCCAATAGGTTTGCACCATGAAGACACGCTGCTCAATACTGTACACACCCATCCTGAAGAGAAGTCGAGTGCCTGAGTGAAGGGGTGCGGGCGGTACGCACCCAGAAGTTGCAAATGGAGGTTAAATGTTGCAATGGCTGTCCGGCACCCACCTCATCGCTCTGACGCAGGGCCATCCTGGGTTGTTCGAAGCTCCGTTTACAGAGGAGCACATTGCACGTTGTTTCATTCAGATTTCTTAGTCCTAGCAAGAGTTATTAGAGAATATTTTGGGCCTCTTTCGAGTGAATCTCCCTGTACAAGCATAATATGCAATATATGAGCAAATTACAGTTTTTAATCTTGATGGCCCAGTATGTTAATTCAGTGTCCCTACCTCTGAACTACCATGCTCCGGTTAGCATATCTGTGAAATACCATACCATACCATACCATTTTTATTTGTTGAGCGCTTAAAAACGCAGCATTACAACTGACCGAAGTGCTGTACAGTTAAAACAAGCCGGACTAAAAGCAGAATATTAAAAACAAACATTAAGAGAGAATTAAAACAGAGATACTAAAAACAGGTCAGGGGGCCCAATAAAATAGAGAAATAGCAAAAAGCAAGTGGAAATGAGACAGGTTAAGAATTAAAAGCCAATGTGAAGAAGTGCGTTTTTAGGCGTTTAAGCATTAAGCATTGGTAAGGATTAATGAGGGAATGTGGTAGCTTTGTTCAGGTCTCTCTGTCCAGTTCAGACATACATTGACGTTTACCTGTGCACGTTTTCCAACACATAAAACCATAAGAAGTTTAATGAATGTAATATTTTCATCCAAATCTTCAGATTTGTAACCTATACAATGATGCCCAACTGTTCTTAACAGTTATTATTCAATAAGATCGGAGAGGTATGAATCTCTGCACATAAGCTTGAGTTTTCCATTGGGATGAATATGGAAATTATATGCTTGTGAAAATGTTACAAACTCTTAAATAACAGGCAACGTGTCTGTTTCTGTGATCAACACAGCTAATACCAGCTAATGTCCACGTACTTTCCAATCTAAAACTGAAGGTACAGGAGTATCTTCACAGTAGGATTAAATAAATATTTACTGTCTTTGCAGCTGCATTTAATGTTCATGTGCTTTTACTGTAAAATCCTGTTGTGCAGCCTTATAACCAGAAAGTTTGATGTGTTGCAATGACACTGTTCAAACTGCAGTAATTAAGGAAATTACCTTAACTGTTAGTTTGGTTTAGAAGCTGCTACCTCTTCACACGCTGGGACTGGAGGACTGTTGTTGAAAAATAACATAGCAGTGGTCTTATCTCTCCCATGCTGTGTTCCTAAATATACAGTAAAAGATCTGCAGTCTATTGAAAAGCTGTTTGTGCTTTTGGGAGGTTGTGTACTCATAGGGAATTATGAGCATTGTGTAACTAACAGGAAAAAGACTGCAGTACCTATTGGCGTGTGAGTGTGTACTCTTTACCACAGTCTCTCTCTCTCTCTCTCTTATATAACAGGTTTGACAACATGAAGGAAAAGAAGGCTTTGTATGGCAACTCCCTACACCTTTTCTATAACCCCCACCTATCCCCACCTATTCTTTATTCTCAACATCATCAACTTTTGCTGTAGCTGGTCATCATAGTCAAATATGCAGTGAATTATGTGCAACTTATTATGTTTTGCACAATCAGTCTGAACCAGAAGGCTATAGAGAAAACTCAGTAATGCAAAGACGTTCCCGCTCCTAATAGACTGTGATTCACTTTTAAATATTGCGTTCTCACTTTTTGAAAATGCAGTGTCCAGGTTACTCCTTCCCTTCCCTCAGTTTTGTAACAGCATGGGTTACATTTGCACCTTCATGCATCTCCTACAGTTTTATTTTACAATGTCCCCTTTAGTTAGACCCTTACCTTGAGTCACTCGACCAGATCCCTAGAACTGACATGGTGCTTAATTATATGTTTTCAGTTTGCCTTTTTGATAGCAGCAAAACCTTCTTCTATAATTAATCAAACTAGTTAGACTTTAACTCACAGTGCATGTTTCCCGTTCTGGACTGGAATGGCACTCGTAGTGAGTAATTTTCAACTTTTCTGACCTGATTGGTACCATTTCTTTCATTTCCAGTACTTTCTGCCTTTTCCTGGACAGCAGTAATATTTATTATGGGCTGTTTACCACAGCAGCCATACCCTCTGAGGCTTTTAGTCTGTTAGCCTTGTTTGTTGACACATGCAGCTTATTTCTTATTTCTTTTTTGACATTGACTGTTTGCATTAACTGCATGTCTCCAAAGAAGACAATAATTATACTATTCTTCTTTTTCTTTATCTATAAATATACTAGAAAACATTAATCTGCCTCAGGCCGATTGTCTTATTACATTCCTCCTGTCTTGTGGGGACTCTGGTTGTATCCAGTTTGTTTTCTAAGTCTTTTTCTACATAATTTTTATTTTTCAAACTTCACAAGTCTAGTGCAAATAATGAGTTTCTGGATGCCAAAATACTATAAACACACCTATTTATTGAATATTCTAAGGATGCATGCAAGCCACTAACTCTCATAACCATTGTCAGACTTTTGCCTTACAGCTTCAATCAAAATTAAAATCACTTTTTTCTTGATTGTTTTACCTAGCAAATGATTTACTCTCTGTTTCTGTCTTCTGAAAAAAACTCTTTGTACTAAAATCCACCATTAACAAATCTCATTACATAGATAGATAGATAGATAGATAGATAGATAGATAGATAGATAGATAGATAGATAGATAGATAGATAGATAGATAGATAGATAGATA
>JANRMT010062829.1:30578646-30595240 GCA_026402145.1 Polypterus bichir lapradei
CCATTTATATTTTGTGTACAAAAATATATGCAGAAGAATAAAGCTGCAAGTCCCTAACTGACTGAATGACTGACAAGATATTTGTGCCTGAAGTATTTGTGTAAAACGTAACAAAAAATGGCTTTACCCTTGGATTGATGTCAAGGCTCAGGAAATTCCACCTCACCAAAAATAAAATTTAGTTGTAATAAAAAAAAGACAAAAAACATAATGATGTTTAGTATTTTATAGCCAGGAAGTGTGATCGTAATGCCAGTCTAAGGCTGTTGCAGAACTGTGCGGATGATAGCCAGTCTCACTGCAAGGCAGCGGCATCATGATTCAAGTCCTTTAATGTGTAATTTCTTTATTACGATCTTGTATTTGTAGGTAAAACATAAATATATGCAGAAAAAATATTATCAACACTATGAAAGTCATACCAGGAATCAACAATTGATTAATATAACAAAATCTCATTTTCCCCTTAGAATTAATAAAGTTTATCTAATCAAATCCAAAGGATCTCTTTCTTATCATAAAAAAGTGTCCTATATTGTTCTAAAACATACAAGAGATTCACACCATTGCTGACTTTGTCTATCCTGCATTGTTCTTTATTAGTTTGTTTTTTAATTGCCCCTGCACAATTACTTAGCTTAAAATGATCACTCCAGGTTATAAGTACATCATTAATATTCTTCTCCTTTAATGTACTGTATATGTTATCTGTTCTATGAAAAAAGTGAAATGGCTTGTAGAATGCAAGCCTTTACTACAACTAATATAAATATAAATTTAAATACTGACCCAAAGGCAGGTTTCATTAAGCAATTTGCTTGTATCAAAATATAAGTAATGGATCCTGGTTTATAGTCCACAGCATTAACCTCTAGACCACAAGCAATGTCTAAATCATGCTATAAACAAAGCCCTGAGTGTCACCGCGTGCCAATGTCCTGTTAAGGAGGAGATCATTTGAGCTGAGTGGCCTCAGGCTGTGTCTAAGCCTAGCTGTTTGCAGCTGTTTCTTGTGGAAGTAGCCAGAAAATAAGATCAGTTATCTCTCCAGTGATAAAATAAATGTATTTATTAACCTGGAGTTGAAAATATAATTTTAACTTATTAGGCAAAGTGATTCCTATTATGTAAAAGCAGAACATAGAGATAAAGAAATGATATACATTAGCACCTTTGACCATTGAAGTCATGTGCTTGGATATTTTGGATTAAATTAAGTGTTTCAAAATTAAATGTACTGCCTTTAAAATTATTTTCTGTAATTCTCTTCGCAGAATATGTACCGTCTTGATGCCGATTTGTTCCCAACGATTCCATTGCTCGTAGACCACCTTCTCACCTCTGGTCAGAGTGTCACTAAGAAGACAGAGATTGTTTTGAAAAAGCCAATTGTTAAGGTAATAAACAATTATTTCTGTTCTTTTTTTTTTTTTTGCTGGATGACCTAATCTTAAAAATGAACACCACAAGCTGAATCATCCCAGTTTTCTTTTTTCATATAATTGACGTTTCTTAAGATGGAAAATGTTTATACACCCCTAGATTTATTGCCCCCTTAACTGATTCAGTTTTCCATCAGGTTTGCTGAATTTGGCTCAAACAATTTGCAGGTCATTAGACAGGCTTTACATAAAGACCAAATCTATGAGTTGCTATTAGTCATAAAAGTAAGTTGTAATGCATCATCCTTAGATAAGTAGAAGTTCTGGATTTCCTCAGAAGAAAAATTAGTCACCGTTTGCTTTAGGAATTTGCCATTATACAGAAGGATATATTATTTACAAAGAGAAAAAATTTCACAATATCATATCAAGAGCTGGCTGTCCACTAAAAGCAGTGTGGTTATTGTCATTTAGCATGAAAAGTACACCAGCCAAAAGTCACTCAGGTTAACTTCAAAGAATAACAAAGCCCTTCTTGTTGAAAACATGTTTAGAAGTCTCTTGTTTTGATTTTATTCCTAAGAATGTAAATATAAGAGTTCATTTGGCTGTCAGACAAGGCACCTGGAACAAGGTGTGTACGAAGGACTAATCAAAGTAAAAGTACATTGGTGCAGTGGCACGGGTCAGGTTTAGCACAAGTAATAATGAGTAAGAGAATGTCCTATAAAGGATCATATTTTAGGGTTCTCTAGGACTTGGCCAGTTTGCTGCCTTTGAGGTGAGGTCAGGTTGGGTAGCATGCACTGTTACAGCTTGTTGCCGCACCCACCATATGATGAAACAGCTTTGTACCCTTGTTGGCAGCCCCCCCAGACATACACACGGTCCAGTCCTAACCCTTGGAAATGACCATCTATCTGCCACAGCCAGGTGTTATGTGGGTGTCCCCTTGGCCTGGTCCTGTGACTCGGGTCCTCAGCAATGAGGATCCTGTGAAACGGATCACCCTCGGGTAATTGTGCCACATGGCCGTAATGCCATAACCGATAATCCCTCACAATGCAGGTAATGTGCCTCATTTGGGACTTCATGAGCAACCGCACGTTCGACACAAAATCAAACTAGCGGTACCCAAGGATACTCCAAAGAGACACAGTAGAGAAGGAGCCCAGTCTTCATCTTGGGTCACTGGATAGCGTCCATATCTCACAACCATATAGCAAAACAGGAGGCACCAGAGCTCTAAAGACTTGGACCTTTGTCCTTTTACAAAGATATCAGGAGCGCCACACACCCCTTTCCAGTGACCTCATGACCCCCCATGCTCTCCCAATCCATCTACTGACTTTATAGGAAGAGTCAGCAGTGACATAAGGTAAGTAAACCTCTCAACAAGGTCAACACTCTCTCCGCAGACGGACACACTGTTGGTGGCTGTGCCCAAGAGGTCATTAAAGGCCTGGATCTTGGTTTTTATCATGGACACTTGCAAGTCCAGACACTCAGACTCCTCACTCAGTCTCTCGAGAGCCCCAATCAGAGCCTCCAATGACTCCATGATCACAGCATCATTGGCAAAGTCAAGATCCGTGAATCTTTCTTCACCAACAGATGCCCCACAGCCGCTGGACCCCACGACCTTGCCCAACACCCAGTCCATGCAAGCATTGAACAGAGTAGGAGCAAGAACACACCCCTGACAAACCACAGAATCAACTGGGAAAAGAAATGCAGAGGTTCTGCCTCCACTCTGCACACCTCTCACAGTACCAGTGTACAGGCTGGCCATGATATCCAGTAACTTTGAAGGGATCCCGCGAACCCTCAGGATGTCCTACAGGGCAGCTTGATCAACCGTGCGGAACACTTTACAAAAATCAACAAACTCTGCAAGGAAACTCTGTTGATATTTGCATTTACGCTTGATGAGAGCCTTCAGTGCCAGGACACGGTCAATGGTAGACTACTTAGGCGTAAATCGAGACTGCTCTGGTCATTGGTAGGTGAGCAAGTGATCACGGATCCTATTTAGGATGACCCTAGCAAGTACCTTACCCAGCACCAACAGCAGTGTTATCCCCCTGCAGTTGTCACAATCCAGGTGATCACCCTTTCCTTTCCAGATAAGGATGACAAGTCCCGTTTTCCCATCAGTTGGAATGACACCCATCTCCCAAATGGAAGCAAAGATTGCCTGCAATTCCAGGAGGTCAGCCTTACCACCAACCTGGAGAAGTTCACTTTGGATACCACAGATCCCTGCAGCCTTTTCAACCCTCAACTGGTTCACGTGCAACCTCAATGAGATTAGGTGGTTCACAGCAAATTGGTGGATCATCCTCAAGAACTGTGGACCCAGAGATGTCCAATGTCCTAGATGGAGGATCAGCTTTAAACTGCTGGTCCAAATAACCAGCCCAGTGGGTCACAATTACAGCGTCACCGGAAGGTCCGTTCCATCACCTGCCCTGACTGTAGCTCTTTAAAGAACACAGTCAAATATCCATAATTCTTTGATTCCTCTGTAAGCAGGACGTAGGTCACTAGACCATACAATCTGCTCAAAGATACTTCTAAGAAATGCCTTCTTATCTGCTTCAGATCCATCGCAGGCATTCTTCTCAGCTTCTAGTGCAGACCAGAGTTGTCATCAAGTCATGTGCTGTGACTCCTCTTGATGATATCGAGGGTTCCCTGCGAGATGAAACACCTCCTTCTGGGAACAATGGTAACACCAACACAACCCTCAGCAACCTTCAGGGTCTTGTCACAAAGGGTCTACCACATCACATTAGGATCACACCCAAGTCTGTAAGTTCCTCACACAAACTGAGTGCAAACTCATTAGAAACAGCCTGATCTTATAGTTTGGCCAGGTCCAGCCTCATTCTCCTAGTAGATGGTAGCCTACTGGACCTAAGTGGGATCTTCAGAGTAGCAACAACAAGTCTGTGGCCAAAATTCACAAACTGGGCACTTCTGTAGACCTTGCAGTTTTGTAAGAACCTCCAGAGTCTGCCCATAAGGATGTGATTGATCACTTTCATTGTACCACCAGTATTGCAGTACCAAGTCCATCTATGTGGTTCAGGGCACTGGAACCGGGCTCCAGCAATCTGGAGCCCATGACCTTTTGCAGAGTCAAGGAACATGGAGCCACTTTCACCACAGTCACCAGACCCATGGGGACCAATGCAATCCTCATAGCCAGCCCTCGCAGTGCCAGTGGCCGCATTGAAATCACCCATGACCAGAGGAGTGCCCTACTGCTGGTACCCATCAACCACCAGGCAAAGCTGTGAATAAAATGTCTCCCTCCATGAGATATCACTCACTGCTGTCAGAGCATACACTGAGACAACAGACAAAGCACCGAGATAGTGCCTTAATCTGAGTCACATAATACGCTTGTGGAAAGGAGTGACATTGGACACCATCAGAAGGAGCTGAGCCACCACAGCAACAACTACTATATGAGTATGACAGTCATCAGAGCAACCAAACCAATAAAATGTATACCCACCTACAGAGCTCTGGCCAGTCCCAGGTCTGCACATCTCAGAAAGTGCTCTCACTGAAATGTGGAGTTTACAAAGTTCTGTCTGACAGCAGAGGAAGATGATCATTATGCCGGAGAAACAAGATGTTCCACGCACCTACCTAGATTGTCTGCTTCAAATTAGGACCCGAGTGTTGCTGTGCAGCAGGCGATGTGTTGGCGCCACACCAGTTCCAATTCTCAACAGGCCTGACCCTATTGGCTCTTCCAGGGATGAGGCTCCCAACAGCTTTCCCCATCCCCTTCATAACACGAGCAGCCTTCCTATGGACGACTGCAGCAGAGCTACTCTCACGGAGAGCAGAAAGGAGTCCTATCTGTCATTTTGTAGCTGTATGAAGTTTTTTTTCATGGTGGCTGGAGTGCCAATCCTGCCACCAAACCTCAAGTTTTCCCTAAAAGTTGGAAGACGATCGAGTCAATCCTTAATTCCACAATGCATCATAGAACAATTGAACTGAATGTGAGGTCATCTGTCAATAATCTCTTGCTGAACCAAAAACAGATGTTACAGATGGACAGCAATCTAGCATTCTTGTGCAAATCCACAACAGAAAGAAAGAAGTCCAATGAAATGGTATAAGTTCAGTCCTTGCATCTTACTGTAAGGCTGTGGGTTGGTGGGGAGATTTGAGATTAGCTCTACATTTACTAATGTCTTCAAATTTCAGCTACTGCAGAAGGCAGTTACGTGAATAATCTGATTAACCCCAATTCTTGCTGTATGGATGACTAAAATGTTTTCTCCTCAATAGCAGTGTAGGAGTTAGAACTGTTTCTGTGACACAAGTTTGATCTCTTGACATGTGTAGTGCAGTATCTATCTAATTGTTTATCTAATTGTATGCATTCCTTCAATACCACTTTTCACCACCTACAAATGGACGTTTTAAGCAAGAAAGCTGGTAAAGTTATTGTTGGAGATAAACATGAAAACCAATTGAAGAACAAAAAGAAATTGCAGAAGGACGCCCATGCACATTTCAGTGTAGTACCCAGTGACACAAGTAAGATGAAAGAGAATGTGTGGAGGTTGTAAGGGGCCCACAGTGATTGCCTGTGCTATGCCAACCAGATGGCATAGTGTTCCTGCTGTGAAGAAGTGCAATAACACGATACTTCTTGCTTGTTTTTCATCTGTGTGCACCTTCTTATTCAAACACTAGGCTGGGAGAAAAAGAACATAAAAACTTTCCCCTGTGCTATTATTGTGGCTGCCAACTACTGGCTATATTTTAGCATTATGCCCTCCCAATATAAGCCACACAAAGGAGCACAAGAAGTTATTACAAATACTATAGATAGACTCCATATGTACCCATATTTCATAAATTAAACAAATAGACCACATTTCTTTTCTTTTTAAGAAAATTAGCTAAAGCCATAAATATGTTGGGCTTTTTGCCCTGAATAAATAACACACTAACACAATACTCTAGCATTTTATACTGCACTCCAGAAAAAAAGCATCTAGTGCAACATCATTTGCAGCAAATGTTCATTTCCTTTTTTAGATTTATATTTTTTGATCTCTTAATTTCCCTGCACTATCTTTGACATGTTTTGCCCCCTTTTTCATCAACACTGCATAATTTGCACCTCTTAATAGAATTTGTTTAACAATTGTGTTAAGCAGAAGCTTAATTAAACACAAAGTAGCTTATTTAATCCTGATGACTGCTCATTGGAGTGTGTAGACTGAATGGGGATTGTAGTTTATTGGACTGTGTCTCTCTAAGTTCTGGGCTTACTTGTGTGGAAGAAACAAATCCTCCACTCTTTTGGGTAGATAGGATAGAGTCCAGAGAGCCTTTCAATTTTAACCCACTTCAAGATCTCGCCACCTTGCAGTGGGCAAAATTGAATTTTAAGAATGTTATGGGTGGCCTTTATAGTTCAACCCATACCAGCCCACTGAGGGGTCCTTGTCAGGCAAAATGGCAGTATTACTCTTTGATGTCTTTAATTACAAAACATGTCCCACATCTGTAAGGAGAGAGTCTGTTTACAAGCCTACAGGGTGTGTCTTCAGAAGAATAGTTAAACAACTTCAGCAATAAAAGATGATAACATCAAAGCGTGCCTAAGCAAGTAGACCAAAGAGGAAAGTTGTGTAACAAAGTGAGAAGAGGGCCAGTCCTCACGATTTGCATAGACTTGCAACATATTCCTGCTCTGTCTGATTAAAAAGTGCAATCATTTTGAAATATTGCTTTTTTTTTTTTTCTTTTCTTAGAATATTAATGTCTAGATTTGTCTGTGTGGCCTCTTTCAGCAAATTTCCCATAGAAAACCTGTCAATCACACATCTTATTGATAAAAAAAATCAGTTTGCACATTGGCCATGCACAAATATCACAAATCATGCATTGTTTTATATTATTTGACACGATAATATGAGACCTCATAGTTGTATCTGCTTTGGTTGCTTTGTAGACTTCCGTTCAGCTTTTAACCCCGATGTCCCTGAACTGTTGTTAACTAAACGTCTACAGACTGAACTGAATCCTTTCATCCGTAAATGGATTGGCAGTTTTCTGACAAACCAGAAACATTACATTTGTGTGGCTCCCACCTCTCAGAATGTCTCCATATTAGCACAGGTGCCCCTCAAGGCTGTGTACTTTCCCCCTTATTTTATTCCCTGTACACTGATCCTTCCGTTAATAAACATTAACTTTGCTGATGACACTACCATTATTGATCTAATTACCAATGGTAATTAGTAATTAGATGATAACCTGGTCCTTCATCTCACCAAGACATTGGAAACAGTCATTGACTTTCACAAACAGCACTTACATCATCTCCCACTAGACTGTAATCAATACGGTGGAATCCTTCAAATTTTTGGGCACAATAATCACAAACACTCTCAACTGCAACATTAACACCACTTCATTACTAAGAAGGCTCAGCAGTGGTTGTACTTTTTACACTGTGAAGATATAAGAAAGAGACAACACGCATAAAAAGTTTTGGGGGTTTGCCTTCCCTATATAGTGAAGTGTCCAGTAGTCTTTCTCAGACTCGTACATTCAAAGAAATTCAATCACAACAAGGACAACCGTATTGGTGAAATAGCCAAATTTATATAAGGGATGGACAGGAAATTATGTACAATGGATATGATTGGGAAAATCTAGGAAGTGCCAGAGATGATGTTGAAACCTGGAGCCGAGTGTGAAGTCATCCGGACGGGACAGGAGGGAGGTGGCGGTTGTCGCACACACGGAAGGGAAATTGACTGCGGATCTTCAAAAAGGTTTATTTATTCGTCTGTTTTTCTGCTAAATAAAAGAGAGAGGTGCTAGTACTCTGTTCCAAAGTCGTTTTCTGTGTATTATCACTCTCCGTTGAGCCGGTCCGCTGCTCCCTACTTGTGCGTGTGTGACAACACCAACTAAAACGGGGGTGCCCACACTTTTTCGGCTTGTGAGCTACTTTTAAAATGACCAGGTCGAAATGATCTACCTACATTAAAAATGATATATATATATATATATATATATATTGTGGACTCTGGCCTGGACACAGACAGACGGACAGCATATCTCACCCAACACACGTTTATTTTTGCCAATATTTACAATATGTACAGTGCACAAACCCCAGTGCCTCTTGCACCGATTCCCCCAAAGTCCAGGCCTCTCAGTCACTGTGCGCCTCTCTCTCTTGGCCGCCTCCTGTCCTCTCTCCAGCTCTGTCCTCTTCCACCCGACATCCACTTCTGACTGGAGGGAGGCGGCCCCTCTTATAGGAACCCGGATGGGCTCCAGCTGCTTCCCGGCACTTAGTCTTGGCCACACCCCTGTGTGGCGGAAGTGCCGGCTGCGCACCCGGAAGCCGTCCGGGTGTCCCCTGTCATCTTCCCCCCGGCACTTCCTGGTGTGGCGGAAGTGCCGGGCTCCCGGGATGATAAGGCACTGGGGCGCCGCCTGGCGGTGGCCACGGGTCCCTACAGGGCTGGGCTTCCAAACCCCCAACCCGAGGCCTCCTGCATAACCAGGACGGACGCCCCCTCTCGGTCTGGAGGAGGCACACGCCCTCCTCTGGTCCTCCAAGGCATCCCGGCCGGGCTCCAGCCCCAGCCGGGGACCACACGGGATAAACCGGCATCGGGGCGCCGCCTGGCGGTGGCCACGGGTCCCTACAGGGCTGGGCTTCCAAGCCCTCTACCCGAGGCCCCCAACATAACCAGGACGGACGCCCCCTCGCGGTCTGGAGGAGGCACAAGCCCTCCTCTCGTCCTCCTGGGCGTCCCGGCCGGGGACCACAATATATATATATATATATATATAATATTGCATAGTTTTACTGTCAAATAATGCAAAGAGTATACAACACATGTTTCTCCCTAATTCTGGGCTCGTCAGGCGTACACACTCACTGCACCCACTCTCGTGGATTGAACCTCGGACATCAGCGTCAAAGCCTCTTTATGTTGCGCCACGGTGTGTGGTTCATTTATTTGACAGCATGTAGATCGGGGTAATTACATTCATGGCATTCGTAGTCTGAATCACAATCTGATTGTATGGGTGCATGTGAGATGACCAGTGTGTTAGAAGAAAAGAGATCTCAGACTGGCTGCCCTGTGTGTCAATCAAGTGGCAAATGCCATAGGGAGGATATATGATAGACTAACATTTAAAAAAAAATTTTTTTGAATGCAACGCGATCTACCTGCACTACCTTTCCAATCTACGGGTCGATCGTGATCAATGTATTGGGCACCCCTGAACTAAAGAAATGAAATATTTCCCAGCCAATCCTAGTTCAGTTTTACAAAGCTATAATTGAAAGCGTAATCACATTCTCCATTGTTGTCTGATTTGGTTCAGCAACAGCACACTCCTAAAATAAATTACAGCATGTTGTGAGATCTGCTGAGAAAATAATTGGCTGTGCTCTTCCATCTCTTTCAAACCAATATACATCTTGTACCACTAACCATGTCAACGGGATCACCATGGACTCATCTCACCCAGCTTATTACTTACTCCAAAACTTCCTTCTGGTAAATGCTTCAGGTCAATTAAAACTAAAACTAACAGACACCTCAAGAGTTTCTTTCCCAGAACCACAGTCTTCTCAAAACATTTGGTTAGCCTGACATCTTTGTATAATCATGTGTTCTGTCATATACTGTACTAGCTGTCCCCCGTGGCTCCGCCCACATAGTAGTGAAACAGGACAGTGAGGAGGACCCTGACCCCTGATGTCACACTTCCCCCTCCCCTCGGCCTGCAGCCTCTCTCTTGGATTAGCGCAAATATATCTCTCCTGCAAGCGAACTATGATACTTAGCGTGACGAGAGAAGTCGCAAAATCAATTGGAATGTTCAAGCAAATTATAGAAAAAAACCCGATCTAAATCCATTAAGTAGTTCTCTCGTTCACGAGCTAAACAGAGGTAAAGTATGCCCAGAGGCTGGCGCGTGAGTGAGGAGGTCTCCGCCTCGCTCCCCTTGGCCCGCTGCATGCCCTTCAGATTTGCACAAATAAATCGGTACGTCATGCAGAGTGGTGACTCTGTGCCTAGGGATTTGCACTGGTAATCATAAGGTTGCCGGTTCGAATCCTGTAAATGCCAAAAGTGACTCTGCTTCGTTAGGCCCTTGAGCAAGGCCCTTAACCTGCAATTTCTCTATCCTGGGCATGATGTTAATCTGCATCCAACAGAGCAAGCCCTCCAACCTGCAGGGAAAACCCAGGGGGTTGGTGGCAGAATTGGTACTCCAGCCACCATAAAACACCTCCCACTGGTTCCATTCCATCTGAACTAGTGTGGTGCTGAGGTGTCATGGCTGCACTCGGGTCCTAATCTGGGATCCTGAGTTGGTTTGTCATGTGGTGGGTGAGACAATGCGATGTATCAGCGCGTGCTTCTCTCCTCTCAAAATCTGTTAAGTAGTTCTCTTGTGAAAAGCAGACAGACAGACGTTGGATTTTATATATATAGAGAGATGAAGGTGTGTGTGTGTGTGTACAGTGTATGTATGTGTGTGCACATGCATACACGCTACACTTGCACATCATTATTTGCACATTTCCTTTATAATTGTACTGTTCTGCAACTTTGTATAAACCTTTTCTCTTTTAACTTATGCTATTTATGTTATTTAGATGTGACATTGTGTTATAAGCTGCCCCAAATCTACCAAGTCAAATTCCTGTACATTTAGTACTGGCGAATAAAAGTGATTCTGATTCTGATCAAACATGAACATGCATTACTACTCTTAGCTTTCAGCATTTGCATATCAAGCTCTTTACTCAATTAACAAATTCCTTGTATCCACACATTCAATTAAATTTGGGAAAGAATTGCATTGCCAGTGCATACAATTCAAACACAAAGTAGGTGACAATAAAAAATGTAACTGTAATTGAACGTGTTCACGAAAATCAGTTTTAATCTGGAGAGGCACGGTGACAATGCAACTTTGACTGCTAGAAGTTGCTGGAGGAAAAGACGTTTACCTTCCCACTTGCATAACATTTTTGTACTCTAGTGATCAATGTGACTGTTTCTCACATTTTCACACGCGTGGAAATGCACTTGCATGGTCACTTTTGAATTATTGCTTGAATGTTGGTAAAGTAAGCATTTTTTTTAGTTATGATGCTACCTAATAAATCACTGCAGGACTAGCCATCCTCAGTTTTGCTTAGCAGCATTAGTTTGGACACCTCAATCTCCGTTGAGTTTTATGAGATGCTCATCTTCTCTTTTCTGCCTTTGTCATACCCCATTAGGCTCACAAACACAACGTTCAAGGTGAACAGGTTTGCCATAACGGAAAAACAGATTTAGTTAAGTTTTACCAAACTCTTGTCTTTCTGACATCGTAATCATTTCAGCTGGAGGAATGCTCCGCTATAACTACCATCTTTTTTTAAACCATCTTTTTCCAATACTGTGTCATGATTTGCCAGATATTATTCTGATGACTTTGGCTTCAAGGCAGATTCATTCCCTAGGTTGGATTGTCATACTAGACTAATTTAAAGCTTAGAGTTCTTCTTTTGAAATGTATGAATAAACCAAACCATCTGGAACATGCCGAATGAAAATAACGAGAACATGGCAACTGCACAGTGAACATCCAATCTACAATGAATAGCGGGAGGGAGTTACTCTTCAATGCCATTCACTCTGTAAAACAGTTAACAAAATGTGTTCTAGTGTCGACCAACTGTGTATTGCAGTCACTCATGAAAACCATTCGACATTTGCTCTTCTATGCACTAAATACGCAAGTCTCCTAACCCTAACCCTAATTTCTTCTGTAACTCGCTCATCTGCTTGTATGTGGCATTGCCTTTCCCTGTAGCCAGTATTAGGCTCACGAATGCAAAATTCAGGATGAACAGGTTTAGCATAATAGAAGAAAAATTTCACTCTTTGAACAATAATGTGTCATGTACTTAACGTATTGTGAAGAATGCTGGAGAGCATTAATAAAGTCAAAAGTAGAAGTCAGCTGTCAACTTCATGTAGAGTTGTTTGCAACTTTTACATTTCACTCTATTTCCTGTATATCCAGATATTCTTTACCAGTCTGTAATTCTGGGGTTGAACAAATCCGTCCCCACAGATGGCTGTAATGGTGACAGGTTTTGGGTTCAGCCAATGTGACTATCAGGAGCAGAACTGCTAAAGTAGTGTAAAAGAATACTTTTCTTGAATGGACACCTTTTTTCCTGTCTTTGTAAGTTTAGCTTTGTGGTTTAAACAAATATTTAAACAAGTCTGTCATATTGTAAGTGTAATGACGAAGAACAATTTACAAATAAACCTAATCTGAACGTTAGGGACATCAGAATTTCTTTTTACCTAATCTCTCGCTTTCTTCAGTTGGAGTCAGGTGAACTCCTTGTAAAAGAATTTCTAATAAGGACTCAGTTTGAATGATGTTCTCTCAGTTGTCACAAGTGATCAGTGGAGTAGCTAGGGGCAGGCGGAGGGGACGGTCCACCCCGGCTGGCACATTATTGGCCAAAAGGCTCAGTACAATTCGTGTGTAAGCAGCATGGTTTGGAAAAATGAATGAAAAATGTAAAAATCTTTGATTTATATCCACAGATACTTCAAAAATAATTTTCAGACTGTCCTTCTGAGATGGCATCAGACACAGCAGTTGAAATAAAGAAAATAAACAATACAATACAATACAGTTTATTTTTGTATAGCTCAAAATCACACAGGAAGTGCCACAATGGGCTTTAACAGGCCCTGCGTCTTGACAGCCCCCCAGCCTTGACTCTCTAAGAAGACAATGAAAAACTTCCAAAAAAACCTTGTAGGGAAAATGGAAGAAACCTTGGGAAAGGCAGTTCAAAGAGAGACCCCTTTCCAGGTAGATTGGGCGTGCAGTGGGTGTCAAAAGAAGGGGGTCAATACAATACAATACACAGAACAGAACAAATCTTCACATAAACATTACACCGATAATAATTTCTACAAAGATAAACAACTAATTTACAATTTATAATTAAGTTTCATTATCAATCCAAATGTGTTCTTGCTCTGCGCAGAAAACATCCCCACCTATCACTACAGTACACTACACTGGTTCTGGTTTTCGCAGCGTAATTATATTAAACTAATAATTAGAACACGGCTTATCAGTGCGTCTATACGATATTCTTGTCTATCCATCCATCCATTATCCAACCCACTATATCCTAACTACAGGGTCACGGGGATCTGCTGGAGCCAATCCCAGCCAACACAGGGCGCAAGGTAGGAAACAAACCCTGGGTAGGGCGCCAGCCCACCGCAGGGCTATTCATGTCTAGTTGATTCTTATAAATAATTATATGTAAAAAATGATTGCTGTTTCTCTATATATGAATAAATCTATGCAATATTTATGTTAGTTTTTCTCTATACATCATTTTAATTTTCTATTTAAATAGGTTAACATATTCAAATATGTTGGAGGGCGGCAAATTGAAGCACCGCCCTGCCCTGAGTGGCTCGAACTCGAGCTACGCCACTGCAAGTGATGAACCCTAAATCAAGCCAAGTAAATACTGTATGGTGCTATATATTTAAACAATCCAAATCTGCCCTAATAATTTGACAAAATCAAAATGTACACGGCCTACATAGGTAAACAAGGGGCCGAATCACAGGAAGGTTTCCAGGACAGACTGAAAAGTGGCTGCTTATTTGCAGATTGATTGAAATACAAGCTTGCAATAATTGTGCTCAACCAGGCCTAAGCATTGCCCACCTCATTTAACCAGTGTGTCCCTATAGTGTATGTTACCAGCAAATTTTATGATCCTTAAATTTGCTCCATACATTTAGCAAATCACAAAGGGCAACACGATATGAGGCCTGTAGCATGTTGGACCCTCTTGCTTGCTCAGAGTATTAGGCAGCATTGTGTAAGCTTGCTTTGAGGTGTGCGTATTTATGCTGCTTAGTTAACTTTTCTTTGTCTCTTTGTACTCAGGACAAGTGGGTGCTAGACCACGATGATGTCATATTGGGAGAACACATAGGGCGGGTGAGTATTTGTTGAAAAGGCCATTGCCTTGGAGGTCCAAAGAAAACTGAGTAACTTTGTGCCAGTGGCTAAATAAAAAGTGTAAGTGGAGTTAGGACTCCTCCTAGTGTGCTGTAGAAACACGAAAACAATTCACTGTCACTTAACTGACACCATTCAATCTGAATAGTACATTAACTCAATTAATGTTTACTTAACTGGCTTCTTTTTTCAAAAATTACTAGACATTTAATAGTCAGCTGGCAAAGTGCAAGTTCTTAAAGCAAGTTTGGGCCGAATACATCGTGGCTCTGAAAAAAGGGGTTAAGTGCATTGCTTTGTATTTAGTGTTGAAGGCCTATTTAAAACAAGCACTCTGACATGAGCAACAACTTCACGATTTAGGTTAATTTAAGGTTAAATTAATTTCTGCCCGATTATGCATTACATATTACTGTTGCGCAACACACAAAGAGCCAGAGGCTCAAGACTATGCTTGTTGGACTTCTTCTTGTAGTATCGCATGTTTTCAGCCGCATTCTTCTGCTATGAAAAAAATTAATTGCACATCTGTAACAATCGGGACTGGCAGTTATATTTTGTGTATTTTTTGGTTGATTTTTTTTACGGGTGTTAAATTGTAATCTTAGGCCAATGGACTCTTGGCTGCCCTTTTAACTGGTTGTATCAAAAGAGCCTGGAATTTAAATTGTGTGGGCACCAGTTGAGGATTTCACATGTAGCATCACTAAAACAGACGGGGCCACTACCTACAGTGAAGGTTAGGGCCTCGCTGTCAGGGCCTGCTTGGCACTTACAGTAAATCTGTGTCTTCGATGCCTGGCACAACTAAAGCAGAACAATGGTGTAACCTCACCAGTGTGCCGCACTTCAGTGGTTAACTTGCTACCTCGTTTCGTGGTAAATAAAGCAAAACACAGCTGATTATGGCATTACTGACTGGCTGGGCAGAATATTTCTTCATCTGATAATTATAGGTGAGCATGCTTGTAGTCTGATAATTATTCATCTCAATGTAAAGAATATGCGTGTAGGTTTAATTGCGGTAAAGTAGTTAAACTGCTTCACATTTCACGTCTCTCTTGTTGACTCTGCTTGTTGTGGTTGTTGATGACTCAGCATAAGGGGCTCATGCAGCAGGTATCAAGTGTTGGCACGCAATTAATTATGATTACAAGATGTCTACAAAGATAAAGAACGTCCCCAATGTGGCTCACAAATTTGTGCTTTTGTATTTTTCATAGCTAAGGTCCTAAGTAAGGTCCTCTGATTCTGGTAATCTTGTTGTGCCCCACACTAACCTGCACTCCTTGGGTGACAGCAGGGCCTTCAGCTGTATAGCGCCCAGACTCTGGAATGACCTACCGAAATTAATCAGGTCAGCTGACTCTGTGAATTCTTTTAAAAAACAACTCAAAACTCATCTGTTCAGGAAGGCTTTTAGCTCTACCTGACTTTATTACCCTTCTGTCAAGATGCTCATGTAACCTGTGTTTGTGTGTGCTGGGCCACCAATTATGTTGTCTGTTAGGCTTTTTCTCTGAATTTACTATCTTACTCTTCTTTATTTATTTATCTGGTTTAGTACAATGCTATATACTGTATACCCTGCCGTTCTTTCTTAAACTCTGTGAAGTGCCTTGAGTATGAGAAAGGTGCTATATAAATAAAGTGTATTATTATTATTATTATTATTATTATTATTAGCTGCTTAGTAAAACCATGTGAGGATGTTGATGCGAGGACCCTCAGGCCTCATTGTTACAATGCACCACCATTGACTTCCTGACCCTGTCCATGAAAGGCACTTTGACAGCCTCACAGCACACTAATTGCCTGTGAAAACTCCATTATTGCTATTCTTTTATGCATCTGAAAAAATATCTATTTTTATTTTTCAATTATGGTGACTGCTGAATTTGTTGAAAGGCCAAAATTGGGCTTGACTATGCGGCTTCTTTCTGTTCTCAGTAGATAGGAAGAGAAATGCAGCACAGTGCGGGCTCTGCTTTTGTAAAAGGAGTAAGTTTAGTGCACTGGCACACTTTCAGTCTTTTGATTTGGTCTGTTGTTAAGGATAGATAGATAGATAGATAGATAGATAGATAGATAGATAGATAGAT
>JANRMT010062829.1:30595675-30676384 GCA_026402145.1 Polypterus bichir lapradei
TATCTATCTATCTATCTATCTATCTATCTATCTATCTATCTATCTATCTATCTATCTATCAGATGAACTTTATTAATCCTTAGGGGAAATTTGACTTACTATAGAAACTCTTTAAATAAATAAATTCAAAAACAGATAGATCATTAAATATGTATACAAACACTCTATGGTTTGAACACACACCAGAATGACTCAAAAGGAAGAGACATATATAAAGAAAGAATACGTTTGACTTGGCAGTCACAGACACAATGAGGCACTATGCAGAAGTATTGCTGTTAGCATAAAGGAGCCCCAGTGGCGTTTCTTGACCCACTTCTGAATAAGTCATTGACTGAAAGTACTCAGAGTTAGTGTGTCATTGAGAAGCGGTGTAGCATTCATTGTTCATAATGGCACTAAATCCTATCCTTTGCTACTACCTCAGGGGGTCCAGAGTGTGTCCATAACTGAGCCTGCCCTTTTAATTAGCTTTTTGATTCTGTTGGCCTCTCCTGAAGTGATGTTACCAGCACAGCACACTACAGTAGGAAATCGCACTGACTATCACAGAGTTCTAGAAGATGTGAAGGATGTCACATCCCACATTAAAGGAACGCTTGCTCCTCCTGCTCTGCCCTTTCTTATGAAGTTCCTCTATGTTCCGAGACCAGTCTAATTTGTCATTAATGTGAGGACTTATCATAGTGTTTAGCATGCAGCAGATGCAAAGAACAGTCTATTCAAAAGGGAATGGCTGCTTAGGAATTGATCTATTTACGGAATGTGTGACCAAACGTTGAGAACAATTTATGCAAACAAATCCATTCCCATGCATGAATTACATAGACAGTTTGCTAGGAATCAATCAAGCCTGTTGTGCATTTTAGTTAATACATTCAATGAACAAAGTTAGAATAAGAAGTGACCCACATATTCATGTGTCTCATGTCGTGTCAGAGCTCCAGTAAGTTTCAGTAAGATAGTGGCTCATGTCTTTCTCCAAAACCTGATTTATGGTTCAAGTTAGCTTCACCAGCTCATGCGCAGCTTACAATGGAGTAGAAGAGTGAGACATTTCATTAGATTCGGTTTACCTAATCCAGTTTATGAGAAAATAGCAAATAAATTGTCACAACTAGGTTGCTGTTACATAATCTGTCCGTCTGACTTATACGTAATTTTCTTTTTTCCACTCTGGTTGTTACAGTGTTCTGCTCAGACTGGAAGAGGGTTCATTTAGGTTGGACTGAAGCCAGCTACTGTAGTTACCCGAGGCCACTTGAAGCCAGAGTGTGCGTGTGTAGAGAAGATCATGTTAGGTGTGCACGTGTCCAACTTACACAGGCAGATGTACTTCTCCTTGCTGGTATCCTGCACTTTCTTTTCCAAATCATCAAACATTCCTTTAGAATGGTATAACTAGGACTGGGAAGTAGTCACCCTAAAGTTGGATGTCCATTTTTGTATAAGGCGGTTGCTTTATGGTTACATTTGTTTTTGAGCTGGTGCCACCAGGGTTTTCCAGTTTCATAGTCAACCTATGTCTGTGAAATGTAATGTGAAGTGAAACATCAACATGGTTTAGTGACTGGGTCGAAAAGAGACAGTCTACAATGTGTCCTAGACTGTCAATATGAAAGGGTTTAAGTTGTGTATCCGTTAAACTGACAAAGCAATACAATTACGGAACGATAAGACTAAAAACACGGTACAAAGGGTACCCTACCTCCATTATTAAAAGAACTTTGCAGGAAGCCTTAATTTGTGTTTTCTTCTTTGGTGCACTTTCAATCAGGCAGGCTCATTTACATAAATGCAAATTTAGAGCACTTCAGGGCATATTTTACTGTAGTTTGCAAAGTACATTTTTCTGATTTACAGCTTGCAGAATAACGTGTGTTGACATTTCTCACAACTGAAGTAGGTCACTTTAGCTGTGACGTGAGAACAAATTGGAGCAGTCGCTGAAACAGCCATCCCGAGTCAAATGGTCACACCTCTGCTGATTTCTTTAACTTCTCGTCTAAAGATAGAAACACTCCTCAATGTCCCTGAGCTGCAGTGCTTCTCTTATACAATGCAAAGTCTTATGAAATTTGGCCAGTGCTTGGCAGAAACTAGCATGTCGGCTCTTTCGTTTGTAATGGGCAGCAGAGAAGCCAGCATTTCTGGGCACTGTACTTGATATTACACCGCTTGTGTAACATTTTGCAAATTGTATGTAATTAATTTCTACAATGTATTATATAAGCACTATATATACTTTACGTTGTATTGTTTTACACTTGAGCTTTCCAGAGACTCCTGTCCTGGCACCACTCAAATTCTCCAGTAGTTGCCTTCTGCCTGCACTGTCTTATAGACGTTTAACAGTCCTGGAATGCTGTGTTGTGTTGCTAAAGAATCTGACATATTATGTCTAGAGTTTTGACCCCTTGGCTTTGTTGCTTTCTCTCAGGGGAATTTTGGAGAAGTGTACAGTGGACGTTTGCGGTCTGACAACACCCCTGTTGCAGTGAAGACATGTCGAGAGAATCTGGCTCCAGACCTCAAAAACAAATTCCTCATGGAAGCAAGGTCAGCACCTCAGCGCGGAGGATTATTATCTCTACTTTTAAATATCTACATACTGCTGCATATTTCTGGTGTCAAATTACAAATGACTTTATCTCAAAAAATGATATACAGTGTATCTGTAAAAAGATACAGCCAGAATGCTGATATAATCATATCACAATGGGAAAGGGCAGGGGAGATGACTTTTCTAAATAGGAAAAAAAATGTTGAACAATAACAATTAAAGGTATTGTTTTGTAGCACAAAACTGAAACTACTTGTTATTTTCCTGATCATATTTTTTGCAAACCTATTGATGTAGGTTTGATGGAGAGGAGGTCTGAAAAGGATACAATAGACGCTTAAGGCTTGAAGCTGTCTAAAGAGTGCCTCTGTGTGGCCCATCTGAGTAATGAATCGGGATGGCGAAAACGAGAGGAGCTTTCAAAATGAATATTGATGCAGTGTTTAAAAAAAAATTGCATTGACGATATTTAGTTGAGCAGAAAGAAAATAAGATCCAGTCAGCTTAAATTGTACCTGTCTGTCAAAGGCTAAAACGACTTATAGTGACATGGCGTGGGTAGGCTGGCATGTGTGCTCAGATGCTTACATTTTTAATTTAGTAATGCAAAAGGTTCTGAATCCTTTTAGTTGCGTGTTTAAAACCAAAGTTACTTAATCACAGCCAACAGCACCGGCAGTGCATAAAGCAACCCCGGATCAGGGCCATTCATTCACAGGGTACTGAAAATATGCAAAGGAAAGAAGGAAAAGTCATGTGAATTGAAAGAAAAGTTGCAATTGACTGATTCACTCAGCTTTATAAGACACAATCCAATTAATGTCCCTGTAATGCCCAATCAGAGTTCTGCTGTTCTCTTTATTTAGTTCATACTAGGGGGCTCTGCCTCCTGCTCACTTCGCTCGCCCACCCCCGGGTTTGGTTTACCAGATATACAATTTAAAGAGATTGTTATTTTCATGGGAATTGTTAACTAAAAAGATTACAATATACCTCTTTTTAGTTAGCCAATAAAAGGTTTCATTTTGCTTGACTTTTCACTACATTCATAATGGCTAACACGGTACAACACCCTAGTGCTATGGGAATTGTTACATATACATTATTTTCAATTTAACTGTAAAACTTTTGTAAAAACAATACTTGTCCTTTATTTCCCAGGGTGTGGTTACATCTCTTTCTCGCAGGATGTATAACGCTGCTCGCGTTGTGAAATGGGACTGGCGGCTGAACGCATGCTAAGGAGAAGCAGTCGGATCATCTGCTGGCTTGTTGCTGCTGCTGCTGGTGCACTGCGTGTTCTGCTTGTCGTGCTGCATGTCAATCATTTAAAAACCTGTACAGCAGCTGTCCGTTTGCCACGTCGCATCTCTGCCGCTCCCATTGTGGGGGGCTTAACACACACTAAGGAGAAGCAGTCGGATCATCTGCTGGCTTGCTGCTGCTGGCGAGCTGCGTCTTCTGCTTGTCACTTGTCTTTGTTTTAAGAGCTGGGAGCACATGAAGTGTGTCTGCCAAAAGCATTCCAACAACTGCTTGGTTAGATGTCCGTAAACTTGTTTTAAATGTTGTCTCGCGTGACGCTAAAGTGTCTCTCGCGGGACGTCAAATTGTCTTCCGAGAAGATCACGTCTCGTCTCCCTATTCTCCCTCCCAAGATTTTTTTTTTATAATAGATAGATACCAAAAGTACTAGGGTGTTGTACCGTGTTATCCATTATGAAGGTAGTGAGAAGTCAAGCAAAATGACACTTTTGATTGGCTAAAAAAGATTACAATATGCAAGCCTTCAAAGCAACTCAGGCCCCTTCTTCAGGCAAGATGTGATACAGAAACTGGAGTTCCCTGTGTTTATATAGACAATAGGACAAGAAACAACATTGGTAAATCTTTAAGTGAGACATCTTAATAGACCTCTTCAGGCTAAGATTCATTTTGCAAGAGAGGAGAACAACCTATGGTCAGGATGTTTGGATATTTCCTGTAGCAGCCCACTTTAACAGCCATAGACACTGTGAGAGGGACTTTAAAGTCACAGGTCTTATGGGCAACTTCAGAACACAGCAAGAGAGAAAAGAATGGGAAGTGAAAATTTAACACATTACAACACGGTTTAAATAGAGACAAGAGTTTTATGGCAAGATATGAGGATTGTTTGCATCTCTCGACTGACACAGACAACCTGTCTACAGATCCACATTGTACGGAAAAACTCATCAGAAACTTTAAAAGACTTTGTTGGACAGTTACTGTATCTTATCCAAAGATCTTGACTATAAATTGTTCTCCTCTCTTGCTAAATGAATCTTAGCCTGAAGAGGCCTGCACATTTGTTACATTTAAGATGTCTCACTTAAACGTTTTCCAATGTTGTTATTTGTCCTAATGTTTAAATGAACACATGGAACTCCAGTTTCTGGATTACACCTTGCCTGAAGAAGGGGCCCGAGTTGCCTTGAAAGATTCCATATTGTAATCTTTTCAGTTAGCCAATAAAAGGTGTCATTTTGCTTGACTTCTCACTATATACCAAAAACAAAAACAAGACCGACTTCTGCTCAGCCTCAGTGTTGTATGAGAGCATTCATGGATTGCAGCTTGCAATGCGTTCTTCCGAGGAAGTCTTTAACCGAGGACCTTTAAATAGTTGGCTGACTTCACTTGCGGTCTATTTCAGATGCTGTGTTAAAAGCAAACAGTGTCAATGGAAAATCTGAACACAGATGTCTCTCTTCACCTCCATTAGTATTTAGCTTTTGCATTATACTGAAGTAACTTTGTTTGCTGGATTCTATTTTCCACACCGTCACATACCACTCCATTAGATATGACTAGTTATATGTTACCATATACTTAAATACTGGCTGCCTGCTTTAAGAGGTGTTTATCATCGCAGCATGCACACAATTTTCTCCTGACCAAAGGATTTGCTACATGGTGATATTATGAACTCCCTTATCTTTGTCAGGTTGCTGACTCTATTCTGTGAGTTGGATGTGACTGTCTAGGTCAGCAGTCTTAATGATCTTGAATGCATGCGGTGAAATACACTTTTACTGTTTGTCTATAACATGGCGATCAAAGAAACTTGTGCCATACTGATTGATTTGTTGTCCCAGACAGACAATGTGGCATCTTATTTTTAATGGAATAAATGGATTCCGTTAAAAAATTCCTTCACTTCGCAGAAATCTGACTTGGTACAGCTAGGCAGCCTGTTCAAGTATCGAGGTTTGGAACTGATAATAAGTCTGAGGCTGTGCAGTCATTTTTAAGGCAGGTAGATGTCTTCTGCTGGTTGACGGAGAGCCAATATAAGGACATTTAAACTAGGCACAGTCAGTGTGGCAGTCTGTCCAAGCAGAGAGCACCAGGACAGCACATTGTCATGTCTTTTTTGTGACTGATTTACTGATTGACTGATCCCGACATTCTCCATAGGACCAACACATAATTGGAAATATAGCTAGATATTCAAGTGAGAGTTTATGATAGCGTCCAGACTATAGGTTAAGAAATTTCAGCAGAGATTGTTTGCTCATACAGACTGAATGCTTTCAGTGCCACTGTTTTATTTATCAGTTTTACAGAACTGTTTTGTCCTTTGGCCTGATCCGTGCTTTGCGAGTGTGTTCACTCCGCACACAAACCCTAATTAACACAGCAAGCAGACTGGCTGGCATGAATTAAATGGCAATGGAACAGCCACACGCAGATCTTGCTGGAAAAAAGATTTTTCAAATCCTTAATGGTCTTGTCCATCTTTTCCACTGTTAAATCTGTTTTAGCAAGTTGACTGGAGATTAGATTCTGAAATTGTGGACGGTAGTAGCATAGCTCAAGTTTGTGCCACTCGGGGCAGGATGGTGCATCAATTTGCTGCCCTCCAACATATCTGAATATGTAAACCTATTTAAATAGAAAATTAAAATGAAGTATAGAGAAAAATTAAGATAAATTTTCCATGGATTTATTCACATATAGAGAAACAGCAATAATTTTTCACATATAATTATTTATAAGCATCAACTAGACGAGAATGTGTATAGACACACTGATAACCGTGTTCTAGTTATTAGTTTAATATAATTACGCTGCGAATACCAGAACCAGTGTAGTGTACAAGTGATAGGTGGGGATGTTTTCTTCGCAGAGCAAGAACGCATTTGGATTGATAACGAAATTAAATTATAAATTAGTTATTTATCTTCCTAGAAATTATCCATCCATTCATTACCCAACCCGCTATATCCTAACACAGGGGTCTGCTGGAGCCAATCCCAGCCAACACAGGGCACAAGGCAGGAAACAAACCCCAGGCAGGGCTCCAGCCCACCACAGGGCACACACACACACACACATACTAGGGACAATTTAGGATTGCCAATGCACCTAACCTGCATGTCTTTGGACTGTGGGAGGAAACCCACACAGACACGGGGAGAACATGCAGACTCCACACAGGGAGGACCCGGGAAGTGAACCCAGGTCTTCTTACTGTGAGGCAGCAGCGCTACCCACTGCGCCACCATGCCGCCCTTCCTAGAAATTATTATCGGTGTAATGTTTACACCGTGTATGTTTTTACATCGTGTATGTGTATGTGTTTACATCGGTGTAATGTAAAGGCAGAATTCTACGTGACCATCATCATCAAGCCCTTCCGTGAGAACCCTAAATCCAAAGAGGACTGTTTCATTTATGTTAGGTAGAATGCCCAGAGGGGACTGGGCGGTCTCATGGTCTGGAATCCCTACAGATTTTATTTTTTTTCTCCAACCGTCTGGAGTTTTTTTTTTGTTTTTTCTGTCCCCCCTGGCCATTGGACCTTACTCTTATTCGATGTTAATTAATGCTGATTTATTTTGTTTTCTTATTGTGTCTTTTATTTTTCTATTCTTTATTATGTAAAGCACTTTGAGCTACTGTTTGTATGAATATGTGCCATATAAATAAATGTTGTTGTTGTTTATGTTTAGTTTTGTTATTGCCTCATAAGTTTCAACTGCTGTGTCTAATGCCGTCACAGAAGGACAGTCTGAAAATTATTTTTGAAGCATTTGTGGATAAAAATCAGAGAATTTTACTTTTTTCATTCATGAGTGATATTTTTCCGAACCCTGCTGCTTACACACGAATTATACTGAGCCTTTTGACCAATAATGCCACCCAGGGCGGACCACCCCCTCCGCCCACCCCTAGCTACGCCACTGACTGTAGATTGACAACAAATGTTATTGTCACTATTGATAAAAAGATGGCTATGGCTGTAAAAATAGGCATCATTTGTTGACATACTGTGAAACTTGTAGCAAAATCTGTTATGTTATCAGTGAAACATTGCAGGTCAATATATAAAAAATGAAATGGAAGAATCATCTTATTAAAAAAATATTTTGCTTCACTGGTTGTGGTGCATTCGTTGCAAAAATGTATGCAAACACGCTAATCATAATGTACTGGAATAATTTTGCTCAGAATCGGTGGGCTTCTAGTATTCACAGTTCTAATAACTATGCCAATGTTTATTTGGACTGCGGTGGGCTGGCGCCCTGCCTGGAGTTTGTTTCCTGCCTTGTTCCCTGTGTTGGCTGGAATTGGCTCCAGCAGACCCCCGTGACCCTGTAGTTAGGATATAGTGGGTTGGATAATGGATGGATGGATGGATGTTTATTTGGAATGAGTAATTTGTTTTTGAGTACCGTATATAATACAATACAATACAATACAGTTTATTTTTTGTATAGCCCAAAATCACAAAGGAAGTGCCGCAATGGGCTTTAACAGGCCCTGCCTCTTGACAACCCCCCAGCCTTGACTCTCTAAGAAGACAAGGAAAAACTCCCAAAAAAACCTTGTAGGGAAAAATGGAAGAAACCAGGTAGGTTGGGCGTGCAGTGGATGTCAAAAGAAGGGGTTCAATACAATACAATACACAGAACAGAACAAATCCTTAATAAAGCATAATAATAAAAATTTTAGAAGTACAGAGCAGAATTTAACAGTAGATGATATCATATAATAAGATTTGGATATTTTTAGAGTCCTGGAGACCTCATCCATCAAGCTGCCTCCCCATTTGGCCATTCCACGGCTGAAACTTTGCTCAGCCAGCCAATCCGATGAAAGGACCCCTCTTTCCCACGATTCCTGTGATCCTCCATTAGGGATGACTTTACCATAGGCAGGCAAACAACTTGGCAGGTGGGCCGTGGCACCAATTGCCACATTTGAGTACCGAGAACAGAAACAGAATAGGTGAGGGTTAGTATCAAATTATAACTATCATATTACTTATGTTTTAGTGCTAATGACTAACAACAGAGATACAGTCTGTACAGTTAATCAGCAGCTCTAGTCAGGATATGCTAAACTGAAGTAGTGAGTCTTCAGCCGGGATTTAAAGGCTGGGACCGAAAGGGCATCTCTTATAGAAGCAGGCAGATCATTCCACAGTTCAAGGGCCCTGTAACTAAAAGCTCGACCTCCCACTGTTATTTTATTAATCCTTGGAATCACAAGCAGACCGGCATCTTGAGATCTTAATGTGCGCTCTGGTTTGTAAGTCATGATAAGTTCAGACAATTAAGCTGGACCTTGGCCATTTAATGTTTTATATGTTAAAAGGAGGATTTTGAAATCTGCCCTAAACTTAACCGGGAGTCAGTGTAAGGATTTAAGAACTGGAGTTATGTGTTCATATTTTCTTGTTCTAGTAATAATTCTTGCAGCCGCATTTTGGATTAACTGGAGGCTGTATAAAGAACAGTTTGAACAGCCAGTGAACACCGCATTGCAGTTGTCAATCCTACTAGAGATATACTCACGTATAAGTTGGGTCTTGAAACCTGAAAAATCGATCATAAAATCAGACCCGACTTATACGCCAATTCACTTAAATCATTTTTTTCTTCTTGCCACCTCCTCCAGTCTCGCAGCAGTTTCTCAGACACACTGAATTTTGTTGAAGCAGCGCAGTTACCAATTTCTTTCGCCACTTCAGCGACTTTGAATTTAAAACCAGCCTCACATTTTCTTCTGATCGAACACTACATTGTAGATAAGGGATACTCTTATTATAAAGGTATATGAAGGTGTGAGATACAAAAAACAAAAAAAAAAGTGCAAATGTCACTTCAGAATAGTTTAGGTATTACCGTGTGGTCACGTAGGCACAATACACAGAAAAAAAAGGCAGTGTGCTCAATGGTTACTCTCTCAGGTGGGCGTTAGCATATCATAGTCTCTTGGACCAATAGCGCGAGTTTTCTGTATTCGACTTATATGACCAACATTGACACTGTACGTATGCATACAGTATATTCAGATAAAGTGAAAATACAGCAGAAGTATAGAAAAACTTCATTTAAAGTAATTAACACCTATTGTAAAGTAGTAGCGCTGCTGCCTCGTAGTTAGGAGACCCGGGTTCACTTCCTGGGTCCTCCCTGTGTGGAGTTTGCATGTTCTCCCCGTGTCTGCGTGGGTTTCCTCCGGGCGCTCTGGTTTCCTCCCATAGTCCAAAGACATGCAGGTTAGGTGGATTGGCGATTCTAAACTGGCCCTAGTGTGTGCTTGGTGTGTGGGTGTGTTTGTGTGTGTCCTGTGGTGGGTTGGCACCCTGCCCAGGATTGGTTCCTGCCTTGTGCCCTGTGTTGGCTGGGATTGGCTCCAGCAGACCCCCATGACCCTGTGTTTGGATTCAGCGGGTTGGAAAATGGATGGATGGATGTAAAGGTCCCAGTTTAGACGTTACTCTTGGTTTCTATCTACAACTCAACTGTATACACAATACTTTGCCAACCTCCACCCAAATCTTTGCTTCAAGAATTGTGGAGTGTCACACACGTGCGCATGGGAGGCAGCTAAAGGGCTTGAGTAAGGGCAGTTCTGAGACATACCGGGATGTGGCAGAGTGCACTGACTCTTTTTCTCCCTTTCCTGTAGACCATTCACGGGAGATTCCACCTGGCTCTCTTGATGTCACTTCCGGGACCGAGCCTATGGAAGGAGACCTTGCTGGCTCCGGTCCCTGTGATGTCACGTCCGGGCTCAAACCAAAGGCTGAAGACCTTCATGAGCCCGACCCCTATGATCTCACTTCCTGTCTTCCCCTTTAAAAGCCTGCACCATTTCCATATTCTCTCAGTTCTGTTTTGGACTCGGTTTTGTGCACATCAGTGCTGTATTTACTTGCTCAACTTTGCAGCCAGGAAATCAATTATGCGGGTGGCTTCCCCAAACCTTTCCATGACTCTGAGTTGAATTTCTGACAGGAACAAATCATTCAAACCCCTTCTCGGCCATTTCCAAGGTCTTGGCATATGACAGTAAAGTGGGACTATCTCCATGGTACAGTGCTTCTTAAAGGGCTCTTGGACTTACCATACACCATTTCTATAGTTATTTTTGTCAAATATCTGACATTCTCCGTGTGTCCATCCTTCTGTTGGTGAGACTCTGGCATTAACTTTAAAAATAATTTGGACAACAGCACGCCCTAGTGGCAAGATTGTATAGGCTCCTTCACCGATAAGGTGTGTTTGCACCAAAACCAGAAGTTGTGCCCATCTTCACAAGGCTGTCTTGTCCTTCCTGACAGGAAGCTCAGTAATGCTGTGTATGGTGACGGGTGCTAGATATTTTCTTATTTTGTCATTTCATCTATTCCAGGGGTCTCCAACTCCAGGCCTGGAGAGCTTGTGGCTGCAAGTTTTCATTCTAGCTCTTTTCTTAATTAGTGACCAGTTTTTGCTGCTAATTATCTATTTCCCTTTATTTTAATTGACTTTTCTTGAGACTTTGACCGCTGAATTGATTCATTTTTGCATAAACGGCACCTAAACATAAATCTGATGTGAAGTGAGCCAACAGATGACCAACTAAGTCGGGGCCTCAAACTCCAACCTTCATTCAGTTTCTTAACTTGAAGCCAATTGTCGTTGCTAATTAAACCCGTTATTTAATTCCATGGCAGACATTTCCAAAACAGTTGATTTTCTTTTTTAAGAGCGCTGTCAAAATGTTTTGTGGACCTGAGCAGATCAACCTTACTGAGACCTTCGTCTTCCTTTTTTTTCAGTTATTGTGTGATAGATGCAGGTTGTTGTTTATGTGTTGGTACATTTTGTGCCTTAATAATGTTTGGTTGCTAATTAAGTAAAAAAGAAATTATTAAGGAAGCTGAGTCTTAAATTGTGCATCAATTCAAATTAAGGCAAAGAGTTAATTAGCAGCAAAAACCGGTCACTAATTAAGAAAAGAGTTAGAATGAAAATCAGCAGCCACAGTAGCTCTCCAGGACTGGAGTTGGAGACCCCTGATCTATTGAGTTAGAAGACATTCACACACTTACAAATGTCCTGTGTGTTGTAAAAGGCATGTATTTATTGTGTTTTTAATTTCAATATTTTCTTCGTAAAGTAAATGAAGATGTGCGTTTCTTTTGAAGGGTACTATGTAATATACAGATTAGTCACCTAGCATTGTAAGCTGATAACGGTGGAATAAATAAAATACAGTTATACTGTAAATCCACAGTTGTTATTTTATGATTGAAGTATTTCTGCCCTTTTGGGAGTGTAGGATTAATTTAAGTGAATTTCTGAAATCTCTGAATTACACTTGGAGGACCTCAGTGGTGTTTCATTAGTATAATCGATTCTTAGTTGCACCATCAGAGTTTCTTCGGCCATCATTCTATTTTTCAAACCTGCTCTTTCGATCAAAGCCACAGTCTACCATGTAACATTAGCTGCGGAGCAGGTAACAACCTTCCATAACATGTCATTCTACAACAAGTTTTAATGAAGTCATTCCTTTGTTTATACTTTTCTCATAATTAACACTTGAAACATCCATTCATGTAATTTCCCAACCAATTTAGTTGGCAGTTTCTTTATTTCTTATCCCTATTTCTAATTAAATTGTATCATTATAATTACAGTGTGCAAACACACTTTGCAAAGGTGGCTATTTTCTATACATGTAATTGAAAATAAACAGCAATGTGCGTCCTGCTCATAAGTAGTACCTGCCAGCTGGACGGCTCCCCTCTACTTCATTTTCTTCTCATTTATACAATACAATACAATGCAATTTATTTTTTGTATAGCCCAAAATCACACAAGAAGTGCCGCAATGGGCTTTAACAGGCCCTGCCTCTTGACAGACCCCCAGCCTTGACTCTCTAAGAAGACAAGGAAAAACTCCCAAAAAAAACCCTTGTAGGGAAAAAATGGAAGAAACCTTAGGAAAGGCAGTTCAAAGAGAGACCCCTTTCCAGGTAGGTTGGGCATGCAGTGGGGGTCAATACAATACAGAACACAGAACAAATCCTCAATACAGTATAAAAATAAAAATTTTACAAGTACGGAGCAGAATTTAACAGTAGATGATATCACATAATATGATTTGGATTTGTTTAGAGTCCAGGAGATCTCATCCATCAAGCTGCCTCTCCCTATTGGCCATTCCACAGCTGAAACAGCGCTGGGCCAGCCAATCCGATGAAAGGACCCCTCTTTCCCACGATTCCTGTGATCCTCCATCAGGGATGACTTTACCTTAGGCAGGCAAAACAACTTAGCAGGTGGAGAGGTGCCATATTTGAGTACCGAGAAGAGAAACAGAATAGGTGAGGGTTAGTAACAAATTATAACTGTCATGTTACTTATGTTTTAGTGCTAATGACTGACAACAGAGATGCAGGCTGTACAGTTAATCAGCAGCTCTAGTCAGGGTATGCTAAACTGAAGTAGTGAGTCTTCAGCTGGGATTTAAAAGCTGAGACCGAAGGGGCATCTCTTATAGTAGCAGGCAGTCCATTCCACAGTTTAGGGGCCCAGTAACTAAAAGCTCAACCTCCCACTGTTATTTTATTAATCCTTGGAATCATAAGCAGACCTGCATCTTGAGATCTTAATGTATGCTCTAGTTTGTAAGTCATGATAAGTTCAGACAATTAAGCTGGACCTTGGCCATTTAATGCTTTATATGTTAAAAGGAGGATTTTGAAATCTGCCCTAAACTTAACTGGGAGCCAGTGTCAGGATTTATGTTTTCTTAGATTTCCAAATTAGAGTTTATTCTTAGAGCTTTTGCTTATTATTAGGGGCTGTAGGCACTGCACTGTATTCTAGTGGACTCTTAAGTTAAAGAAGTGAGAAAGTCCTCTTTAGCACGTGACCATTTCTAGTGTCATGAACAAAGTTTGTTCACTTCTGCTGACCTTCTTTTTCCCTTTTCTGTTACAGGATCCTCAAACAGTATGACCATCCCAACATTGTAAAGCTCATTGGTGTGTGTACACAGAAGCAGCCCATCTACATTGTCATGGAGCTGGTGCAAGGTACTAAAGAGAGATGCATCTGAAACAAAAGCCTCTTTATAGCAGCTCAGTCACACGTTACCTAGGACAGGGAGGACAGAGCAGCAATTTACATCATCTAGCTCAGGGGTCCTCAATCACGGTCCTGGAGGGCCGCAGTGGCTGCAGGTTTTTGCTCCAACCCAATTGCTTATTAAGAAGCACTTATTGCTCCAGTAACACTTCTACTTCACTTTCATTGTCTCGCTCGTTAAGATTTTGAACCCTTATTGCTTATTTTAGTCTTAAACAGCTGTAGTCTTGGTTTTTAATTACTCCTAATTAGCAATCTGTCGTGGGTACGACATTAAACTGCATCCAGCCCTGCATGTAGTCCCTACAGGGAAAACCTGGGGGTTGGTGGCAGAATTGGCACTCCAGCCACCATAAAAAACCTCCCACTGTTCCACTCCATCTGAACTGGTGTGGTGCTGAAGTGTCACCCGTTGCATGGCTGCACTCGGGTCCTAATCTGGGATCCTGAGTTGGTTTGTCGTGTGGTGGGTGAGGCAATGCGCTGTATCAGCGTGTGCTCCTAACCTCCTCCTCCTAATTAGCAATAACATGCAAAGGACTAAAGAGAACAGCATTTCTCCATTTAGCTTGTTACCATTTACACCCGTGTGTACAGTGGTGTGAAAAACTATTTGCCCCCTTCCTGATTTCTTATTCTTTTGCATGTTTGTCACACAAAATGTTTCTGATCATCAAACACATGTAACCATTAGTCAAATATAACACAAGTAAACACAAAATGCAGTTTTTAAATGATGGTTTTTATTATTTAGGGAGAAAAAAAATCCAAACCTACATGGTCCTGTGTGAAAAAGTAATTGCCCCCTGAACCTAATAACTGGTTGGGCCACCCTTAGCAGCAATAACTGCAATCAAGCGTTTGCGATAACTTGCAATGAGTCTTTTACAGCGCTCTGGAGGAATTTTGGCCCACTCATCTTTGCAGAATTGTTGTAATTCAGCTTTATTTGAGGGTTTTCTAGCATGAACCGCCTTTTTAAGGTCATGCCATAGCATCTCAATTGGATTCAGGTCAGGACTTTGACTAGGCCACTCCAAAGTCTTCATTTTGTTTTTCTTCAGCCATTCAGAGGTGGATTTGCTGGTGTGTTTTGGGTCATTGTCCTGTTGCAGCACCCAAGATCGCTTTAGCTTCAGTTGACAAACAGATGGCCGGACATTCTCCTTCAGGATTTTTTGGTAGACAGTAGAATTCATGGTTCCATCTATCACAGCAAGCCTTCCAGGTCCTGAAGCAGCAAAACAACCCCAGACCATCACACTACCACCACCATATTTTACTGTTGGTATGATGTTCTTTTTCTTAAATGCTGTGTTCCTTTTACGCTGGATGTAACGGGACATTTGCCTTCCAAAAAGTTCAACTTTTGTCTCATCAGTCCACAAGGTATTTTCCCAAAAGTCTTGGCAATCATTGAGATGTTTCTTAGCAAAATTGAGACGAGCCCTAATGTTCTTTTTGCTTAACAGTGGTTTGCGTCTTGGAAATCTGCCATGCAGGCCGTTTTTGCCCAGTCTCTTTCTTATGGTGGAGTCGTGAACACTGACCTTAATTGAGGCAAGTGAGGCCTGCAGTTCTTTAGACGTTGTCCTGGGGTCTTTTGTGACCTCTCGGATGAGTCGTCTCTGCGCTCTTGGGGTAATTTTGGTCGGCCGGCCACTCCTGGGAAGGTTCACCACTGTTCCATGTTTTTGCCATTTGTGGATAATGGCTCTCACTGTGGTTCGCTGGAGTCCCAAAGCTTTAGAAATGGCTTTATAACCTTTACCAGACTAATAGATCTCAATTACTTCTGTTCTCATTTGTTCCTGAATTTCTTTGGATCTTGGCATGATGTCTAGCTTTTGAGGTGCTTTTGGTCTACTTCTCTGTGTCAGGCAGCTCCTATTTAAGTGATTTCTTGATTGAAACAGGTGTGGCAGTAATCAGGCCTGGGGGTGGCTACGGAAATTGAACTCAGGTGTGATACACCACAGTTAGGTTATTTTTTAACAAGGGGGCAATTACTTTTTCACACAGGGCCATGTAGGTTTGGATTTTTTTCTCCCTAAATAATAAAAACCATCATTTAAAAACTGCATTTTGTGTTTACTTGTGTTACATTTGACTAATATCAGGAAGGGGGCAAATAGTTTTTCACACTACTGTATTTATCATGCACTATTGGGTTTAATTAAATACTTGGAAAGAAAGTGAAGAGAAAAAAGTGAAGGACTGAGAATTAGTCCTCCATTTCAGCCTTCAAATCATTCGGATGATATCCTTAGAAAGGGGAAGAAAATCTAGGAAATGAGAATGAGCTGACATAGCAGAGTTAAAGCACTAACAAGCCATGAAATTAAATTATTGGCAAGAATAGCTTTCTAATTAAGCAACCGGGTTAGAACAAAAACCTGCAGCCACTGCGGCCCTCCAGAACTGTGATTGAGGACCCCTGATCTAGGTAAACCACCATAACCACATTGGTTGGTGCCGCAAATGTTTTTTACAGGTAAAACTGCAACAATTTTTGCAGCTTAGGTTTGGCACACATTTGGGTCAGTTCTAATTTCAACTGACTTGTGCTCAGTGATGGCCGTTCATACCTGGGCATCCTTTTAGAATGACTGGGCTTAGGTGCTGGGGATATCAGGTTTACAACAACAACAACAATCTATTTCTTGTAGAGCCCAGAATCACACAAGGAGTGCCTCAATGGGCTTTAACAGGCCCTGTTTTTGACAGCCCCCCCAGATGAGAAAAAATGCCCACCCACTCCCCAAAAAACCCTTAAAGGGAAATAAATGGATGAAATCTTGGGAAAGGCAATTCAGAGAGAGACCCCCTTCCAGATTGGTTGGGTATGCAATGGGTATCAAAAAATGGGGTAAATACAACACACAATGCAGGACAGAAGTAATCCTCTTCACAGGGCTAGATGGCCAATCTATCATGGCCACCTCAGAAATGCAATATAATAGTAGAAATGACTATGCTTGCCAAGCACTCCTCACCAAGGAGTGACAACTTGTGACAACTCTCAAGGCAAAATGCAGAATAGATTACACCACTCACTCGGTACAGAACTGTCACTTTTGAGGGTACAGAGTTGTTCAAATATATCAAAACCAAAGTAGAAACTAATTAACATAAATGAAATCCAACAATATCGGCCCATCAGCTAATTGTAAAACTATGGCCAGATTGTAGAAAAGGAGTCAGACAAGACAGACACAGCGCATGTCCTGGAGCCCTCAGCCAATAGGCTGCCTTCCCCCAGTGAGTCAGTCCTGGGCCAGCCAATCTGATGAAAGGACCCTTCTACCCAATGATTCCAGTGCTCCTTTATCTGAGATGACGTTTCCACAGGCAGGTAAACAACGTGGCAGTAGAGCAGTGGCATCAAGTGCCACATGTGGATACTGAAGAGAGAAACAGGATAGGCGAGCTCTAGTAACAGTGTATAAATATCATAATACTTATGTTTTAGTACTAATGATTAACAACAGAGATACAGTATGCACAGCTAATCAGCAGTTCTAGTCAGGGTATGCTGAACTGACATAGTGAGTCTTCAGCTGGGATTTAAAAGCCAAGACTGAAGGGGCAACTCTTAGCAGGCAGTCTAAGATGATTCACTCATGTCAATTAACAGGCCTTCTTAGACCAGTTCAGGCTTTTGAAAACTTAATGTGAAACTGACAAATGTCCAGAGTTTACCCAAAGAGCAGCACCAGCTAACAGTAAAAGCATATTAATGTTTTTTCACAAGTTGGTTTAACATCCTAAATAATTTGTATGTTTCCATTTCAAGTTATTAAGAATATACAGTTGAGGGAAAATGACACACAAGAAGATTTCAGGAGTAAATTGTATGCAGCTTCATTGATGCTCTTATGTACCCGTGTGTCTCAAAGAACTGAACATCCATTTACAGTTTTGTTTTAACAACAGAATATGAGAATCCTTGTACTCCTCCTGGGCTGAACTGTGATTCTGAGGGGGTATCATTTTATTATAAGATGCCTCTCTATTTCATCATTAGGTGGCGATTTCCTTAGTTATTTAAGAAGTGATGGGCAACGTCTGAAGGTGAAGGAGCTTATAAAGATGGCTGATCATGCAGCTGCTGGTATGGAGTACCTTGAGAGTAAGAAGTGCATCCACCGGTGAGTGACTGTATATTTGTGTGGGATGGAGTCTGTGAGAGTGGAGGTCAGAACTATTACACTAGAGAAGGTAGTGTGTTAAGTTCTAAAGAAGCAAACCCTGGTGGTTAATGTCTACTGCTGTAACTTGTGTGCAACCATTGTACTCAAGGGTAGGTTTTAATGCTGACGCCAGAAGCACCCCTCTTAAATAACATTCAATAATGCTTTAGACTTTATAATACTTTCTTGAGTTATGGCATTGCTTCACAGAGTCCACCACAGTGCCTGGATCTCTCACTGTATTATCTTTTGGAGAGCGGGTTTACTTAGCTCAGGCAGGTCTGTGTGTGCTGCTCCTCCATTTACACCATCAAAGCTGCAACACAAATTATCTCAAGAAAATACTTTAAAGTACAGTAAAGACTGCATGGGCTGCTTTCCAACTGATCTCACACACTTGTTGCTCTCATTAAAATTATCCTGATGAGAATCATAATGGCAACATCCTGAGCTGGACCAGAGAACCTCTACAATCCTCTTCCAGCCGTTCTTGAGATTTTCATAGACACTCATATGCCGTTTGAGACACAGAAAGAGAGAATTCTTCTCATTCTTCTTTCTAAGTCTGTCGATCCCAAGGCACTACACTATTCTGGCCTGGATGGCTTGTCTTCAGCTTGCCGGCTTTCCTCACTGCTGGTTTTCCAAAAACAGGTCTTAGTAGCCCGTCATGGCTGTAATTCATGTTATATTTTAGAATCTTTGGACCATTTGAAAAATTCTACTTGTGACAAAAAGAGGCACAAAGAAGTAAATGCAATTCTGTGCATAATGAAACAGAAATGTCTACTGCATTCTTCAAGGTGTCCTTTCTAGTGGTATTTCTTGTGTCTTATTCATCACTGTACGAGGTGGAGTCAAGCTAAAGTTAGAAAATGGGATTCATCAGAAAATGGAATGAACCTTAACAAAAGTGATCATGTCATTTCTCAATGGAGTCTCCACCCTTCTCAATGCACTTGTGCCACCTGCCTGGCAGTGCCAGCAGAATAAAAGGTTTTGTCTTGTCCTCGCAGCCACTCGTGCACCACTTTCTTCACATCGTCATCTGTTCTTGAATCGACGACCACCCAGATGTTTTTTTAGCGGCCCAAAAAGGTGGAAATCACACGGTGCCAAATCTGGTGAATACGGAGGATGTGGCAAAACCTCAAACTTCAGTTTCTCCAGACAAGCCTTGGTGTTCTTAGCATTGTGTGTCACTGTCTTACAGCAAAAGGACTCCTTGAGTCAGCAGTCCCTACCGCTTGGATCGAATATCAGGCTTCACCGTGGTCTCCAGCAAGTCATAGTAACTTGCACTAGTGACTGGAGTACCCCTTGGCATGAAGTGTTCGACAATAACTCGGGTGCAGGAGTGGCTGCAAGGACAAGACAAAACCTTTTATTCTGCGGGCACTGCCAGGCAGGTGGCACAAGTGCATTGGGAAGGGTGTAGATTCCACTGAGAAGTGATATGATCAGTTTTGTTAAGGTTCATCCCATTTTCTAACTTTAGCTTGACCCCCCCGCCCTTGTTATATTTGCACTTCATATCTGCGATTGCCTGCGGTGGGCTGGCATCCTGCCCAGGGTTTGCTCCCTGCCTTGCGCCCTGTGTTGGCTGGGATTGGCTCCAGCAGACCCCCATGACCCTGTAGTTAGGATGTAGCGGGTTAGATAATGGATGGATGGATGGATCTGTGATTGCTTTCTGCCAGTAAATACTTAATACTCAAACATAACCTTGTTCACACTGGTCTGTTTCTATCCAATTTTTTATCTCTTTTATATTTCTAAGATTTTAAAAAAGGAATTGAAATGAATGAGCTGACTTTTCTAGGGCAATTCCAAAATTATCAAAAAGCTGATACTGTATATGGTGAAAAAATGTTTTCAGTAACTGTGGAACTGTGTTTTATCACATCTTTCATGGGCCTACTTTCTGAATTTTCTGAGATGATTACATTTCTCTACTTTCTTTAAGGGACTTGGCAGCAAGGAACTGTTTGGTGACAGAAAGAAATGTTGTGAAAATAAGTGATTTTGGGATGTCCCGCGAGGAGGAGGATGGAGTCTACTCAGCTACAGGAGGCATGAAGCAGATCCCAGTCAAATGGACTGCTCCAGAGGCCCTGAATTATGGTATGGAGTTATAGCTTGGTAAAGTATTTGTTTAGTGGGTTGTAAGCATTTTTGCCTAACCTATTATTAAAGTACAGTAACGGACACCAGTGTCGACAGATCTTGATTTTTAAGAAGAATAAATTGCATGAATCATGTAAGTAAAAGGGCGGCACGGTGGCGCAATGGGTAGCGCTGCTGAATCACAGTTAGGAGACCCAGGTTCGCTTCCCAGGTCCTCCCTGCGTGGAGTTTGCATGTTCTCCCCGTGTCTGCATGGGTTTCAGCCCAAAGACATGCAGGTTAGCTGCATTGGCGATTCTAAATTGTCCCTAATGTGTGCTTGGTGTGTGTGTGTGTGTTTGCGCGCCCTGCAGTGGGCTGGCGCCCTGCCTGGGGTTTGTTTACTGCCTTTCGCCCTGTGTTGGCTGGGATTGGCTCCAGCAGACCCCCGTGACCCTGTAGTTAGGATATAGCTGAATAATGGATGGATGGATAGATGTAAGTAAATGCTAGGCCTTCAGGTGTAGGACTATCTTCATCTTTATTTTAGCTTGGCCACTTATTTTTTTTCTTACCTCCGTGATACCGCATGAAATGTTTTAGAGCTTAAGCATCCTGTCCTTTGTGATTTGATGGATATTTTCAGATTCATCACTCTTTGTCACAAGAAATCTTATACTCTGATAAGCTGGTGTCCACCATTGCCTTAGGACAGCTGGTGAACTGTAAGGAGCAGACAGAGCTAGTTAGGTACGTTTTTGAAGTGGGACTCAAATGGACTGAGCTCACTATGAAGAAGAGACACCCTCACAGTTAAAAGCCCATCTAGTCACATGAACTGAGGAAGTTCACCTTTGACTCTTCTGGCTCAGATGACTGTTTTTGTAAGTTTGTGTCCTGGAAGTCCAATGATGGCAGCCTGTGTAGGACACACTGCCCAGGTGATGTGAACCCGGGTACATATTACTTTGTAGTCTTGAGAACTCCTCTGTGTGGGGATGACGGCCGAGAATCTGTTATTGGATACCCATCTCATGATGCCACCCTAAGTAGTGAGGGGGGATGACGGCCGAGAATCTGTTATTGGATACCCATCTCATGAAGCCACCCTAAGTAGTGAGGTTGCCACTCATTGCAGACAGATCTGAGCTTTGAGAGGCCTAGTGGCTTGACCTTGACTCAGTACAGCTGTGCAGTACAAGCAGGACACTGCATGTTTGACAATCCATTACATCAAATCCATCTAAAACATCTCCAGATGTTTTAGAAAAGGCTGCCATCAATTAATGGATCTTTAGTTCTGAAGTAAAATGGACAGAAAGGAATGATGGGCCAAATGGAGAAAGGCTTTAGCAAGGAGAAGAAATGCAGAGGGAAAATACTACCAAGTGAAAAGGAATACATTATTTTGTTGGATTTGCTTATATTTTTGGATCTTAAATAAGCTCAGGCACCAGTTTTCACATTTAGTTTAATTTGTATTTCACTAGCATTAAAAATGGTACTTGTCTTAATCTGACACTTTGTGCCTTTGTGTGAGATTTGACAGTAAAGTACAGCTGAATTAGAGAAATTGGCTCTGGAGGTGTCAAGAGAAAGAAGAGAATTGTTTTCTATTTGGTGGCATTTGCAGGTGGAGGTGCAGGCACAGCATTACGAGAAATAGTGAGGGGGGTATGGAAGAAATTCCAGGAGCGGTCACCCTTACTTGCTTCTAAAGGGGTCACTCTGGCACTGAAGGGAAAAATGAAGGAAAGCTGTGTGAGGAGTAGTTTAGTATATGGGAATGAGACGTGATGGATGAAGATGGAATTAAAGCAAAGCTGGAAAGAACAGAAATGAGAGTCAGATGAACATATATATGTAATATCATGGAGTTACAGAAAGACTTGACGTGGAGAGGACTGGTATTATGCTGTGGAGCAAGAGACCAGTGTGGTCCAGGTTGAAAGGCAGAAGATGATTGGGTAAGGAGGTGCACAAAAGGGAAGACAGGAGGGAAATAGGCCAAGTGGGAGGCTGAAGAAGTTGGGATGTGGTGGTGGATGAAATGAGAAGAATGGTCTCACCACAAAGAATTCCCAGGATCTGCGGAGAGTGGGCGAAAAGATTTGGGGCCATTGGGCTAATCTGGGTAAACCTTTGGTGATGATGATAATGTCTGAAGTTCAAATGAAGAGTAGATTGTTTCTTAAGGCACACATTTCCTGTGTTTCAATTCTACGAGGATACTGTTATTAAATTGTAATATCAGCTATTGAGGTTGTGGACCACCCAGGCTGGCACTGCCTCCTGAAACCGATATAGACGAGAGTGGGACACACACACACAAGTTCAAGGCACACACTATTTTTATTTTTCCTTTTTTACCTCGTGGGAAACGCCTTCCCCCATTTCCCACAGGCACAACACAGTCTCAGCACAAGCACAGCACAAATCCTTCCTTCCCTCTTTTTTCTTCCTTTCTCCTCCACTCCTATGGTCAAGCATCATCTCCCTCCTCCCAACTCTGGCTCCCCGGGTAGTGGCTGCTGGCTCCTTTTATAAGGTGTTGGCGGAAGAACTGCCCATAAGGGCACAGTAGCTCCTGCTGCAGCACCCCCTGGCGGCACCGGGGCTGCACCAAACCCCAACTCCCATGAAACCCTGCGGGAGTCTGAGGCACCGCTGCAACCAAGGGGGGGTTGCCATCTAGCGTCCCGGGGGAAGTAACGCTCTGTGGCCACGTTTGGTCCTCCCAGTATGGAGGCGTCCCAGCTAGGCAAGGGCCCTGGCCACACACTGCAAGGTAGAGCCCTTCTGCTTTTCAGCACCCTTATTATAGCATTTTGAAAACATTTAGAAAACTAAAACAGTCCTATGGCCGTCTAGACTTGCTTTTTACACCATTTCCAGTAATCACCTCTGAAGACATCTTTTAAGAAGTTCTTTTGACAGTCTGACAGGAGAGACAAGTAAGGGCGACCCCTGCTGCCAACACACTTGAGATCCCCCGTAGCAATCATGAGGTTGCTCAGTCATATTGTCAATTGTTCACAAACGGCTTTGCTCCCAATCAATTTTATTTTGAAACTGTACAAAAGCTAATGTGATGATGAAACAAATCTTGGTTTAAAAAATGACATTCTTTTAAGTTCTCTATCACTGTTGCATTAATCTTAAAACCTTAACAGCCAGTACAAGACATCTGACTGATGAAGTGAAAGGAAAACTTTACCCACTGAAAGGCAGTAATATAAAATGCACAGAGATGTCAAATTCTCTTATTTCTTTCTTTTCTGGACTTTTGTATTTAACCCCCCCATTTGGTTTTGCAGCCTTCTGACGCAGTGTGAGGGGGTGAATCAGAGAACATTTCTGAAAACGAACGCCCCTGGAAACCACTTAACAGGTTTCATTACTATTCTGTTGAAACCGACGCACAGAAAGTGCCAGAGGTTTGGATGGCTTGTCATTTTCAGAGCAACTTCTTTTTTGAATGGCAAATCCAGTGTGCTGCCTGCCTAAACCAGTCAAGGCAGGTTTCCTTGTGGCCTTTCGGTGCCTCACCACTGCCATCTACCTGTTCTTGCAGGACGCTACACCACAGAGAGTGATGTTTGGAGTTTTGGGATCCTGTTATGGGAGACTTTCACCAGGGGTTTGACCCCTTACACCTCCATGTCTAATCAGCAGACAAGAGAAGAAATCGAGCAGGGTAAGGTTACCTACATATTTTCTTATTTGTATTCAACACATGATGTAAACTAAACCAATGAGGAACATGTCTGAGATTATTTGTTCCTTTCTTTCAAATTTATAAAGCCTTTCAAGAAACATTAGTCAGGATCACTGTGTTACTGATTGCCAGTCAGTCATTGTCCAACCCGCTATATCCTAACACAGGGTCACGGGGGTGCACTGGAGCCAATCCCAGCCAGCACAGGGCACAAGGCAGGAACAAATCCCTGGGCAGGGCGCCAGCCAACCGCAGGGCACATGCACACACTAGGGACAATTTAGCATCACCAGTGCATCTAACCTGCATGTCTTTGGACTGTGGGAGGAAACCGGGAAGCGAACCCAGGTCTCCTTACTGCGAGGCAGTAGTGCAACCACTGCGCCATCGTGCTGCCCTAGTGATGAACATTTAATGTCAAATCTGATTTCTGCAAGCATACAGCTTCATGTATTTGATAGAAACTGACAGACGGCTTGTAGGACTGCAGTAAGGTTCGCCTAGGCCAGAGGTAGGCAAAGGTGATCCTGGAGGGCCGCAGTGGTTGCAGGTTTTTGTTGCAACCCAGTTTCTTAATGTGAAGTCAATTATTGCTAATGGAGCACTTATTGCTCAAGTGACCTTTTTCTGCTTCATTTTAGTGGTCTCCCTTGTTAAGGTTCCCCACCCTTCATTGCTTATTTCAGTCTTAAGTGGCAGCATTCACTGTTTTAATGGCTTTTTATTAGCAATATGATGCAAATGACAACGGATCATTTATGATTTGAAACCTAAAACAGATCATTTTCAATCTGTCACATTTTACTCTTAAGTGTTTTATTAAACCAAATAGTGCATGATGAATCCACACAGGTGTAAACGGAGAACTGCTGGCTCCATTGTCATTTGCATCTTATTGCTGATAAGAAGCCATTAAAACAGTGAATGCAGCTGTTTAAGACTGAAATAAGCAATGAAGGGTGGGGAACCTTAACAAGGGAGACCACTAAAATGAAGCCGAAAAATGTCACTTGAGCAATAAGTGCTTCATCTATATATATAATCGACCAAGTCGCCCAACCATGGGGTACGCACCACGGTACCCCGCCCGCCAACTCTAACCCTCCTCCCGCGCCCACCCTTGCTCTCGAGGCATGCGCACTGCCTGCTCATGTGCCCACCCCCAACACCTCACCAAACACATCCTCAGTCGCTTTGGTCTCTGCTACAGTCCACTTGCACCTCTGAGCCACGTTGACTTTTCATTGTTCTTCTCGGTTCGGGCTGCTTTGCTTTGCTAACAGGTCTCTCTCATTGCTGCCGTCTTTGTTTGTCCCCGCAAACTTCTGTTCTCCCTGTTGTTTCTGTGCCCCTTCTTTTTTTCCTTTGTTAGACCGACACCGAACCCGGAGTGATGGCCGCCGCCCTATCGCGATGCTGAATAGGGGATCGCTGAACTGTGTCTTTCAGGAAGTGTTCACCCATCAATGAATAATTATGCGGAGTATGGTACGCCGTGGGTCAGCTAGTTAGCAATAATTGACTTCTCATTAAGAAACTGGGTTGGAACAAAAACCTGCAGCCACTGCGGAAATCCAGGATCAACTTTGCCTACCTCTGGCCTAGGCGGACCACCATTTGTGACAGAAGTGGGGAAATGGGGGCACCGTGGCATGTGTTATGCATCTACTGGTTTTATCTAAACATACTAATCTAACTTCAAACACATTGACCGACAAGCATTTATGTGTATGAGGCAGGCCTGGCGAAACGCTTGCGACATTGGGTGGGCCACAGGGGTATTATTTTCATCGGGGGCTGGGGTGACAGACAGAGGGGTGGTTGCATGCAGATGGCTAAACGGGTTACATTATATTTTGGTATTGATATTACTATAATAAACCAAAGATATGTAAAAGAATGTAAATGTATAAGCAAGCACATTCCAGGTGGAATTTACAGAGCCTACAGTGGGTCAGCTTTAATAGCACATTTTACCAAAAAAAGTCTGAAAACCAACCTGGATATGTAAAGATGTCTAAATATGTTCAAGTAGTCTTCAGTGTACTTAGCTACTGTATGTAGTACTGTACATGCATTTTTACATTAACTTTTGCAGAGCACTGAAAGGGTGTTAGTACTCAAGTGAGTGCGAAGAACGAGTCCTCACCTGCAGCTGTCGCCACATCCACAACTAGGGCAGAAACGTACAGTACATGTTATGAAAGCCTGCAGCTACAGTTTTATGTTGTTGCGGACGTTTCAAAACAACCGAGAAGTCAGAATTTGAGGAAAACTTTTTCAGCAACACTGGCTTGACAACAAGAATTTCACTGTCTAGCTCAATTTTGACCCTTCCAGAAAAACACCACAGTAGCTGCAGCAACTCCATATCAAGAACTGTGCTTGACTTTAGTAGCAAGCAAAACAAATGTAACCGATTGCATCATAAATGTTGTAAGTCACTTTGCCTAAAGGTGTCAGTCAAATAAGCAAATGTAATCTAAGTGTAGCAAGCATGAGAGGACTTGTAAATTCTCCTGTGTAGGCCTGCTCTCCATCTCTGATCAAGTCCTGTCTAAATTGTTTACCATTTGTCAGCTGATGACATTGTAGGCTATGAGACATTCATCTTGCTGTAGAGTTCACAAAATTAGTGAGTAAGCAAAGTAACTGTCCTTTGGTGTTTGGTAGAAAGCTTCTCAGCTGACGTGATTTGCATAGCACAGGCCAACATGCCGAGACAGAAATAAGGCACTAGTGGGCTTCAAATTGCCAAGAAGATGGATGGTGTTCCTGTAGCTGACAAAAAATAAATCCCTAAAGCTATCTTTGGCAGGTCAATTTGAGGTATTGTTATCTTCAGAAACCCTTCAAAGAATATCAAGAAAGACTTAATTTTTCCACCGCACATGTTGTGACATCAAGGTGTCTGGCCCAGAGAAGTTCCAACAACTTCCTCAGACTGCATCACTGTAGACAAAATGATACCAAGAAATGAGTACATGGAGCTAGACAAGTCAAAGAAACATTTGGCACATTTAGAAATGGGCCTGCTAGCTACACACATGGCCTTTCAGCCCAGTCACCCGATGCTCCTTCTGCAGAGCCCATGGAAATCAGGAAGTGAAATGATTGAAGTTTTGAAAATTATGAAGGGATCTACAGTCCAGAAAAAGTAGTAAAACTGAGGGACAATTGCATTATTCAACAGTTTGTGCTAAAGGAACCTTTAAAACCAGACTTGATGTTATTTTGAGGGATATAAGTAGATAGGACTGGTGAGCTTTGGTGGGCTGAATGGCCTGTTCTCATCTAAAATTTTGTAATGTTCTAATTAGTACAGCAGAACCAGGCTGTTACTTTAAAATGAGTTCAACAAGACCACAGGGACACAATTGGAAACATTATTAAAGAATAAGTTTGGTATTTTTTAAGTTACCGGTAGTTATTTTTTCAAAATCAAGGTATGTATTAATTTCCCACATAATATTGTATTCTGAAGTGAAGAATTTCTGTGAATTTAAAAAAAAAAATATGTGGTGTGCTTTTCTGTGGTGAAGGTTTTTAAAATGAGAAAAAACGCTTTAAAACTGCTTGAGTAGCTCAATCACAAGTGTTATCAAGTATTCATCCACGTCTTGCGACTGCACACATATTGCAAAACAACATATAATAAGAAAATAAGCAAAAAAGTGAGCCATTGTGTGAGATTCACCACGTTAAATGGTGAATTATGGTATAAATGGTGTGTGCTTCTCTTCACTATTCGTTTCCCTCCATGGCAAAATACATAACTTATCCTTTAAGGCTTAAATTTCACACAACCATTAGAAAAGTTTTTCTTTTCACAGAGAACCATACAGTCGTGGCTAAAAGTTTTGAAACTGACACAAATATTAATTTTCATAAAGTTTGCTGCCTCAGTTTTTATGATGGCAATTTGCATATCCTCCAGAATGTTGTGAAGAGTGATCAGATGAATTGAAATTAATTGCAAAGTCTCTCTTTGCCATGAAAATGACTTTAATCCTAAAAAACCCATTTCCACTGCTGCTGTGAAGAAGGCTTAAGCAAGCGCCAGGACCGTCTCCTAAAGTTGATTCAGCTGCGGGCACCACCAGGGCAGAGCCTGCTCAGGAATGGCAGCTGGCAGGTGTGAGAGCATCTCCATGCATAGTGAGGCGAAGACTTTTGGAGGATGGCCTGGTGTCAAGAAGGGCAGCAAAAAAGCCAAGAAAAACATCAGGGACAGACTGATATTCTGCAAAAGGTACAGGGATTGGACTGATGAAGTAAAATCATTTTCTCTGATGAATCCCCTTTCCGATTGTTTGGGGTATCCGGAAAAAAGAAAAGGTGAGCGGCGCTACCATCAGTCCTGTGTCATGCCAACAATAAAGCATCCTGAGATCATTCATGTGTGGGGTTGCTTCGCAGTCAAGGGAGTGCAGGGCTCACTCACAATTCTAAGCCATGAATAAAGAATGGGACCAAAACATCCTCCAAGAGAAGCATCTCCCAACTATCCAAGAACAGTTTGGTGACCAACAATGCCTTTTCCAGCATGATGGAGCACCGGGCCATAAGGCAAAATTGATAACTAAGTGGCTCGGGGAACAAACCATTGAGATTTTGGGTCCATGGCCAGGAAGCTCCCCAGACCTTAATCCCATTGAGAACTTGTGGTCAATCCTCAAGAGGTGGGTGGACAAATAAAAACCTACAAATTCTGACAAACTCCAAGCATTGATTATGCAAGAATGGGCTGCTATTAGTCAGGATTTGGCCCAGAAGTTGATTGACAGCCTGCCAGGGCGAATTGCAGAGGTCTTGAAAAAGAAAGAAGGGCCAACACTGCAAATATAAACTTAATGGAATTGACAATAAAAGCCTTTGAAACGTTTGAAATGCTTGTAATTATACCTCAGTATACCACAGAAACATCTGACAAAAACATCTAAAAACACTGAAGCAGCAAACTTTGTGAAAACCAATACTTGTGCCATTCTCAAAACTTTTAGCCACAACTGTACACATGCGGAATAAATTATCAAAGAGTAAGGTAGAGAGAAGGACTATTGGGACCTTCAAATCTCAAGAAATTAGGTGGGTAGGACTGGCAATCTTGTTGGTTGAATGGCCCATTCTTGTCAAAAATGTCCTAATAACACGGGCTCAGTATGTTATTGGTATGAATCCTTTCTGAGTGAGCTGCTTCAATATTTCAGTGGTATCAGTTCACATCTCTGATCTGTCATAGTCACTCTTCCAGTGGACAACAGACAGATTTATATTGTTGCATTTATGTGACTAGGAGGATGATGATAAAATCCTCGAGGACCACGACTATGCTTTGGCTCCAGGTCCAGCAGTTGTCAACCTAGTGCTTGATGAAAACATGTCTCTCAAAGAGAGGAGATCCTCCAGCTGAGGAATCATATTGAGACCCTTACAATGAAGCAGCGGTTTGGCATTCACCATTTTGCTTGCTCAGACACAGACATTCACTTTTTTAGAAGGCACGGTGTCCAGTAGATTCATGTTATTATGTATTGTAGTATCAGTGGTGAGCATCACAATGGGTGGATTCTCTGCTCTTTACATGGCTCTTTGAGGTGGCTCACTACCCTTAAAAGGACTGCGTGTGTGACCTTGCAGAGTTGCTGTTTTTATGGTCGCTCCTGCTATTGATGATGTAATGCCAGCTCATTCTTTTGGTGACTCATCTCTGGTTGATATAACTTGTCCAGCGCCATGGCAGTAATAAGCTTACATACATATTTATCCATCCCTGAAGAAAGTTTAATGACTTAATTATTGAAATTCTACTTTTTATTTTTTTTAAATGAAGCCTAATCCTAATGTAATCACATGCTGTATTTGTCCCACGTAAGTTCACAGTAAACACAAGTTTTTAATACGTCTCGATTTCGCCTTTGTGGATGAAACTTGAAACATATAGTTTGAAGCCCTTCTCCTTTTAAGATCCTGATGTTTGGCACAATGTTTGAATAATGCGACTTGCGTCATTTACCAAAAGTCTGGGCACGTCTTGAAGCAATTGGTCAAAAAATGCCACAGCTAGTTCATTTTGATATCAGTGCTGGAAGTGCAGCAGCTGGCTGATATGGAATCTGGAAGAGAGTGTGTAACATAAAGCCTATTATTTATAAAGAGTATGAAAAATGATAGTTTTGTTGTGAGAAAGTGAACTTTATTGTCGTAAAGCTGAGTGAATCTCATATACATGAGAACAAGTCGTTTCGATAAGTAGGATGTAATATGAGAACAGTCGGCTTATCTGGGTTTGTCAGAGCCTATCATAACAAAAGCTTTACTGAACAGAACATCATAGACTAAACAATTTTATCAAACTATTCTATTAATGGACAACAGCAAAATTTGATAAATAACTGTAGTAATAAGATAGTTGAACTAAAACATTAATTATGGAGCAGTGCAGCTCAGCTATGGAATGTGTGTGTGGGAACAACTGAACATGCTGTGCTTAAATGATGCTACTTTAAAAGAAAAGAAAATGAGCCAGTATGAATGTAATGTTTTAGTACATTTTCTTTTTCTTTAGGAATTGCCCACGTTTAAAATTAGAGTGACCCTGATGCTCATTGGCTTGGGGGTGGGCTAAGGTTTCGAATGGGTGTGTCTGGACCACCCTGGAGTCAGATGCGAGGGAGTGAGCCTGCGTTTTTCTACTATGGTTTCTTGTTTTGTTTAGATTATGGAGGATATCAGATGGATTGCTTACTGTATATTTTCAAATTAGTCATCAGTCTATTAATATGCTGTTTTTCTCAGTGTGTGTATTGATTTCAAAGGGTCAATTGTCAAAGTTATTCTGCAGCTCCAGAGGGCACTGCTTCACACAAGGCTCTTTAGCTGTTATTAACAAAGATTCTGGATGGGGCAAAACCAAACTGTGAGCCTGCTGTTCTGGCCTTGACGCTGCAGTTCTGTGGGCTAAGCTAGCAGAGTCAGTGCCTGGAGTGACTGACAAGTCGGCGTCATTAACGAATTCAGAGTATGCATCTTTAGTCAAGATATCACAAACATCTAACTGTCCCAAGGCAGCCACAACTTGCTTTGTACAATTCAGTATTTTGCAGGCAAACAACCACTATTTCATTTGGATGGAAGAGTTGTTAAAATATGCTTATCAATTGTGACTAAAACCTCCACTCTAAGGCAAACCACAGGCCCTAAGAAGCTAAAGAAAATAAAAACTGTGTACCTTTATTTAAAAAAGCACAAAGACAGCAATATAAATGGTCTCAGCAGCAGCAGCAGCTCTAACCATGTATACTGTGCTAAATTAATGAGTCTTGATTTAGATGCTGGGAATGATGGGAGTTGGGGGTCTTCCCTTTTGCTAAAGGTCCTGCCTCCAGCACTAGTTTTACTGCATATCTTCTCAGTATCTTAATCAAGTCTGCATCTTGAGATTCCTACACACACACCCAGGAGCACAAGCACCATATGCTCTGTCATGTGAGGGGTGATAAACTATTTATGACTTCATATGTGAGAATCAGAATTGTACATTCATCAGCATCTAGTGAACTGACTAAAGTTGTATGGTTTTGCTTCTTTGTTTTCACATTTCAATTAGTTCTACAGTAATAAGTGATCTTAAAAGCCTGGCTATAAACCATTACAGCATGAAACAAATCAATACACCTACAGCTAAGGAGTCTGCAAAATGTCAGAGCTGAAGGAAGCAGAAATGCAATGACTGAGAAGGAATCCATATGAAAGAACACAGAACTAAAATTCAGGCTTTTTAGGAGTATTTAGTATTGACTTACTATTTACAAAGTTGACATCCACTAAAGAAACTTTTTTTTTTCCAAATTTAAATAATTATTATTTATCCACTGTTTAACATTAATAAAGTATGATCTGTTTTAAATGATAAATAAAGGAAATGGCATCAGCATACACATCCAACAAGTCAATATTGAGTTTGCAAGTTGCATCTCCTAATATTAACATTCAAAAGTTTGCAATGAACTCCTGTCTGTGTGCTCGGGAATCATGTTGTTGTGTTTAGCAGGTTTGCTTACTCACTACTGCAAGGGTGCTGAGCTCCAGTCCTGGAGGGCCGCAGCGGCTGCAGGTTTTCATTCTAATTCTTTTCCTAATCAGTGACCAGTTTTCACTGCTAATTAACTCCTTTTCCCTTCAATTTAATAGCCCTGTTTTTATGGATTCCGTCCTCTGAATTTATTCCTTTCTTCATTAAATAACAGACAAACAGAAATGAGATGTGAAATGAGCCAACAGATGATCAGCTGAACTGGGATTTCAAACTCCAACCAATCTCTTAATGAGAAGCCGATTCTTGCTGTTAATTAAAACCGTTATTTAATTCCATGGCTTGTTGCTTCTCTCATTCTACCACAGCAGACATTTCCAAAACTGTTGATTTTCTGTTTTTTTGAACACCATCAAAATGTTTTGGTGACCTGAGCAGATCAACCTTACTGAGACCTTCACCTTTCTTTATTTTTAGATATTGTGTGATGGGCACAAGTTAGCTGGTCATGTGGCGGCTTGTTTTGTGTCTCATTATGGTTTGGCTGATAATTAAGGAAAAAGAGACAACTAAGGGACCTGAGTCAAATTAATTAAAACTAAAGCAAAAGAACTTAATTAGCAGCAAAAACTGGTCACTAATGAAGAAGATGGTTAGAATGACAACCTGCAGCCACCCGTGATCTAAAGCAGGGGTGGGCAAAATCAGTCCTGGAGGACCACGGTGGCTGGAGGTTTTTGTTCCAACCCAATTGCTTAATTAGAAAACAATTCTTGCCAATAGTTTAATTTCATGTCTTTATAGTGCTTTAACTTTGCCATGTCAGGTCATTCTCGTATCCTATTTTGTTTTCCTTTCTAAGGATATCATCCAAATGATTTGAAGTCTAAAATGGATGAGTAATTCTCAGTCCTTCACATTTTTCTCTTCACTTTCCTTCCAAGTATTTAATTTAACCAAATAGTGCACGATAAATACACACAGGTAGAAATAAATGGAAACAAGCCAACTGGAGAAATGCTGGTCTCTTTTGTCATTTGCATGTTATTTCTAATAAGGAGCAATTAAAAACTGAGAATACAGCTGTTTAAGACTAAAATAAGCAATAAGGGTTCAAAATTTAAACTAGCAAGAAAACTAAAATGAAGGAGAAGTGTTACTTGAGTAATAAGTGCTTCTCACTAAGCAATTGGGTTGGAACAAAAACCTGCTGCCACTGTGGCCCGCCAGGAACAACTTTGCCCACCCCTGCACTACTGTATGCAGTCTTATCATTTTTACAGTCCAGCCCAATCACTGTGGTCACGTCAGTAATTGTGACCATTATATTTGACATTACAGTAAAGAGTTCAAGAAGAGTGGCACCGTGGCACGCTGGCTAATAGGATTGCCACACAGGCTCAACATTCTTGTTTTGAATCCCTTTCCAAGTTGTCGTCTGTGTAAAGTCTACATGTTCTCCCTGTGTCTGTAACAGTTTTCTGTTCCAAAGACTGGCATGTTTAGTTATTCGGTGATTCTGAACGCACTCCTTCTGAGTGTGGATTAGTATGAGAGGGCTGTGTGAAGATCTAGCACCTTCTTCAGATATGCATGCTGCCTTGTTTTAAATGTTGCCAGAACAGGCTCCACCCAAAGACTCTCCTCTCCCAGGCCACCCTAAATTGGAAATGTCATGTTATGTTTGCAGTCAAAAGTGAAAGAATACAGCATGTGGTCTTAAGAAGCTCTTGTGCTTAAAAATCAGACTGGATGAGGTTGTCTTTACCACTTGTGACCATACAACTACAAAGTCTAATATGAGGCTTCAGATAAGGCTACAAAAGTTCATATTTGCAAGTTCTGGACCAGGAATAGCTAGAATTGATAAAAAATTGTCCTAGATGTGTGTCGATACCAGCGTATAGGGTCTCTTTGCTGTATGATTTGAGTTTAGGGGGTCATAAGCACGGCTGTACCATGAGAACCTCTGCATTGAGCTGCTTGCTATCATTTGGCTAAGCATCCTTTAATTTTATAAGTAACTAGCTGAAATACGCAGCATTGCCCGGGAGGAAAATACCATTTTTTTTTAATTTTTTTTAAATTGTTTGAGAAAAACATAATAAAAAAACCCCAAAACTTTAAAAATAAAAATAAATTAAACAATGAAGACTCACTAATGTGCTTGTCTTGCGGTCTGTATGTTATTATCCAGTTGATGCTCAGAGCTGGCCAACTCTATTTAATTTCAAAAGCAACAGGGGGCCGTGCTCAAACATAAAGAATGCTGGCAGTCACCTCCAGTTTGCCCTCTGGTGGTCGTTCTGAGTGTCAACTGGATGATAACATGCATACAAGACCACCTACCCAGAAGGTGGTGGGTTAGGGCTGATTTCACCCTACAGTATTTTTAGTCGACTAATGAGAAACATGTGTACCAAGTTTTATGAAAATCACTCCAGCCATTTTTTTTTGTTTGAGAAAAATATTATTTACAAAAAAACACAACTTTAAAAATAAAAATAAATTAACAAACAATGAAGACTTACTAATGTGCTTGTCTTGTGGTCTTGTATGTATGCTATCATCCAGTTGATGTTTGGAACCGGCCAACTATTTAATTTCAAAAGCAACAGGGGTGCGGTGTGGTGGTGCGGTGCACTAACATAAAGAATGCTGGCAGTTGCCTCCAGTTCGCCCTCTGGTGGTCGTTCTGAGTGACAACTGGATGATAAAGTGCATATAAGACCATAAGATTACCCCTCACCCTACCCAGAAGGGGGTGGATTAGGGTTGATTTCACCCTACAGTATTTTTAGCCGACCAATGAGAAACGTGTCCCAAGTTTCATGAAAATCGCTCCAGCTGTTTAGAAGTGATGCTGGAACATTCATACATACACACAGTATATATAGATGACCAGCCTGAGCTGTAATAGGAAAATGCAGGTAAAAAGTCACCAAGCACCAAGTTTGCCATTGAAAAATTGACAGATTCTCAAATCTGCTGAATCCAGTTAAGGTACACAGGCAAAATTCTCAAATATTGTTTCTTGGTAACTCTGAAACTAGTACATGTTATCTGTACTATCTTATCCTAAATAGCACAAAAGCTTTAAACCTTGGCCATATGCATGTAAAAACTAAATATATCTTTATTTGGTTAAGTTGTGTCAGTCACTCAATCGATAACGTCCTATTCGACATAATGTAACCCTTTGCTTCATACCCCTAGGTTATCGCATGCCAGCCCCAGATGGTTGCCCTGCAGATATTTACAACCTTATGTGTCGCTGCTGGGAGTACGACCCCCGGAAGAGGCCCATGTTCGCCGTGATTCACAAGGAGTTGTACAACATCCACCGCAGAACTAGATGAGGAGCCATCGACACCACTGGCATTCTGTGGTACCTAACAAACAGCGGGAGGGTTTTCAAAAGCTCACAGCGTGACAATCAACCGGTTTCATGAAAAATACTTTTCTCCTCTCTGAATATGGTACGAGTAAAATGTCATATAAGCTTGTTTTGTGTTGAAGTGAACTTTTCCAACAATCAAACCTGATTAGTGCTTGCAGCTTTTAGGGGTTTGTGGCCAAAGACAATGTACTGTAAACATTTATAATAGTTATGGCTTCAGATAATGTAAATAACATAATAAAAGTTTATTAAAGTGAAAATAAACATCAACTTCATTTTAGTTAAAGTACTGGACTTGTTTTTTTTTATCTGTTTCCTTGAATCATTAGATAAAGAATGTATAATTGCTACTCACAAATGTGATGTTATCCGATTAGGGGACAAACTGTGGAAATGTCACCAAAGGATGCTGGGAGTTCCAAATGTTGTAAACCATTCATCCATCCATTTCCCAAACCTGTTTTATCCTGAATAGGGTTGTGGGAAAGCGCCATCCCAACAAGCGTCGGGTGCAGGACAGGGTGCCGGTACATTGCAGATTTTGTAAAGCAGCACTCTGTGAGTGGGTCGCCAGTGCATTTCAGTCTGTCAGCATCCCCTTTTGTGTGGCTCATGTTCACGGAGTTGTGCAAACTGACATCCTGTGTGCAACACAAGACTTGAGCGTGGGTTTAAATCAACCAGCTAATTTACAAGTCGTACTGATGTTAGGTAAACGACAGCAAGGGATCTTTAAAGTCCTATTTTATTTACTTCCGCAATAATTCATTACTTGCTATTACAAAATATGCAGAACAAAAGGAAAATACATTACAAAAAAGAAGATACCTGGAAGCAGCAGAACAGCGAACCAATTCTGTTTACGTCATCATTTATTTAAAAACTGTATCAAGTATTTCAACAGATTTTACCTGCTTTTCACTTTCTATAAGATACAGGTTATTAAATCACACATTTGTATTATGATTCTTACATTATTGTACAGGAGTGGATAACGGATTTTAATTTGGCTCAATCATTTTTATCAAAGAATTGAAGTAAATTAATGTTGTTCTGTATCCATGTGAATATTATGGTCTACAAAGAAAAAAAGCACAACACAGGTGAATGGGAACAGCGCAAAGAAAGATGATTCCATTTGCGTTAGTGTCTGGAACAAATCACCACAATATGACAAAAAAGAATTCCTGTTCTTGTTCATATAGTAACTGATTAAAACTAGCCCAAGACTTTGTGGTCAAATTTGTCCAATCCTCATGTACTGACTTTAAAGTTTGGTTAAAGAGATGAAAGTGTCTATTTTTTACACACTTTAACCATATCCAAAACAAATATACAAAAATCCTCACATTGTGTGAAATATTGCAACTTATCACAAAAAATAAACTCCCCCACTTCAGAGATGAGGGATGATAACCACCCCTAAAAACATTCAGTGTGCTCAATTTCAGATTACTGACACTGATTTAAGCATCAGCAACAAAAGTCCCCCACAGTTCAATGCACTTTTGGTTTGGACTCGACGCTCACAGAGACATTCCTGGGGGTGGAGGAGACAAACAGAACTTTTATACATGTAGTACAACAATTATTTCCTGTTTACAAAGGTACCTGGACTGAAGCATCGCTCTCTGAGTGCTCAAACACGTATTTCATATGTATGGTTTTCCAATGCACCCGCTAGAGATGTGTACACACTTGAGAGCCAAACATATTTATGATCCATGTCCCTTTTCAAGCTTTAAAAGGAGACAAGAGAGATCATCATTATCCTAACAATTATTTTTAAACTTCTATTTGGAAATTAAACTGTGAAGCCCTTGCTCAACTCCAGAAACGCCACTTCATAAACTTTAAATGATTGCTGGAGTAGTTCAGCAGTCACACCAACTTAATTTAAGTACACATCAATTAAATCAGCAGTAACCCTACCTAGTTCGGACAATCCTGCTGCAGGCCACACTGACCTGGCCAGCGGCCACATCCTAGAGCCAAGAGCTTTCTGCAGCAGCCTGGACTTGGACACGTAAAGATGAGGCTTAATTCACAGTACAGTATCAGACAAGTCATGTTTATAAAGGAGTCCACACGATGATAAATCACTCATAATCCACTTCCAGCTGAAAAAAAACAGTAGGTCTATCTTATAAAATAGAATTAGATGGAGCAATTTGAAATGATTACCTGCACTGCTGTATTAAATTTTAAAAGTACAACTGCGAAACCTGGAGGCACTAAACTGTAAAGCAACAAACCTCTGCCAGCTGTGCAGTGTTTCTGCTACTAATCCTCAGAGCATTTAGTGTTTGAAATTAACCATTTAGCACCTGCTGCAACAATGCCCACTCTATAAAGTTGTGCAGTGTAAATGGGGCAACAGACGTGTGCCAGAATCTCTCTCATCACAGACTACTCAGTGATACAGCAGTCTTGTTTCAGTTTCCAAGCTTTGCTTCCATGTATTTCCAGTGATTTTTTTTTTTTTTTTTTTTTTTTACTTTGCAAGATACAAGTCCAAGTGCTATTAGCGAAAACGTAGGCGAAATGAAGAGATCTCCATGGGTTCCATTCGGATCTGAGAAACATTAGAGAGGGAAGGACCATCATGCATTAGAGATAGCGTCATGGGCTGAATGGAAAGTAGATCCAGATTTTGAAATAATCCAGAAATAAAGAGCTGCAGTATGAAAAAGAACAAAGAATAAATGAAATGTTTAACATTTAGAAACCTAATGAATGTTACACACCAGATAAAGAAATTAGAACAAGTGCTACTTGGCATTCTTCTTCTTCTTATTTCGACTGGTCCTGTTAGTGGTTGCCACAGCGGATCATCTTGTTCCATATCTTTCTGTCCTCTGCATCTTGTTCTGTTACACCCATCATCTGCATGTCCTCTCTCACCACATCCATAAACCTTCTCTTAGGTCTTCCTCTTTTCCTCTTCCCTGGCAGCTCTATCCTTAACATCCTTCTCCCAATATACCCATCATCTCCTCTGCACATGTCCAAACCAACGCAATCTCACCTCTCTGACTTTGTCTCTCAACCATCCTACTTGAGCTGACCCTCTAATGTACTCATTTCTAATCCTATCCATCGTCTTCACACCCAATGCAAATCTTAACATCTTTAACTCTGCCACCTCCAGCTCTGTCTCCTGCTTTCTGGCCAGTGCCACCATCTACAACCCATTTAACACAGCTGGTCTCACTACCGTCCTTTAGACCTTCCCTTTCACTCTTGCTGATACCCGTCTGTCACAAATTACTCCTGACACTCTCCTCCACCCATTCCACCCTGCCTGCACTCTCTTTTTCACCTCTCTTCCATAATTCTCATTACTCTGTACTGTTGATTCCAAGTATTTAAACTCATCCACCTTTGCCAACTCTACTCCCTGCATCCTCACCATTCCACTAACCTCCATCTCATTTACACACATGTATTCTGTCTTGTTCCTACTATTCCTCTTCTCTCTCTATCTCCACCTCTCCAGGGTCTCCTCAACCTGCTCCCTACTCTCACTACAGATCACAATATCATCAGCAAACATCAAAGTCCAAGGGGACTCCTGTCTAATCTCATCTGTTAACCTGTCAATCACCATTGCAAATAATATGCAGACAACAATACTTGGCATTAATGTTTATAAAAAGAGCCTTTCAGAATAGTATACATTGTTATTACTATAACATGACAGTATGATTTTGCTACTTTATAGCCTGCTCCTCAAAATTCCAACTATAACAAGCTCTGCATAATTCTCCTACCTTTCCTTGGTTGGTGGTACAGTTGAAGCCCAAATTCTTAGCCTCTAAACCACAGTCAAATCCTTTCCGATGGAGCAAAAGTGCAGTGTCCAGAGATGGGCTTACTTCCTCCTGAAATACGTCATATGTGTCCATTAGATCAATCAGAAATGTAAACATCATCATTCATAAAGCAAATCACACACTTGGTTAAGACGGTCCCCACCAGCTCGGCAAAGATGTCACAAACACTCTAAAGATAATTCTTAAAAAAGTATTAAGTCATTTCTTAGAACCCATTATTATACAGCTGCAGAGGCAGCATTTTCTATCTTGTGAGTATTTGTTGATAAAACTCCTCTGATGTTTTAACATCCTTTTACACAAGTTAATTTGTGGAATGTACTTTATTCATACACAGATCCATGATCCATTGTTTGCACTGAAATTCATGAAACACTTAACCACGTTGTCTTCTACAGTATTTGACCCAATTCAAAATTAAAAACCTGCCTGATTTTCAAGAGTGCGTAGGTTCAACAGGTGGAAGTCGCATGGGACAGGACTAGCCAGAGGGCTGAAGGACTGCAATGGTGGCACTCCACGCTTCTTTGGTGAAACTGGCATGGCTACAATTCCATGGTTTAGGAACATTGAAGTAAAGTGACTAAGCAAAGAGGGGAAGCTAACAGGCCGACTATCCTGCACCTACAGAGAAGGAATAAAAAAAGAACGAAAAAGCTTATTACTCTCTTGTTAAAGAAAATAACATTTCACTGTTTGTAGAGGATGCAACAGCAGAGAATTTAAAGCTGCCACCCCGCTGTTATATATCCATTAGCAGGCGACTGGAAGGCTTCACCATCTCTCAAACCTTACAGGCTTTGACTTACAGCATTTCTTGTGATGACCTCTCTTCCTCCATGCCCCAGCTGCCTGTTTACCCTGATCACTTAGATCAGCTTTCCTTTATCAGCAGACAGGGGAGAGCGGTTATTGATCAGTGAGGTTATATTACATATAAACACCTTCTTTAAGTGTCACCCTGCATGATAATGAAACAGCTAGTCTGCTAAAACTAGATCCACAAAAACATGGCACAAAAGGTCTAGGGCATCTGGTCAAAAAACCTCTAAGGTACAGTACAAATACTACAAACTAATGCACAGATGGTTCAAAGGTCAAACTTGACCTCAGCTGACAAAAATGTTACCTCTTGGGTACTGGTTCCAAAGATGTAGGAGATGATGGAATGAAACAAGGAGGCAACTTTGGCGAAGAAGCCAACAGGCTGAGCAGAGATTAATGAAGGGGCAATGGAAGTGACAGGAAATGAAAAGAAAATTAATGTGATAGGGATAAGAGAAAAATAATTGCATACTGTAGTAATCAGACACCGGCACACTGGACTGATAAAGTTATCTAGTAGCCATAACAAGCAAGGCAGTAAGAAGAGATACACTGCTACTTAACACAAAGTGGTCAGGAAGAAATGTGCACTCAGTAAAATGCGTCCTTGTTTTAAACAATCAGCCATTTGTTTTGCTCACTGTAAAGAATTCCTTAGAGAGAGATAAAAAAAAAAAAATAAAAAATAAAAGAATGCTTGACTAAATTCAATCCAGTCTTATAAAGTTTACTTCCACTTATATGCCAGCACATTATACACCTCCAGGGTTGCAATGGACCAGAGGCTATCCTGATGAAGTGAGGTGTAAGGCTGAAAACATCCGTGGAAAGGTGCCAGTTCACCATCATCATATTCTTTCACTCTCTCTCTCTTACACACTCATACACACACACAGAGGAAATTGTGGAGCTGCCAATGAGCCTAACCTGCATATTTTTAGGATTTGGTAAGAAACCCCAGGCTTTTTTCATTTTGTCCATAATGTTCTGAGATTTTTAGGTAAGGCAGTCATACGCTAATCAGAGTGATGATTTGCTTGTTGATTAGCACATACAAGTAAGGATTTAATTGTACTTTGTACACATGAGAATAATAAGTCTACAATCATGTGTTGGTTATATTTGTCTTTAAAATTAGTAAACTGGGATCCATTACACAATCGATATAATACTGGATCTTATTTTTCTTAAGTTTCATTAAACTTTAGCTCCACTGAAAATATTTTGCACACAGACTTACCAATAGGGATAGTCCGATCCATAAGCCAAATTTCCACTACAAAAGACTCAGTAAGCCAATCTTTTCAGCCCCAGTTAACATCTGTGGTCTATAGTTTAATTATAAAAATATCAAAGTCAAAATTATAATATGGGATATAAGACTTCCCTGTATCTGGTTATGGAGAAGCTTAATAAAAAGAAATAAATTAGAATCGGTATCGGCCAACCCAGTAACACAAAATCGACTATCGGTACTGACCTTAAAAAAACCTGATTGGAGCATCTCTAGTTACCAGTTCTGTTATCAACCTAACAGCAGGTCAATGGAATCCAAGAAGGAAAAACAATATAATTATGTGAAAAAGAACAAACTGCACAACTCAAACTTAATTCACCTTGTTGGATGTAGCCCGTTTCTCCAGCAGGATTTTGAATTGATTGATTGTTCTCTTGTTATCCTTTAAACCCTGTCCTAGTCCACGGTTATCATCCTGCATTAGTCTTCTATCCAAAATCACTTCTAGCTGACCTGTAAAATATCACTGGGATTTTATAATCCAAAACTTTTGGATAACATTTGCTGGACATTCCCACCATAAATCTAGTGACGAACAGCCTGCGACTGCTTACCATTCTCAAGACTGGTAGCACCCAAAGCCTGTGCAGTATGAAATGTGAGCCGATGTTGGCTGTCCTGTATGTAAGCCATGGTTGGCATTGGGTAAAAGTTGGCCTGGAGGGGAAGTTTTTGTAAATATCTTCGGGGCTGAATCTAAAAAAAACAAATATTAATTGACATTAAAATTATGCGATCAAAGTATTTAAATAAAAAAGACAAATTCACACCACACAACTCATACATTAGTAAACAGAAACCCACAATAAAATCACCAGAGCAAATCGCTAACAAAAGAAAAGACAATGCAATTGTTAAAAACGTTCGGAAATGTACTCTGGATGTTTAGCATGTTTAATGAGTAACATTCCAACACTGTGATGACCACATGACTCCCATAAGCTACCCTACTGCACTGGTCTTCAATCCATTTTAGAAGCATTTTCAAGATGTCACCACTCTAGCTTAAAACAATGCCTATGTGTGATCATACACTGCAGAATTCCTATAAAGCCTGGTCCTGCAATCTGGCACTTGTGTAGTTCTGCATAAACCAGGCTGCCTGTGTTTCACAGAGGTGACACATCTCTTCAGATTTATCGACTACCAGAAACGAACATGAGAGTTTCAGTACATAGAGGAAACCCTGCTATTGTCACATCCCTTTCTTTAGGCTCTAAATCAGGGGTGCCCAATACGTCGATCGCGATCGACTCGTAGATTGGAAAGGTAGTGCAGGTAGATCGCATTGCATTCAAAAAATTTTTTTTAAATGTTAGTCTATCATATATCCTCCCTATGGCATTTGCCACTTGATTGACATACAGGGCGGCCAGTCTGAGATCTCGTTTCTTCTAACACACTGGTCATCTCACATGCACCCATACTATCAGATTGTGATTAAGACTACGAATGCTATGAATGTAATTACCCCGATCTACATGCTGTCAAATAAACTAACCACATGCCGTGGCTTTGCATCTGACACTGACGTCCGAGGTTCGATCCCCGAGAGGGGGTGCAGTGAGTGTGTACGCCTGATGAGCCCAGAATTAGGGCGAAACACGTGTTGCGTACTCTTTGCATTATTTGACAGTAAAACTATGCAACATTCTATCATCTGCTTCTTGCAACTGAAGAGGGCACCATGGTGGATGTTAGCCGACTTGCTGACCATCCACAAGCGTTACCTGGTAGGTAACCACCCATACAATCAGATTGTGATTCAGACTACGAATGCTATGAATGTAATTATCCTGATCTACATGCTGTCAAATAAATGAACCACACGTCATGGCGCAACATAAAGAGGCTTCGACACTGACGTCCAAGGTACGATTCCCCGAGAGGGGGTGCAGTGAGTGTGTACGCCTGATGAGCCCAGAATTAGGGTGAAACACGTGTTGCATACTCTTTGCATTATTTGACAGTAACACTATGCAATATATATATAATTTTTAATGTAGGTAGATCATTTCGACCTGGTCATTTTAAAAGTAGCTTGCAAGCCGAAAAAGTGTGGGCAACCCTGCTCTAAATGCACTGAATTGTTTCATTTGTGTCATATTGGAGTCCTATGACTTACTTTGTGATGATATTCGTCATGAAAGTAATTAATGACCAAAACATTAATGCAATGCACCTATATTAGATATTAAATATTTTGCAAACCATTTTATATTTCATCCATATGTTTTAATCTACACCTACAGTTTTGATTATGGTTTGAACCATTCCTGGATAAGGCACCAGTCCATCAGGGCACATTAATGTATATAGCCACACTAGGACTGCCACAAACAATTATATTGTAAATAATTAATCCTATTTTATTGATTAATCTAATGACTGTGACATCCAAAGGTCATTCGAAAAGACAATTTTCCATTAGTGATTAATAAAGTATATTAAAAAAATTGTCCAAATAATTCAAATGAGCATATGAATAAGTATACTTTATTTAACTATTTATTGTATAAAGTTAAATAGTACATACAGTACATATAGTACATTGGGTGGAGTGGTGCCTTTGAGGCTAGGGATCTGCACTGGCAATCTGTAGGTTGCCGGTTCGAATCCTGTAAACGCCAAAAGAGACTCTACTCTGTTGGGCCCTTGAGCAAGGCCCTTAACCTGCAATTGCGCCATCCAGATTATGACATTAATCTGCACCCAGCCCTTCATGTAGGCCCTCCAACCTTCAGGGTAAACCTGGGGGTTGGTGGCAGAACAGGCACTCCGGCCAGCATAAAAAACCTCACACTGGTTCCATTCCATCTGAACTAGTGTGGTGCTGAGGTGTCACCCATTGCATGGCTGCACTTGGGTCCTAATCTGGGGTCAGTGCATGCTCCTAACCTCTCTCTCTCTCTCGATACATAGAATTTGAAGACACCAGTATTTGAAAAAAAATCTTTTAAAATAGCAGAAACAACACAACACTTAGCAATAAAATATTTAGGTCAAAAAAAGAATAAAAGTAAAAAATAAATGATATTTTTGATTACTAATGAACATAACATAACATGGTGTGAGCAGTCCAACTTGAAACAAGACCAGATAATTAGGATTTTGGGTTCTTTAGGCCTCAGTGTTACAATGGATTCACTCTGAAATTTCAAATGCGTTTAGAAAAAAAATCCATATTAAATTAAAAGTGATATTATTCACAGACACATTAAACATAGCTGCTAGGCATATTTGGCATATGTAGCGGCTTAATAATGTTTGAAAAGTATAAACGATTCCAACTGAAATCACATTGCACGAGCAGGCAACACATCTTTTGAGAACATGAGAAGACTGAGGTAAATAACAATATTCTGAACTTTAGCAAGTGCAGAACATTACAAAATGATGATTTAAACTTTTCAGTAACAATTCATTGTTGTACTGCCAACTTTAATACAGCTTTGCAAGATGTTCTGAAGGGCAATGACTGCACAATTAGCATTTTTTTGTTTTAATTCCCAGGGCTTGTTATTGCCATCACCAAATTTAAACGTTTAAATTTTATAAAAATGGTGACAAGCAGGGCTGAAAATACATGTGTAAATCCTTTTGTTCATTTGGAACTCTTGATGTTAAGTGCTTTGAGCATGGGAAAGGTGCTATTTAAATAAAATATCATTATTATTAACATGTTTGTCTACAGTTTTTCACTTTTTCAGAAGCATCCTACTAGATGCCTTAATCAGCAGGTTACCTCTGAACATGTGCATTAATAATACATCAAAAATCCTGTGCAAAATGTTCTCTGCAACACACAAATTCACTTGGAACATCGCTAAACAAATACTCTTTCAGACAAAGGAGGCGAAGAGAAGATATGGAAGAAAACCTTTACACTGCAGAAAACTTTTATAAGCAGCATTCAGGATAACTCCCTCATGATTCTTCCAGAGTGCTCGTTTCTGGGAATGCGATGTCAGTGGGACAGTATATCAGGTTGTGTGTATCAACTTAAGAGAGAATGCGGACAGTGCCCCAAGCCATTTTAGTTAAGACATACTCATTTTCATACCTTCTAAATATTAAACCAAGATTGTGCTGAGCTGTATGGCCCGAGCATTTGGCAATCTAAATTGCTGTAGAAGCTGTGTCTGTTCAAAAAAGCCAAATTCCAGGCAGCAGCACCTCTGTGTGAATGGAGAGCTGCATGCTGCTGTGTGGAGGCTCTCTCAGTTTGGATGAACTGCGTCAATTGCTCTGGATTAAAAAATACACCTTCTTTGTTTGAGCTCCTCCCGTCAGGAAGACACTTTAGGTCAATCCATGTACGCGCAAACAGACTAAAAAATAGCTTTTTCAAATCAGCCATAAACTTTCTGAACTCTGAAATCTCCTCAGTCTGAGGTCATTTTTAATTGAACATGTGCAATAAGCTATATTGGTTATGTGCAATATACTAATGTATTACAATATAGAATATGTAATGTACTAGTCATTAACAGGTGCAATAACAATTTATGCTGCTGTACTTAGAGCAATAATAATTTGCTCTGGTTACTTGATCACTTAACACTGTATATGACATATTTGGAATTACAGTATTTGACTTTTCTTTAAATGCACCTTGGGGCTGTCACAAAAAGTAATTTCGTTGTGTTACATAATGACAATAAAGTGCTTGAACCTTACTGTGTTAGCCTGATCTCTTATTGAATGTGATTCATCTATAACTTAATGAATGAATAATTAAAAAAAAAAACATTTTTAAAGATGACCTATGTTTATATAGGATGTTATTGCTGCTCAGATTTGACAAACACTAAGTAGATATATTTTGAATTCACAAGGAGACAGTTAAAGAGTTACAAGTTGGCATAAATATATGAGCAAAGGTCCAAAATGCAACTCTGCACAAAACAAAGCTAGCAAGTGCATTTAACAGATGAGTCTATCAGTTTTAGCTAACCTGTGTACTAAAACATTATTTTACTTCAGTGCACTTGCGAGGCAAATGAAAAATGCATTTAGCAGACAATTTGTCTGTTATGTCCAAAGGAAAACTATCTTTCTCACTTTTGTTCTAGTGCTAGTCACTAGCATGAATTTCTCAAGTTAACCTGCTTCATAACACTAAAAGAACTACTGTCGAACAGTCAAGTAAGTGTAAGTAGGTTATTTACAGCACTGTTGACTTTGCGTGCCTTGTTGTAGAACACCATCTGTTTTTACGCAACGAACAAGCAGCCAATTTTTCAGATTTTTGAGTGAAATACTCCTGACACAGGGGAGAATATTGCCCGATATTTGATGGAAACTTCTTCTGCTAAATGTGGTAGCCTGCGTAAAAACAGTGCAGAGAGTTACAACCACCTGGTGTGTATTGTTAGTGAGGGGCAAGGTCAACTAGTTAAGAAGATGCGATTCGACTAAAAAGTTTAGTTGATGAGATTGGTTGATCATGGCAGCCCTAGTCCACAGACATGCCCCAACCCTACTGGAACAACTATCTTGACTCTCAAATTGGAGCACACGTTTGTGGACCCATGTAGATGCTGGGATGGCATGCAAATGCCACAGTAGGATTCAAACCCAGAATACTGCAATACTGTTTAGCCCCCACTTGCTATTGCAACACAAAATTAACTTGAAACTGTTCTGAATAAAATAAAATCCATCAAATTTATGGACCTGCTTTTTCTAACTGCAGAGTCACGAGGAAGTGCCCTCAAAGCAGGAAATCACCAAAAACTTAAAGAAATTAAGTTACCTAACATACACAACTCTACAGTTTGGGAAGAAGACAGTCTTTGTGGCGAAATTTCATAGGAATTAACGGAGAACACAAAACTATACCAAGTGACTGGACTGAGAAACAAACCAAGGTGGCCTTGACTCACAATGTAGCCATGTTAACCATGCACTAGAATCAAAACATTTAAATAGAAATTCTAGTAAATTTAAAACAATTTATCAAATATGAATTTACCTGGAACCCGTTTAGGTCAGTGAAAAACACCCCATCACTTTGTATGTCAGATGTAATGCGCATGGCCAGCTCTTTGTTGACCTGATCCCTTATATCAACCATTGTAGTGACATCTAAAGAAAGACCATCTGCACCTGACAAGATATACATATTGATAGTGAGATAAAGGAGAGAAATACACAAACACAACAAAAATGTCCACATGACTGAATATATACTTACCTGGCAGATTATAAAGGCGTATTGTCAACTGGAAATGTTGATAGTAACACACAACTTCAGAAAAGAGAGGACCTTCCACAACTCTGACAATGGGTGGATCCTTTGATATGTAATGCTGAAGGAAATGTAAAAATTGTCCATTTGCTTTATCTATATACATAACTAAAATAATCTGTTTGTGCATTCACTAGTCAAACACAAAAACGGCTCAACCATTTTTCACAAAATTTGCATTTGCATTGCCGTTGATAAACGCGTAACTTAAAATACAGGCTAAATTATCTTTCAGGGAAGAGGCAGTTCTAATGTAGGAGTACAGTCCAAAAACCAGTGCCAATGCAGGGACTACAATTCACATCAGGCTACAGAGGTACGAAGAGACTAATCAGAGGACGCCGTTAGCAGTGTGCACAAAGTTTTGCACTGACCAATGTGGGATTTCACTTAAAACTGCAGGTAAGGTGTTCTCTTCTTAACTAATCTGGATAAAATTTTTATTCTGTTGCTGGATTACAGCTTTTGTCTAAGAGTATAACATTTTGTCTCATCATGGGTTGTGTTTAGCCATGTTGATTTTTCCCCATTTATTTTCATTTAGACCTTTTTCCATCTAACACGTTCAAAATGGGTGTATGGTGTTGCCAAATTCTTACGAAGCAAAATGTTCCTTTCTTTCAACCCCCAACAAAACTCCAAAAGACTCTCTTTAGTGATTCCCGCAGTTGCAAAATTGCACATGAAAAAACATTTTGCGTAATTTTCACAAAACCACAGGAGAAAGGAAACTGCTGTTTTGCTCTCTACAACCTCTTGTTTGTGATTTTATAATATACATAATCAACAGAGTGGGATTCAAGCTGTTGAACAAGGACATTGTAAGATTGCACCATGTTGGTAAAATATGCAGATACAATTACTTTTTGCACTGTGTACACGTGAAATGAACTGACGATACTACATTGTTTATCAAAGCAAAATACATTTTTGAAAAAGCCAGCACTATTGTATAACATTACTAAGTGCGGTAGAAATAAGCCACAATGAACCAATGAAATGTGACATTTAGCCAGGCTGTTTAGAACATGGTTTAAAATGAACAACTAGGGACAGTATTAGTTACCTTTACTGTTTCTTGAAGGTAGACAATAATTCAAGTTCATTTTATGAAGAGAATTTTATAATTTTAGGCATCAATGCCAATACAGAATCATGATTTTAATCTACAGGGTTATTCAAAAAGAATGAACCAATTTCATTACGCAATATTTTATTAAGGAAAAGTAATACAAAACTCCAGCCAAGTCACAAGTATTCTACTCACAAACAAGTTTTATTTCCTGTCTTACAAGTGTTCAATGTGGCCACCACCTGCAGCACGGGCAACATCAATGCGATAAGAGAATTCCCAGGTGCGTATCAGCATATCACATTCCACTGACTGGATCGCTGTTGTTATTCGATGTTTAAGCTCATCGAGGTTAGGGGGTAGCGGTGGTACATAAACGCAATCGTTTACATATCCCCACAAGAAAAAAAAAAAAAAAAAAAAAAAAAAAAAATCACACACGGTAAGGTCTGGAGATCTCGCAGGCCAAGCACAAAGAGCAAGGTCTTCGGCCCCCTTCCTACCGTCCTGGACTTTTTGCTTTACACAGACACCCACTCTCTTGAAACTGATGAAACCACCATCGAATGATCTTAGGAGAGGGCGGACAGGAAATAAAACTTGTTTGTGAGTAGAATACTTGTGACTTGGCTGGAGTTTTGTATTACTTTTACTTAATAAAATATTGCGTAATGAAATCGGTTCATTCTTTTTGAATAACCCTGTATTTTAAACCAAGGCTGAACGAATTAACTTTAAATCATCATTATAATATCATTAAATACTGCCACTGGTGCGCCTTCCTGCAATAATTCTGAAACCTGAAACCACTGAAGTTTTATTCCATGGTCCATGGATTAAATAATAAACATGCCATCAAGTTTATTAATGCAGAATTAAACATCTATTCATGGATCCACACTACGCCAGCAAATATAAAGCAGCAGCATTCGTGTTTCCAACCGAGGAAAAATTTATGACAATAATGGAATCCAATCATACACAAAAAAGAACAAATACTCAGTTCTTGAGAGAAGAGCAGCTGATAGTTACAGAAGGGACAAAAAGGGTCAACATTTAAAAAACAGAAATATTTGCTTCTTACCTTAACCCATTATATAAATACCAGATGTGCTACCCATCTAAGATGGCTTGAAATCTAAGTAATCAACATAGACCTCAGTATTAATGTTTGCAGTGCACAATGCAATGCATATGCCTCTGTTATATGCTATTTGATATTAGATTTGTAAAGGCAGTGCTACTCTTTGTAATGCTTTATCTATTGGAATGACAAAGGCAATACATTTTTATTACAAAAAACGTTTGGGATGTGACATGTTTTGGATTGACAGAGACATAGCAACCAGACGGACACACAGACACGTACGCTTTGGATACCCACGTATTAGCTGGTACTTTAGCTAGTAAGAGATAAAAAAAAAAAAAATGAAAAAAGCAAAGACAGACAGAAAAGAATCATGAAAAGTGAACTCTGTCAGCAAACAGTGTTCGCTAACTACAATACATGAGGGTAAAAACTAAACACCTTTGCTGGGCCATCAGGCAGGAAAAGATAAGCTCCACTCTTGTCTTTTGAAGGGCGGGTGCCATAGATTAAGAATTCAATCTTCAGCTTCATCTCCTGCTGGCTTTCCTTGAGCTTGACACTCTGTGGAGAAAAATGAATGGTATGCTACAGTGTGAAAACACACACCAGGTTGTGACAAGTGATGTTTTATGAAAGGTCCATTGATGAAAACAAAAAAGTGTGAAAAAAAAGAAACTAAGGCATAAGTTATTTTCTAATGATATTATATTTAGCTAAGTTTTAAAGAAAATATGGAGGCTGTGAATGTGCATTTGGGATCTTTTTTCCTTCCACAGAAAAGTAGCTCAGTTTAATATCATCATCTAGAATAACATTCTTTTGCTAACAGTAACCCCATCCTACTGGCTAGCATATCACTTCTGTTACTGAATAACATCCTAAGAAATATGCACAAAGTAACTCTAAATTTTACAGTTCGAAATTTTTTCCCTCCTCTCTCTGATGACCCCTTCTGTTTTTAATCATCCTAGTCCCTTTCCAGACAATGGAAAATGTGCACATATTATTCAAAAAAGACTATAAATCATCATGCTTAATAACAAAACCCTGTACAGTAAAAGTAAAAAAGTTTACATACATTTAGGGAGCATTCTTTAAAACTCACTTTATAACCCCACCACAAATTTTACTAACAAACTATAAATTTGGCATATCATTTAAGACATCTATTTTGTACATGACAAAAGTATTTTTGTTTTTCCCTCAATGATGTTCACAGACAAGAATATTTCACTTTTTATTGACTATATCATAATTCCAGTGGGTCACAAGTTTACATACACATTGTTAACTATGCCTCTAAACAGCGCGGAAAATTGCAGAAAAGGATGTCAAGCCTTTAGGCAATTAGATAATAGCATCTGATAGTCAATTTGCCTCATTGGAGTCAACATGTGGATGTATGTTAAGGCCTACCATCAAACTCACTGCCTCTTTGCTTGACATAATGGGAACATCAAAAGAAATCAGCCAAGACTTCTGAAAAAAAAATGTGGAGGTCCACAAATTTGGTTTATAATTGGGGACAATTTCTAAACACCTTAAAGCTCCACGTTCACTTTTACAAACAATGATACGCAAGTATAAACACCATTTGACCACACAGCCATCATACTGCTCAGGAAGGAGATGTGTTCCGACTCCTACAGAAGAAAATACTTTGGCACGAAAAGTGTGCATCAATCCCAGAACAACAGCAAAGGGGCTTGGGAAAATGCTGGGGGAAACAGATAGACAAGTATCAATATCCACATTAAAATAAGTCCTATATCAACATAACCTGAAAGGTTGCTCAGCAAGGAAGAAGCCACTGCTCCAAATCTGTCATAAAAAGCCAGCAGTTTGCAATAGCACATGGGGACAAATACCTAATTTTCTGGAGAAAAATTATCTGGTCTGATGAATCCAACATTGAACTGCTGGGCCGTAATGACCATCATTATGTTTGGAGGAAAAATGGTGAGGCTTGCAAGCCAAAGAACATCTCATCTAACTGTCAAGCATGGGGATGGGAGCATTATGTTGTAGGGGTGCTTTGCTGCAGTAGGGACTGGGGCACTTTGCAAAATAGATGGCATCATGAGGAAGGAAATGTATATAGATATACTGCAGCAACATCTCAAGAGCTCAGCAAGGAAGTTGAAGCTCGGTCACAAATGGATCTTCTAATGGACAAGCATACCTCCAAAGTTGTGGAATAATGGCTTAAGGACAACAAGATCAAGGTATTGGAGTGGCCATCACAAAGCCCTGACCTCAATCCGAACATTTATGGACAGAACTGAAAAAGCATGTGTGAGTAAGGAGACCTACAAACCTATCCCAGTCACACCAGTTCTGGCTGGAGGAATGGGCCAAAATTCCAGCAACTTACTGTAAGAAGCTGTGGAAGGCAACCGAAAACATTTGGCTGAAGTTAAACAATATAAAAGCAATGCTGCCAAATATTGAAGTGTATGTAAACTTGTGACCCACTGGAATTGTGAGATAGTCAATAAGAATTCAAATAATCTGTCTGTGAATGTTGTTAGAAAAAATTACTTTTTCTCTTCACAATGCAGATGTCTTAAATGATATGCCAAATTTATAGTTTGTTAGTATACAATCTGTGGAGGGGTTATAAAGAAAGTTTTAAAGAATTCGCCCTAAGTGTATGTAAACTGATTTCAACTGTATGTCCAGCAAGGACAAGTACAGGTCTCACTCACCTCTAACAGGCCTGTAGTTCCAGAAAACCATAACTGGAAATTTTGATTCTGAATATAAAAGTCCTGCTGTTCAGTACTATGGACCTTTAGCGGTAGTGGATCAAATCGTTTTGGAGTTAGATTTCGGCCATACAGCCGAAGAATTGTTTCTGATCGCATAGTTAGGGAGGAGTCAAATGAATCATATATCTGGAACACCATCAAACCCAAAGCAGGCAGGCGGGCTGGAAAAGATACCTTTAACAAGAAGTCAGACATAAAGGTCAACCCAAAAACACACCAAAATATCCAACTTTGTCAAAATATCTCCATTGAAACATAGGTTGAGTTAGCATTTAGTGCTAAAATGAGCTAACACCAGTAGAGCATTATAAATACGGCAAAGAGATCGGTTTTCTTTTCATGGGTGATCATTTGTTCAAATCTGACTGAATTTCTTTCCATTACAGAGGTTCATTACCAGTGAGCATCAAAACTGAGTAAGCATTATCAGTTACCTGATAGCCATCCTTGTTTATCTCTGTAGCTGAGGTCCACAGTGCACTCAACTGGACTGGCAGAGTCTGTCCATCTTCTGTCAAAACACGCACACGTGCTGAGCTCACCAGAACTGTAATCAAGCAAACTCGCTCCTGCTCAACAGGATTGAACACGACCAAATACCTTCAGTGGCAAGGACAGATTCAAATAAACATTTATTAAACATTCTATCTACACAGATGAAATAACAGATACATAATTACCTAACTGAAAGGTATGGAAATCATTATGAACTTTACAATGTAGAAACAGATTTTAAAAGCAGTCAGTAAAAGTGAATATTCAAATATTTAATAGTTGAACTGCCACACATTTTTTCAGTAATAAAACCACCAAGGCTACACCAAGTGGAGTGTGAATCTTTTTGTTTTCTCTAATGGCCCATCAGCTCGGCATCCTGAGAGAGCATCGGTATAGCCTTACCTACAAAAACCATAGACAGCCTGAAAAAGCTTGAATGAATGTAAATATAAATAATTTTTTGGCACACAGTATAAATTGTTTGCTTTAATTTTCACTTTATATATTAGCCTACGTTTTCAATAAGAAAAAAAACAAAACACATTTGCAGGGTTAAGTTACCACTGGGCAGAAAACTTTCTCAAGATTTACTAATATTTATTAATTTAAAGCAAAACAATACATTTCAATCAACTGGGAACATAAAATAACACAAAGTAGAAGCTATTTTGTATGTAGAAATAGTTTAAAAACTTACAACCATATCCACTTATTTCTGTGGATATGCAAACATTTGTAAACAGGAAGCAGCATGTAATTATCATAAAACTAGCTATTTCCTATTGAAGACAGATATTAGAATAAATTTAAAAATATTTGATATCTCTTGACTTATGTGTAACCTTGGAATGTGTCCTATTCCTTTCTTTGGAAACCTTGTGCATCTCAACCTGTGTTTGCCAATGAATGCTTCCTCTCTCGATAGCATTCTTGTAAAGCCCACTTCTCAGATTCTGTCATTTCAAGGCATGTCTGCTTTTTGACTACCACCAATGGTAGATAAGCTAAATTTACCCACTGTGAAAGCATCAGTTGTACTCTTGTGAATATTTCCCATTTCTGAAAGCAACTTCTCAGCCTGCCTCCCATTCCTTTCTTCGGTATCCTTGTGTTTCTCAACCACTCTTGCCCAGAACTTCCTGTCTCGATCACATTTGACTGAGGAACCACAGGGAACTGACCAATCAGTCCAAAGCCAAGCTAACCAATCTGATTACTCAGAGTGACTGGACACACACACACACAGACATTAGCCTTTTCTCATATAAATAGTGAGCATCAGTGAACAGCACAAATTATTGTCATCTTTACAGTAACACTTTACATTATTATATTTTATTGTGTTACAGAGTGTGCAATAAAACTCCTTCATACATGGCACTTGGTGTCCTATGAGGAGCAAGATGGACCTGAAATGAAACAAGTGGCTATCCAAAGCTGGGTTGATCGGTATAAAATCAATTCAATATTATTTTGTAAAAAGTAAACCATTAATTATCAATCAACTGGACACATAAAATAAAAAAATGATGTAGAAAGTAATATTTTTTTCTGTACAAACAGTTTGTTCCATCTACAATGTACTCTCTCACAAGTTCTCCATTCCCAAGTTAAAAAATGCTTGCAAGTGGCGTGAAAAGCATAGTGATAGCAGTTTATAGTTATTTTTTAACCTAATTGAGATAACTGGGATGCCAACAGTTTTAAGATGTATCTGTTATTCTCTTCATCATGAACAAATAATGATAGTTTGACATTTTTCACTGATTATTTTCTAGTTGTCTGCTAAAGACATACAACAATTCATATTTGGGAAATAATGTTCAGTAATGTAGATGACAGTGATAGAATAGGATTTGTTGAGATAAAAATGATATACAGATGTGGTCATGTACAAGCTGGAGGAAATAAGCAGCGATTCACACCATTGCTTGTGGTGGTATTAAGGGGCCTTCAGTGTTTAGCAAAACACTCAAAACACCAAGGAGGAACTCCTCCAGTTGACTGTTGCACTGTTAAGCCACTCAAAACTGCCACTTTACATATCTTTTCAAGTGAAGTGCTTATCGAAATACTTTAACTACCTAAAAAGACAGACATCACCCTCCTTAGCTTTGAAAATTTCATTAATGCTACCAGCCCTTACACCCAAGACTTTACAAACAGGCTCAAAGATAAGTAACAACAAAAACTACCAGAACAGACAAACAAACTTACAAAGTACTTCCTTATTGCTTTTACATAAAGACCAATGCCATTATAACTTTCACTTCTTCAGGCTTTGGCTTTATTGTTGCATCATATTCCTACATTGGTTCATTTTTCTATTTCCCATACTTTTCATTTTCAAATACATATTTCTTTCACTTTGGACTTCCACATTACACCACCTCTACCTAAGTTTTCCTTTCCCTTTTATTTCAGGACCTGGGGAACACATACAAGGTTTCAACAGTTCCTTTACTTTGCCATCCATAACAAAATTTCTGAATAATCCCTTCCAACATTTTTTATTCTTTTATTTATGTTATGTACATCATTCTTTACTTTTGGGTTTGTTTAAGTATATCCTATGTTCTGTGTATTTTTGTGGGCGGTGCCCAAAGCGGCAGGGCTACCTGCCAATCATTGGCAGGAACTGCCCTCTGCCCTATAAATCCAGATGGTCCACAGTTCCCGGCAGTTAATTTCAGGTTTAGGTTTAGTTTAATTGTATTTTCTGCTGTGCTTGTGCCATTAGAACTTTGATCTTCATGGTTTACATTTGACTGTTTCCTGGATTACTGTTTTGGGACTTGATTACATTGGACTGCCTTAGTGTTTTTCAGCAATTCCTTTTCTTCTTGTGCTCCATGGAGCCTGTTATTGTAGAGTATTTTGTGAAAATAATCATGCCCTTTTAACTAGACAAGGTGTGATGTAATACCCCCCTCTACTTGGCATTTTTGGAAGTGCTTTTGGAACTTATTGCAATGTGTGTGCTTCGGGACTCCTAGTTCACGACAGTTACTTAGTTAACAGAGAATATCTTTTCTTTTAAAAAAACTAACCTTGAATCTCTGACAGCAGCTTCAAATCATTCTGAGCAAGGTAAAGGCGCTATATAAATAAAATGTATTATTTTTTTCTAATGTCTGCCATTCCCAACTACCTTGGAGTGGAGTCAAGCTCAATCAATGTTCTTTCAGGCAAAGAATCATGTGTTGCACGTCTTTCATCCTGGGAAGGAAAATGGAACATTCAAAAAATTAAAACAGAACATTAAAAAAAAATAAGATTAAACATCAGAACCTCAAAACTGTAAAGTACCATAAAAAATAAATGTTAAAAATGTCGACTCACTGGTTCAAGAAAGGGCTCTGTCTGGTAGTATCGGTAAATATCCTTATTTCTCAGCACAAGGAAATGAGCAGCATTAATCATTACTCTTTTTACACCTGCAAGGGAGTGCAACAACCTGGGGCGGTTAACAGATGAGAGGGATGTAACAGAGATGGGCCAGAGGAGAAAGAAAGATGTATGATGATATGAGTGGAAGAGGGAAACGAGAAAACATTGACACAGTTAGAAAGGACAGACCAGGAGAGGAATAAGAACAAAGGCAGGAAAGTAGCCAATTTTTAACCACTGCAGTAGTAATCTATAATTAATACTGGAATATATATTTCCTCCCTCTTACAAATTCATCTTTTCACTAAGACCAATAAACTCTCTTGCTGTATAAAAATATCTAATAGGCATATTTCCTTCTATAAATAACATGACCAAAATAAAAGTGCATATTTAAATTTGTGAACACAAGTATCATTAGACTACATACAAATTGTTATCATTTTATATGGTTTGGCTAACTGACGTCTCTCACGTTATCTCCTACCTGACCCCGTAGTCAACAACAACTGCTTCTTTAGCTGTGCCTGTGATAGCATCGTGATGCTGGAAGAGACCAACATTGCGTCTTGCTTCCGTAAGAAAAGAGTAATCTGACATTGCATAGCGCTTCTCCATCCCCAAGTGACGAGCATGAGCCACAGCCAGACTGAACAAAATCTCTGCTCCCCTATTAAAAGATTCACAGAAAAGTAAGAAAGTTAAATATAAATGACAGTTGTACTTTCCAAACTTAGTTTTACTACTGGCAATATGATTTATACAGTATGAAATAAGTAAAACATAACATGATCAGAAATTCTAGTCATCTTGTTGTTTACGAACAATAATAAATTGTTTTACTTTGGGGTCTAATGAAGAAATATTTGCAACAATAGTATAAAAGGAGCCGACTCACTTTTAAAAATTGGTTTTGTTATATCTTATTAACTTAGCAAGACCAAACTTGCAATGGTATGTGATCGGTGACCACTTGAGAATGTTTCTTCTGGAAAGGCTGATATTGTTTTGGCACAGACACACTTTACCATGGACTAAGAATTTCATTTTTGTTCCTAACAATGATGACTTTATAAAATTCTCTTTGGGTCCAGTTATCTCTTAGAGAACATTGTTAATGTGTTGAATTTCTTCTTCAGTCTTGATCAATCTTGTTATTTAAAATTTTAATTAAGTAAAAATATGTGCTGATAGACGGCTACCTGCCTCACAGTTTTACCCCAACGCTGGGAGATCAACTAAGCCACACAACCAGAACTCCGCTATTGTAATAGCAGCAATATTTAATATTCTTAACAGAAACCTTTCAAGGTTCTACGACCAATACTTCTCCAATTTAACCAACTCACCACAAATCCCAGACCAGCACTCAATAAAAAGCAGAAAGAAAATGAAAAAAAGTGTTTTTACATATTTACAAAAAATACAACAAACCTTTTGACATAACCCCCAAAACAGCAAATATATCACTAACATAAAGTCGGAAATGAGCAAAATAGGGTGTGAAATGCAATCTCGATTAATAACCCATTTCACAATTTTCTTTAATTTGGAGGAGGTCTTTGCAAAGCCGGAAGCCCAAAAGAGTACACAGCCAGCCGACACAGATGATAATAACAAAATGACGACTAAAATCCATATTCCAGCAGATGGCTCCTGTTGCAGATTATCTGTGCTAACATATTGTAGCTCCTCGCTTCATCGTCTGATGATGTTCTCTCTCTTACTCCTTTTCTGGGTTAAATCTGTTTTTGGCAATCAGTCCCATTCGTGCTGTATCTCCTCCTTAAAGGCACTGACCTCCACTATAGGGCAAACCCATAGCAATCCATTTTTTGGTATAAATTAAGGACAGACAAACTAGCAAAAGGCCAATAGTACATGTGGTACCCACTACACTATGTTTGCACATTCATGTACAATCTGACAAATAGTCGTGATTATTTTATTTATTTTTTTTTTTATTGTTGGATGACAACATTTCAACAATGAATTCGACCAACCAGAAACAGTGGAACGTAATCAAGCAGAAGCATTTGAAAGGTTACATCAAAAAATGAACAGGGGTATAAAGAACACACCAACACTACAGCATTAAAAACCCATTGGAACCACCAATGCTCCCTGGATGGGCTTAAGTGCCAAAATCAATTTCACTGGGTAACATTCTTCCAGTGATGACTGGACACTTTCTGCCCTTTGCCAGTGTTACAGTGCCTGCTAGTGACCTCAGATAACACTATAAAGGAGTGACACTTAAGATAAATATTATTTTGAAGCCAAATATAACTTCTGCAGTTTGGACTCACCTCGATTTCAAACAAAAGTATAAAAGACGTCTGGAAAGCTAAATATTATCAATTGTACCATAACCTACACCATAAACAAACCGCAACCCCCTCACCCTAGGCAATATTTGTATAAACTGATAGCTGTGTATGTTTTGTTAGTTATTCCAAAGACAAATGGCCTAACAACATATCCCTAAAATGTATACATGAAGAACTGCACTGGTAGTCACTGTCACTGTTGCATTGTGGGCCTACAAACATAACTATCTGTATAAGCGTATTATATACATGGAGAACAAAATGTAGAAATACCTTTGCATTCAGTGAGTTTAACTTTGTTTCACTCTTTTAAACTACAAAATGTCCTCAATATGCAACAGCTGATCTCAGCCTAACCTAAATCTAGTTTCTGTTTACTTCTCTCTTATGATGCTGAGGAGTGAAGGATTTTAAAAGCAGATCTATCTTTTGGAGAGCAGGGTCTGCTCTTTGGTGGTATGGAAGAACACAATGAAGTCAAGCAACTTTTAGGTAATTGACTTCTTTGCTAGTCAAGATAATGGAAGTCAGTTGCATTGGGAGGACATATCTTAAAATTAGGAATTAGCCCACACAGGAAAGATAAGCATTGTCTCAGGAACCAGCCAAAGAGATTCAGCCACTTGGAATGATCATATGCAAGATGGTTTACTTTGACATTTATAGAGAATCTTTTTTAAGTATGAATGTACACTGCTCAGAACATTAAGGGAACACTTAATCATCATAGTCTAACACCAAGTCAATTAAGCTTTAGGGATTCAGCTTCAGCACAGTCTAAACACCATGGAGAAGATACCAGGAGATGGGTTGTTACACAAAGAGAGTCAGACAGGACTGCAGAAGAGTATGAACCCAGCAGCAGGAACTGTATCTGCTCCTTTGTTTGAGGAGGAACAGCAAGAGCACTGCCAGTGCCCTACAAAATAACCTCCAGGTCATGTTTCAGATCAAACTGTCAGAAACAGACTCTATGAGGGTGGCCTGAGGGCCCGACTTCCTCTAATAGAATCTGTGGTCACAGCCCATCACTGTGCAGCTTGAATGGCATTCGCCTGGCGCCCTGTTCTCTTCACAGATTAGAGCAGATTTACACTGAAATACAAAAGAGTCTGGAGATGCTTTGGTGGACATTATGTAACCTCCAACATCATCCATCATGACCAGTTTGGCGGTAGGTCAGTGATGGTCTGGAGAGGCTAATCCTTGGAGGGTCGCACAGATCTCCATGTGCTTAGGCAACAGCACCCTGATTGCCGTTAGGTACCAGAATGAAATCCTCAGAGCCACGGTCAGACCTTACGCTTGTTAGTATGTTCTGGGTTCCTCCTAGCAGAGGACAATGCCCAGCCTCATGTGGCCAGAATGTGTAGGCAGTTCCTGGATGACAAACGCACTGATGCCAATGACTGGCCTGCATGTCCCCAGGCTCTCCTCATGTAAAGGCCAATCTTCTCGTATCTCCTCCATGCTCTTGAGACTGTGCTGGGAGACAAAGCAAACCTTCTTATCACAGCTTTTATGGATGTGCCATCCTGGAGGAGCTGGAGTACCTGTGCAACCTAAATTGGCTGCAGGTACCACCTCATGCTACCAGTAGTGACAAAGACATTAGCAAAACTAGAGAAGAATCAGCCAGGAAGGATAAGGAGAGAGCAATTGTCTGTGGCCACCACCTGTAAAACCATTCCTTTTTTGGGTGTTATCTTACTGTTGCCACTTTCATATGCACCAAAGCAGATGAAGCTGATTCACAATCACTTATGCTTCCTAACTGGATAGGTGTTAGGTGTTAGACTGTGATGATTAAGTGTTCCTTTAATTTTTCTGAGCAGTATATTTGTCTTGGATACGATCAGAAAGGGCTAAGATTTTTTAGAAAACTTTTGTTAATTACTTTTAGGTTGTTCTATACTTTACAAAAAGAGGATACAGAACTCCAGAAAAACTGTCAAAATGTTTCATATTGTGTTGAAATGTATTACTTTTTACTATAAATTGTCTGTTTTCACAAAAACAATTATCTGATGAAAACTGAGCTCTGCAGTCATATGCGAATAATAAATTAGAAATCAATAATTTCAAGTAGTAATAACCAATTGAAATATTAGTAATATCTTGGCTATATTTTGAAATCAGTTTAAAGGAATACTCCACGAAAAAATGGTACTGACATTGTGTGATATATAGTAATGGCCAGGAGAAATGTTCTCTTTTTTTGTGTAGAAATTACATATTGAATATTCAAATTCAATGGGGCTCTACAGTGACCAATTCTGGACAACAGCAAACAATATGAAAAATGCCCATGGAAAAAAGAAATAAAATGTTCATGTAACTTGTGTCGTAAAATCCACATATCCAATATCCATTCATATGATCCAAAATATTAATAATAATTCCTTTAAAAGGCCACGTTCTAGGTAAACAGGAACAATGTCATTCCCACAGTGTTATAGGAATAAAGATTAGATGTGATTAAAAATATTTCTCAGCCACCACTACCTAACCTGACACCATTATGTAAAAGGCAGGAATCAACCCTGGAAGTGCACCAGAGCACCACATGATGGTGAGCTCATGCACAAGTGACTCTGTTTAATTAAATTTTGGGTTACAGTGAGCCAGAGGCCATCTTGGTATTATTGAGAACAAGGCAGGGACACACCCTGGAAGGAGGTCAGGGCATCACAGGGCACACTCACGTACACATCCATAATCATTCATTTTGAGATAATGTAATGCTACCACCTTAATTGGCATGTGTCTGGAATGCAAGAGAAATAACAGATGTTTAAACAAACTGAAAAAATATTTCTGAAACATGAGATGGGTCTTGCCTTAGGTTTGACTCCAAGATGCGATCCAGGTTCTTATAGAAAGGTCGAGATGTATAGTATCCACTCCAATAATGGTCCTCTCGATCTGCATATACAAAGAAGTCCCCACTCAATGTGGGGTAGTTAGGAGGCTTTGAACCCTGTGCCACACCGTTCTGTTTGTATAAAGCATCAAAATAATCTGAAAGTGTTCCAAACTGGGCCTGAAAAAGAACATAAATCACTAGAATAAAACAGGACACCAACAAACATTCACCTAAAAATAATCCTGAAAACTTAACATCAATTGCAGGGTACTTAAAATTAAACTGTGACGACACCTTAAAAAAAACAACACTGCTAAGTTTAGCATGAACAAGAGATTAAAAAAAAAAGAAGAATCTGACAAGAAATCGTAATCAACATGCTCTTGCTAGTAAGTATAAAAGGTACATACAGTACTGCAAAGATTTCAATAACAGAAATTCAAACATGTAAATTCTTCATAAGATATTTGCAGACAAAAAGGATTAGCATGTATTAGTAACAGAATGATAGGTATATACTTTACATTATATCACTGAAGAATATTTTGTAAAATAGCATTTAACTACTAAATTGGAACCTTTTACAATCTATACTGGTAGTTTTGCCTTTCACAGTAATAATGATTTTTAGTTTTTGTTTAATAATACTGCACATGCCCGGTAGCAGATTTATTTAAAAAAAATAGAGCATTGGCTGGTGCTTATAGTCAAATGCACTGTATAACATCATTTACCGATTATTAACACTGCAATTCCAGTCAAAATTACTCAAAAGAAAACAAAGAAGAAAAACTACATACACAATGATGCTGATAAGCAAAATTATTTTTTTTAAATACTGCACTCAAACCACACAGATTACAGGGGGATAACACACCATAGGTTTCTAACTTTTCAAGTGAAGTCATACCATCTGTACATTATTATAGCATGCTGTGGCATGAAATACCACACCACAGGATCATGGTGCAGCATTTACATAAATACAGAACAGTGAATGACAGGCTTCTTTATCGGAGTTGAACCAACATGTTTTACTTCAATACACAATCGCTTAGTGTGGATGTGTGTGTCCTTTGAGACAAAATCACTGTTGCTCCAACCATGGCTGGTTTCTGACTTTCTCCCAGTTTTGCCAGGAGAGCCCCCGATTCTTTGCAACCTCATACTGGAACAGAGGTTCTTAAAAAATGTCTTGACTAACCCTGCAATAGTTCTTTATGTTCCTTGCTTTGTACCCCAATAAATACAAGTTATCGCTGATACACTAACAACCCAAAAGTGCTTCACTCACTCAGAATATGGAACCGATATAGGGAGTATTTTAAGACAGAGAAGTTTTTATCTGTGGCACCTCTGCATGAGAAGCACCTTTTTCCACCCTTTCAAACATACACAGTTTTTAATGTCTGGAAAACATCTGGGATTAAATCACTTATTGTAGAGATCTGTACACAGACAATGGTCTTTGCATCCTAAGAACAATTTAACTTTCCAGCAACACATTTTTTTCACAACCTTCAAATTAGAAACTGCCCAATTTTCCTCACCTCCTACCTACCTCTATGATCAGTGTTGAGGACTCAGACGGTATTTCTGTAATATATAAAACCATATTACAGTCCCTCCCTTTCAAAGATCCAAGAGTACAGTGGGAAAAAGATCTCTCACTCAACATCTCAGAAAAGAAGTGGAAAGTAGCAATGCAAAGAATTCACTTGTGCTCCATATGCGCAAAGCGTAGAATTATTCAACTCAAAATTATATATTGAGCGCATCTGTCTCGTTTAAAATTATCCAAAATGTTTCCAGGGCAAGATTCAACCTGCGAACGTTGCAATCAAGTTCTGGCCTCACTGGGCCACATGTTTTGGGCCTGCACCAAATTAACATCATTTTGGGCCAAAATGTTTAAATGCCTTTCAGACAGCCTTGGGGTCACAATCCCTCCTAATCCACGGACAGCTGTGTTTGGTGGGCTCACAGAGGGGCTTCAAGTGGAGGAAGACAAACAAACTGTAATTGCCTTTACTACACTATTGGCATGTAGACTTATCTTGCTCAACGGGAAGAATTCTAACTCTCCTCTTCTAAGTCAGTGGTTAACTGATGTTATATACTATTTGAAACTGGAAAAAAAATCTAATTTGCACTTAGAGGATCTGTACAAAACTTTTTCAAAACCTGCCAGGATCTAATCAATAACATTTTAGAATAAGTACTTAAATTGAGGAGGCAGGTTCTCTCCCCTCTTTTACTCCATTTATCTTTATTCATTTATTAATCTACCTATGTACTTATTTTTACTAGCTTAAAGTTTTACTCTGCTGGCCTAGCTCTCTTTCTCAAAGGGGTGGGGGTTGATTTGTTTTGAACCTATTTTTGTAAAACCTGATTTATTTGTATAGAATATTATTTAAAATTAATAAAATCAAAAAAAAAAATGGTGTCTAAAGCAACCACACAACAGTTTTCAGTAAGATTAATAATAAAGCAGCATTTTGAACATTGAAACACAACTAAAGAGGATGATTATTTAAAGAGAGTGCATAACTATTGAACTCAGTGTTCTATTTTTAACTGGCTGCTGTTTACCAAAAAACACTAGCATTAATTTAGTTAACTAAACTCTTCAGTATTATGTTTAGTGAAAGTCTTTTGGTCTAGTTAAATACATAAAAAAGGTATTGGTTTTCACAGATATAAACAGTATTTTTCATTCCATTAATGATAAAGACAATTATCAGTACTACTTTGTGTGGATTATTTCTTTTTTATTTCTATTTCTCTGTTAAGAGCTGTGGAATCAGTACGGCTTTCATAATTATTATGCCACATTTAAGCAAACACTGGACAGGTTCTAAAGGTTTAAAAAATTACACTCTTTTTCTCTGTGTGTCCGCTTCTGATGCATACTGGTATGCAGGTGAGACTTAGGATGCAGTTAGCCACGACACGGTTAAAGGCAGTTATTTTACCATATACTGTATGTTTTTTATATATATATGGCTCCGTGCACAATAATTGGGTCTGTGGTAAAGATAATAAAAAAGGTTATAAAAAAATCACCTTTTGGTGAATTACTGTACTTTAACATCATACTGAAAAAAATGTAAGAAACCCAACCTTTGTTAAAAAATTTGATTCTTTGTTAAAGATAATTCATTGTTGATGAGGGATTATTTTTTCTCAGAATAAATTAAGAAGCTGGAAGTAGCCATCAGAAGATGGGTAAATTGTGCCCATGAAAGGATATAAGTGGCTACTAGCAATACTTAAATATGTCATGTTATTCAAGGGATGACTGATTATTATTATTAATGGGCCCAACATGTACCAGGAAAACATTCTCATATCATTACCCAACCTGGACTATTGATACAAGGCAAACTGGGTACATGGATTCATGCTGATGGCACCATATGTCATCTGTGTGCCTCAGGAGAAACTACAATTCATGAAACCATGCTACATTTTTCTAGTCTTCAGCTGTCTGGCTTTGGGGAGCCTGTGCCCACTGTAGCCTGGCCTTTCTGTTCTTCACTGACAGGAGTGGAACTGTGACGATGTGGGTTCTGCTCCATGCTCCCATCGTTGTTCAGGAGCCCTTGAACCCAACACCGTCGATAATGTCACCGAGATGAGCTAGACAGTAGAGGCAACAACATAGCGTGTGTCTCTCTCTCTCTCTCTTGCACCGACTTGCTCCCTCGCTCCCTGTAACCTCCGTCGTTTTTGTTTCCTTTTTTCTCCTTCTTTCTGATCTTTCTGTCCCCCCTTCCAACCGACTTGCGCTTCTTTTATACAGCAAGGGGCCATAGCAGCTGCAGCACATTAGCCAGGGGAACAATCACGGATGTGGGCAGTTCCTCACCTGTGCACTAGGTGAGAAACGCCCACACCACAGATCGTCCCGTGGCTTGCTATGGCCACCACGCCCCCTCACTAAGCCGCCGCGAGTATGGTGATTATTTATTTAAAAAAACGGCCTTTGCTCAGCGAGCTGTGGACCCATAACACCACAGGAACCTGTTATGGTCTTCTAATGTTGTAACCCTTCTGCCTCAAGATTGGACTTTTTGTCATTCTAAGATGCTTTTCTGCTCACCACAGTTGTAAAGAGTAGTTATCTAGGTTACTGTAGCCACTCTGTTGTAGGACAAAGTGTTGCATTGCCATTTTGCTAGGTTTATAGTGGCACACACAGCCTGTTAAGACAGCAGATTTAACAGGGATACAGAAATCTAGCTAACCTCCACCTGCATTTTTGTGTGAATGAGTACATTTCAGCTCATATCAATACCAGCCCTGTACTTCAACTGATAACAAAGTTATAAATCGGACTTGAGCCGACAACTTGGTAGAGGTTCGTTCAGACAAAAAAGACACCCAAATAGATATTCATCTTAGGCTTCTGACCGCAGTCAGAACCGACCTGAATGTAATGGACCAAATAGTGCTCTTTTAAGAAGGCACTGGTTTTGCAAATTGAAGTGAACTTTGATCTTATAACCCAAGATTACACCTTCCTTCAAAATTAAGTTTAATTCATTTTTTCTTCCTCTCTGTAACCTAAAAGCTGTTGATCTGTTTTATTTCTGAGGAGATAAAGAAAAGCAGACAATGCACTTTCTCCATAATCTGGAGGCTGACAAGCCTCTCTGCCAGTGACTGAGTGCACTTTGACAAGTCTAAGAAGCAGCCATTACTTCCAAGAAGTGAACTTCGGCGCCTACACTCTTGTGCCTTAAACAGTAATGCTGTTCCCTAAAAGGATGCAGAGGACACAGAAAAGATCTAATTATGCAATTTTCATTACGCTATAACTTAAGTTTATTACATAGAAAATCACCTCACGCCAAACTGGAATCCCCGCATAAAATTATCAACAAGATCAGTAAGGCAGCATCATAGTACACTACTGACAAAGGACCAAATAAGAAAATAAGAAAAGCCAAAGATCGTACTAGATTTCTTGGCATGAACCACAAGCAGCAACAACAAATAACTACACACCATTGGGCATAACCCTTAAACTCTTTTCTGTGTTATGTTTGTTTCATCTGTCTTGTGTCCTGCCTTCTATGTCAATATGCAGCATATGCAGTTATCAAATTTCTATAACCCTTCGGTTTATCAACAAATTGCATTATTCTGCTTCTTAAAACAAGTTTGCTTCTATTGCAAGGGTTACAGCTGGAGACCCCGCCTACAGAGAAAGTTATGGAAAATAAAGTGGGAGCCTTACCAGGTTATTTAGCTAATTACTGGCATTGCCAAAGGCAAAACTGATAATTAACTTAATTCCACAATGACAGCTCAAACCAGTCTGGCCATTCTCCTCTCACATTTTCATCAACAAGGCATTTCCATTTACAGAACTGCCACTCACTGATGTTTTTTGTTTATCGTACCATTCTGACTAAACTCTTCAGACTGTAATGTGCAATTATCACAGGAGATCAGCAGTTACAGGAATAGTCAAACCAGCCTGTCTGGCACCAACAATCATGTCATGGTTGAAATCACAGAGACCAAATTTTTCGCCATTCTGGTTTTCTGATGTAAACATTCACTGAAACGTCTGACCAATTTCTGTATGATTTTATGCATTATGCCACTGCCATATGATTGGCTGATTAGATAACTGCATGGATAAGCAGGTGTTCAGATGTTCTTGATAACTTGCTCAGTAAGTGGATACTAGACAGGATTAATCCCATACTGAATGCATATTATAATTTGTCCAGAAATTCTTAGTTGTCTTAACACGTTATACAATAATATTCCATAGGTAATGAAGACAAGCACAAATGAACATGAAAAGTTACTGCTAAAATCATTATAAGATGTTCCCGTCTTACCTGCACATGCATCTCAGGGTGAGAGTTCATGTAGTCAAAAAGCTTTTGATAATTCAGGTACTGCTGGTCCCACTCTTGTGCTTTATCATACCGAAAGTCATCTCCTAGTGGAACCAGCAAAACTTTACTACGGAACAGTTTCGATTTTTTCCTGTACTGATCAAGGAGTAGGTTTGCTCTGGTATGGAGGGAAATGAAGGAAAAATTATCTTAATACAGTAACTTTCAGGAAAAAAATAAATCAATCATTTGGTCAAATGCTGCTAAATTTCTTACTTCCCTTTGCCTATGGAACAGTAAAATTGGTCTAAATTGAAACAATTCCTTGCTGCTACTTAACCCTCAGGTCCTTAAGGGATGCCTTACTATCAGGGGAGAGTGGAGAATTTTGTAAAGATTATAACTGTTTAAAAAAGCTTTGAAAAAACCAAGAGGCCAGTTCTATCTGGGACATGCACTTCACCTATTTTTGCACATTCCCCATATTAAGGATATAGCATACTACAACATTTCCAAAATTCACTTAATCTTAAGCAGGGTGGCAGGGACCAGGGCTTATCCGAGAAAGCATTAGGCACAAGACAGGAACAATCCCCTCAACAGGGTGCCAGCCCACTGCAAGTGAACACACTGGCACACAAAACACACCTACTGGGGCCAATTTAGAGCCACCAATCCACCTAACCTACATATCTTTTGACCGTGGAAGGAAGCTGGGGCATCCAGAGGAAACCCAAGCAAACACAGGGAGAACAAGTAAACTCAGCACAGTGGGGATCCGGGACACAAACCCTGGTTTCCTTACAGTACGGAATATTAAGAACATGGTAAATTGCATTATTCCCTCTGCAGTCCTTACCTCTCTGCAACATTGAGATCTGTGACAGCTCGTGGAGGGATCTTCCAGGGACAGTTTACTCTACCACCGGGAAGCCTTTTAAAATCAAACTGACAACACACCTTAGGATCTGGTCCACATGTATGGGGTATATCATAGCTGTAAAATGGCATCATGTGGCAGAACATATCTGTACTAGAGTCAGGAGCTGAAAACAAATTGTAAAAAAAAGTCAGTGTGTGTAGAAATATAAAAAATGTATCTCATATATTACATAGACTACATCTGTTTGCCAGCCAAAGACACTGCAGGTCTGGAATGAATAAGTATAGTAGTGAAAGTTGTACTGAACTCTGAAACACCAGCCAAATCCCAGGGGCCACTACATCTTTTTTGTAGTTATTTTCAAAATGACATGCTTCTATTTTATTGGAAAAGGCCAGCACTCCCACCCCTACTGACATGCAATATCTGGAAACAAGGCTCCATTAAAATTACGTAATAAAAGAGTACACCACATTAACAAGTAGATGCACAAACAGAAAGACACAACACAGCACCCACAGCAATTCCATAGTGCACCTCATACAAAATATTGTCACACTATAAGCAACAATAAACTAATAAGCACTACTGCAATGAAATTTGAGTCCAAATTCAAGCAAAATGAGTCAAATGGTTACTAAAGAATATAAAAGTGACTCAGCAAAAATTAACAGCCTCCCAAACTTGGCGGAGTGGTGGCTCTGAGGCTAAGGATCTGTGCTGGTATCCAGAAGGTTGCTGGTTCGAATCCCTGTCACTGCCAAAAGAGATCCTACTCTGCTGGGCCCTTGAGCAAGGCCCTTAACCTGCAATTGCTCCAGGGGCACTGTACAATGGCTGACCCTGCGCTCTGACCCCAAGAGGTAAGGCGAACAAAAAAAAAAAAACTATTTAATGAAACCTGGCTTATAGTAACAAAGTAGATTTCCAGGGATCAGTCCATGTTGGAAGTATGCTTCTCATTTAGCCCATACTACAAACCTTTTGTGGTGTAATCCAAATACAAACTAAGAAATTGCAATTGTAACATTTTATCTACCCTGTTTGTGATAGAAATGATTTGCCTCCTCTGTCTGTCTATAATTTTCCCCTTCAATTTTAAATAATAATGATGTAAATAAGCATGCTTGTTGATTCAATGAACCTTAGATATCACGCCTTACTATCAATATGAAGGACACTTACTGCTTAAAGGTTCATTCTTTAAATAAATTTATATCAGAAAAAAAACTGTATACTGTGTATATTTTAAGCATCATGCATTAAAAACAAACACTGATCAAAACCAGTTTGACTGTGGAGCTGTTATAAAGTCAAGTGACACAAACCTTATTTTAAATTGAGGAGGAAGCAGATTTTAACTTTTATGATTCACTGTGTTTGGACTTAACTAAGATTAATAGTAATTCTAGTACTTCACATCACATCAGGTTAGCCTGTTATATTGTAAACCACAGCGCTGCCAACTGAACGACAGTCAGTGACTCACTACCACAGAGGGAGATTTCTCCAGATATTTGTAAATTGAAACAATTACAATTGAAAGTTGGTGTGTTCACCGCCAGTAATGCAATGTAAAGTGAAAAACTGAAACAATATCAAGTTAAGCACCATGTAAGAATAAGTGGTTTAAGCATCATTCAGCTAGATGGTGGAAAAAGGGCACACGTAGTTTTTAGTCTTTCACTTCTCAGAAAAACAGGATTGGGAAACAAGTTGTTTAACCAAATAAGTGTAGGGTATTCCTTTAAGCACGCTCTTACATAAGTGTAGTTTTCTGCCATTTGTTACTGCACTATACATTATACAAGCAAGAGATTGCTTAACTGGTATACTTCTGGTATTATAAAAAGAGTTGTCCTGGGAGGGGGGGCAAAACTTGTTTGCTTTGCCACAGTCACCACATAAAATGTGACAATGATAGAGTCAGATTCTCACAAGTGCTTGCTTAAGTAGAATAGTTATAACACACTCTGTTCAAGGCCTTAATAGTGAAAGCACCTAAGAGGAGCTAGTGTACATCCAAAAGCTGTTCTGTGCCTGTGATGGCAACAGTTACATATGAAGGTGGACACCAGTGGTGAGGAAACATGTGAAGTTTAAAAAAGATGCTTTCTGTACAATATTAGAAGGAGGGTCTCCAGAAATGACTGACTGGGTACTGACATAGGAAGAGCTTGGTGAAGCCTTTTTAAAAAAACAGAAGACATTGTTGAGACATGGAAGTATTACTCAGAGGAACTCCTAAACATGATGAAAAAACCCTCTGTCAAGGTGGCAAGGCCAAAACCATTTATTGGGATTAAGTCCATTTCTGTTGACACAGTCATTATGCTTATTAAGAAGCCCTGAGAAGTGACAAAGCGGTTTGATGCTAAAGGTGCTGAATATCATCAGGATGTTTCTTTAATGTTTTTTTCTCCTGATGGGAAACTCTGAATAATGCTATTATAGATTTTAGATTTGTTTTGAATCCAAATGTGCTCAACAAATAAATCTCTTTTACCCTAAACTGAGTGTAGGACATTTCCAGAACATACAACCTAGTGTGGCAGGTACTTGATGACATTTTTTAAAATTTCAGGTTCTTACCCTAGATATACAGTAAAACCAGTTAGGGGTTGGGACTGAGGTCATGGTGGATAAGAGAAAAGATGGATAACAGATCAGCTACTTTAAAAATGATATGCAGTAGACTAGTTTTTTAGTCATATTTATTTACAAAAAAAAACTATATTAACAAAATTAACTAATTTATATAATATTGTAATGACCAGCGTAATAAGCAAATACAGCTCAGAGGTAGTGGAATTTTCTAGTTTTTACTTGGAGTCTTTGTTATCTGGATTACAGGACGACACCTCACCTGATTCCCTACTCAAAACTTCCTTCCGCCGCACCTTCATTTTTCTCTTAACTTCTCCAGACACTCATCTCCTAACTGGCATGTCTGTTCCTTACAGAACAGAAGCCCTTCACCCAGTCCTATCACTTACATGGCATTCCAGTCTTTCTGTTCCCGCAAGCGCATCACAAGTTGCCTGCACATCACAATATATTAAAAAATTAACATTGACATTAATATGAACACTACTGGTTTCCATTTTTAACATGTTATTCAATTTTGTTGGCATCACGCTTTATATTGTTCACTGTTGTTCTGCCTACTCCATAAATTGAAGTAATATTTGAAGTGCTTTTATCGTTTTGTAAACGTTTAACAATTTCAATTTTTGGTGACAATTCCTATGCCACACGCATCTGTTTATCGGCCATAACAATGTATTGTAGTTTAATGATAACAAATGAGAAAAGTTATGAAATGCTATTAAAGCTGAAGGTATGTAACCAACACTGTGAATTCAAAATGCGGCATGACATGTGGTGCTTGCTGGGGAAAAACACTATGTGCTAGCAGAATGGAGAGATGTTCCAATGTGCAGGACTTGCAGCATATCGTGCAGCAATGGTTATAGGTAGATGCTGGTGTGTGCTATATATATATATATATATATATATATATTACACCGAGCTTTACCTGAAAGCACCTGTAATAACATCCCATTTTTAACTTCTCAGGCAGTGACTTTTGTCAGCACATAGTGCATTCATTTAACGTTTTCCCACAAAGATTCTAAAACTAAAAATAAATCAAAATTCAGTCTTCACTATCAATATACACTAAAAAGTTGAAAATTACATTGTACTAGTCACGTTACTTTTCAAAAAGGGGTAAAAAAAAAAAAAAAAATCCATTTAAAACATTATTTTGTATTTATTGCCCCATGTGTATCTTCAGCAAGTTTCTTCCTAATACTCATGTATCTGAATTTTTCCTTACTCTGCCAAGTGTGTTCCCGTAAAGCCAGCTTCTCAGACTCTATCGTTTCCAGACAACCTTCTCACCTCCTGTCCACATTTAGGCTTCAGGTCTTTGAACTTCAAAGTTTGAAGTAAAATCTTATGTGTGTCACTCTTGCACTTCATCTATGAATCATGTCACCAAAGCCAAACTGACTAATCACACCAAGGCCAAAGTGACCAGATTGTTCTAAGGGAACACACACACACACAAACACACCCACACACAGACATTAGCGTTTTATTATTTAGTAGATTAAAGCATCCAATATATTTTTCTCATACTTGTGTAATTAAATTTCAGTCACTTTCTCCCCCAAAATTAAATGCTAAACAATATTAAACTAAAATATTTCCATTTGCTGCATGATGTAAGTATGAATTTCTCAAAAGCTAATCAAATTGACATTTTAATTTTCCCAAAAGATGAACACATTTTACTATAGACAATTATAATAACTTTTTATAAGCTGGATACACTTTTAACATAGTAAAATATAAAAGCATGTGCTTTAGTAGCTTATTTTGAGTGGGTTTCACCTTACTATTTTTAAATTAAAAAATACATCACTGATTATTTATTTTGTGTCATTAAAAAAATGTTTTTAGGGGGAAGTAGTAAAACTTTACTATGTATCTTTCAGGCTGTTGCTGCTACACTAATGCTTTTAACCCATCTCTGGCAAAATAAAGGTGGAAATCCACTTGCTGTTGCAAAATATTTGTGCAAAAGTCACATAACATATAATTTAGTCATCCCATATGATCAAATTTAAAGATCACATTTATTTAATGCAACCTGTTTTCTATATTGTATTTGTGGAAAATGTTACAAAATTTCAATAGTCAGAAAGAAAAACTATGGGTCATGGGTAGCTGCCATTTTGTCACGAGTAACCACTGCATTCAATGGGAATGTATTGCGTTTGGTTAGAGAAATGTGTTGCAGTGGGTTGCCGCAGGTTGATTAAGCTCCGCTATGACAATCAGTGATGATTCTCAAAGGCCTCCCATGGCAGCGATTATCCAAGAGCAAATGATCTCCCTCCAAACTACTCCCCCTGTCCCAAACCCAATCTGACAATCATCATGGAATGAAAATAGGAAGGGCATGATTGGGTCACGAGAAAATAAAGTTTAAGAATCTCTGGTATAAGGCTAAAGGAAGAATAACTTGGCTCTGAAGATATTGTGTTGTAACTGACATTACACTTACAGTGTCTTAACATATGATAACTTGATCAAGAGGTTTGCAAAATAATTTTAAAAATGTCTGGTAATCATGGTATCTGAAATTTTGAATGTAGTGAAATGTTCCTTAACAAAAACCTAGTCTGAGTTTAAACAAGCTAAGAATTTAAATGATCTAGATACCCCAGGCCTGCCGCCACATGAACTCCAGGCTATGAGTAGCAGAGAAATGCTTTTTCACAGAATAATGGACCCTCTGGATTAACATGCTGGTAAATTTGGACTTCTTAAGCAGATAAGCCATTGTGGGACTGTGTCCAAACGGATCAACTGCCCAACCAGAACGGGGGGTCACACCTGAAATACAAGAAAAGAAAAAAGAAAGTTAAAGACCGGAAATTCAACACTGTAAATCACAGATACCAGAAATATCAATTATTCTGGACAGTTGGAAAAATATGTACCACACTTGTTTACAATCTGTGCTTCAAAAATATCTAAAACAAATCATACAAAGAAGCAAGCTCAATGTAATAAAATATTGGATTCACTAATAATATATATTCCATATATCCACTTATTGAACTTGCTTATATCATAATAGGTTTTTGATAAATTAGAATCTAATCCCAGCAGCACTATACACCAAAACCCAGATGTACAGGGGCCAATTTAGAATTGGCAATTAGTCTAACATTTATGTCTTTGGAGTGTTAAGATAAACAGAGTATGAGAAGAAAATCAACATGGACACGGGATGTACAGACACAAAAATAAACTGAAATCTGTTGAGATTTGAGGCAGAAATGTTAACCACTACATTACCCTGCTACCGATGCTGCAAACTATCAAAGTAAATTTGGAATATCCAACAAATCCATGTAGACAGTAGTTGAGGAATGCTATTACAATTTTTCCAAGAAAAATGCAACTGCAGAGCTGATATTAATCCATCTATTTTAAGTACACACTTAATTCAATCAAAAGGAGCCATGGCCAAACAGGGTACAGTACATTACAAGAAATTGTTTTGTGTTACTTTTAAATTTAGCAAAATTAACATTTTTTTTTCAGTCACTGACACCAAATAGAATAGATGCACAATTCCCCATAACTTTCCTTCAAACTCCTTTGGTTATCATTACCTGATACACAAAAATTGCAGATCTCCTAAACTCTCTGAATAATTGCAAGCACAAATACAATAAACCTTATAATGTCATACACAAAGCACTGCAATTTAATACATAAAACTGCAGCCACTACAATGATGCAAACATACAATATGGCTAACATGGTTTAAATATACAGTACTAGCAAGCTTAATTGTTCACACATAGTTTTAGATATGCAATCTACCAATATGAAAACAGTAATACAGTTTGAAAACATACATACATAAAAGGACTCGGTACGTTTTTTTTAGAATGTCTGGTGAGATGGACACTAATAGTATTAAGCAATAATCAGAAGAACAGTAAGAATGAGAGAAGGTCAAGAAAGAAGAACAAGACGACAACATTTTACAGATTGAGATACATGCAACAATCACAGACCATGTTCTTGTTCATGGCATGAAAATGAGAGAAGCTGTACGAAGAAAGCAGCCATATCTAAGCCACTGCTTGGTTACTTCGATAATCATGATGTTCAGAGAAGAAAATATGCAATTCATATTATTGTATATTGTATTGTGTGTCTTTTAGGAATAGAAAATATTTGAAGACTCTAAAAGCCATATTCTATCTTAGATTAGAATAGATAAATATTACTAATCCCAAGGAGAAATTCAGATGCATACAGCAGCAGGAATACAGAAAACAAGGTTACGAACTCAGAGGACTAATAATACAGCAAATCAATCTACTGGTAAATAAATGAAAATAAATAAATGAATATTGTGCAGATATTTCAAAATGAACTTAATGAGTACATCAAGAGGAAGCTTTAAATTGCCCAATAGCAGTGGGCAGAAAAGAACCCTAGAGGTGCTTCTTATTCTTAGCACACTGTGGTGGAAGGAGCCCGTGGCTAAAAGTGTTCAAAGGGAGCACCTCCTGGAAGGCATGGAGGGAATTTTTCATGATGGCATTCAATTTTGACACCATCCTCTTTTCCACAGCATAATTATTTAAGTGTTTAAGAGAAAGGCAAACTCAAGTAACTGGAACAACATACTCCAAGAAGATGAAAGGGTCATCCAGAGTACCATTTACTGTGTTCTTCAACGCAAAAGATTGCAAATTCCACATTCCAACAAGACACTGCCAGAGTAAAAGACCTATGTTATTAATATATATGTTCTACCAGATTTGTTTTTAAAGAATGCAAAAATTTGCTTAGTGACAATGATGCCGTCATTTTTAAATCCAGAAGCACTGCTGACATAACAAATTGTGACTTCTGGACACCACGAGTTCAAATACCAAAAATGTAACACAAATAATGAGAACATATAAAGAAAAGGCTAAAATCATTGTAAAATGAAAACTATACTAATATCATGAAACTATAACATTAAACCATTACTTCCTTTTTCCCGTAATTTGGGCTGTCTGCACTAAACTGTGTTGCTGACATTGTAATTGTTGATGGTGTTCATTATGGCCTAACTAAAACGTTTCACTGGATTACAGTGTAAAATACCATTCTTGAAGTATAACAACTAAAACTGAACAACAGCATAGACAGCAGGAGCAATCTGTGGACATTAATACATTTGATACAATTACATTTCTCATATTTTCCTAAAATAATAAACTGTCTAATAAACTGAAAATTTAAGACCACCCATTTTTAGCTGTAAAAAGAAAAGGAAATTGTTTTATGTAGGTATACCATAAGCTTTTAAAAATGTTATAGGCATTTATAAAGTGAATTATGGAAATATTATTCAGGTTATCAATAATATCCACAACTGTGCAGACTATAGAGAAAATAACAAAGAAAACATGAAACGTTCATTTGGGTAATTCCATGTCAAATCATCACACTTTTGGACTTTTTTTTTTTTTTTTTAAATTGCACAGACCTTGGATCAATATTAAGGGAGATTTAAGCTAACAACGTTTAAACAATATTGGAAGGGATTATGAATTTGACTGGCTGTGTCTCCCTAAATATAAGTTGTACAGAAAAGATTCCCATATTGTTTTAAAGCTCTTCTCCAACTCTGTATTTTGCGTAAATAGTATGCTATCCCCAAAATGAAACGCTACTATGTTATGAGTTATTATAATATTAAAAACTGAATAGCGAAAAAACCTAAATTTTAAAATTGGTCAATTGTTTTTACTAAAGCTAGCTTATGTCATGAACATCTCCAGAAAATTTGGTCTTTGGCTTTTAAGTTGTTAAGTCATAATTCTCGCCACCATGTTAAACACATAGTTCAATGAAGAAATGAAAAACTTTCTACAACGACATCTGAATCATTAAATTTTCAGCTACCCCTTTAATTACAGTTTTGAGAACTTCATCAATACACAGCAGGAATGAATGTTTAAGAAATGCATTAGGATCTTTTGACCCTGAACTAGATTTAGCAGGTTTGATAATGAAAGGATGATCTTGTTTAACCATTCTCACCAACATTTTCTTAATGTCAAAGGTGAGTTTGTATGATGAATTATATTGTGTGCAAATGCTTAACAAATGGGCACAGAAAACCAAAAAAAATGCCTCCATTTTACGTATAGAAAAAAATAACTATATTTACCAATGTTTTTCTTGAGCCACTGGTGTCCTTCAATCAGTTGATCGATCATTGCAAAGTAATGTGCATTTGCTTCATCAGTCATTACCCAGCCTCCAGTAACCATCTCCAACTGGCCCCCCAGGATTAACCTAATGGAAGAGATGAACAATGAGCACATACTTTTGTTTTCAAGTTGATTTGTCAGTTTATCCCAATGCAGAAACAGCTTCTGCCTTTTAAGACTTTTACCATCTAATCTGATAAGATATTTTAACACAGAACTAAAAGAAACAAAAAAAATTTGGCAGGCTCAAAGCTAATATTTCTTTTATCAACAAAAATGTACATCAGAACACTCTTGTGAAGATTGGTTTAACTTCAAAACCAGAGGTCATCTTAACTGTTTAACCATCACCACTTACAATTAAATTAAATTTAATTAAATACAAACACTTCATTAGCACTTACTTGCGCATGGCCTCTTGTTTTTTTGAATCAACACTCTCCCACCACTTGGCAAAGAAAGATATCTCAGACCAGATGAACTTGCGACGTGGATCTTCTGCTAGTTTCACCACCATGTTATTGAAGATGTGCTGTGTCTGGTCCAAGTAGTACTTATCAAATGTTTTTACCCAGCCTTTCAAATAAACAGTAAAGTTTGACGTTTTGGAACAACAAAAAGCATCAAAGTATAGTATATAATATTTACTGCATATTTCAAAATAACCGACTTAATCATTAATGAAGAAATACTCTTATGGAAGATTAAATACTAGACCTTCATGAGACAGAAGTTAAGAAGTGTTTGCATTATTAGAAGAACTTTTTTACGTTTTGAAAAGGGAAAAGATGCAACTATTTAAAACTCAATAATAATAAATCTTAATTGCTATTGTTCCTTTAAAAAAAGTAATACTAACAAATTATAAATCAAGGTAGATGACCATATTCACATGTTAAAATATGCATTTTCCCTTGGAAGCCACATCTATACTAATAAAAGGCAAAGCCCTCACTGACTGACTGACTGACTCATCACTAATTCTCCAACTTCCCGTGTAGGTAGAAGGCTGAAATTTGGCAGGCTCATTCCTTACAGCTTCCTTACAAAAGTTGGGCAGGTTTCATTTCGAAATTCTACGCGTAATGGTCATAACTGGAAGGTATTTTTCTCCATTTACTGTAATGGAGTTGAGCTTGAAAGCCGTGGGGGCGGAGTTTCGTGTGACATCATCACGCCTCCCACGTAATCACGTGAACTGACTGTCAACGCAGTGTGTAGAAAACCAGGAAGAGCTCCAAAATGCGCTGAAGAAAACATGCATTATATAATTGAGAAGGCAGCGAAACAATAAGAAGCGAGCGAGTGACATATACTACCATATTCATGAGTGTTGCTACTCCGGAAACAAAGCAAGGTGTAAACCTAAACTTTAAGTTAATAGACAGGCTGCCGCTGGCGTTTTTCATGCCCAAGGGTAATGCGGGATACAAGTTTAATGAGAGGACGCAGGATATAAATAAGAGTTTTGATCACTTTGTAACTAAGTTAAAATTGCAGGTGAAGGGGTGTGCTTATGCAAATTCCGAGAGACTGTGTTTGTGGGGGATTGACAGTTAAGGCGGGTGGGGGAGTCGCGTCATCATATCCCCTCCCATTTACCTCATTTCGCTCTGAGCTGAGCTCCGCGGCTAACGCCGTCTTCCGAATCAACTTCGTCACACTGCCACCAAATACACACAGAAAAATCCACAAGTTAATACACACGCGGTCTCTAGAGTTTCTCCACACTGAATCCTCCAGACACTACTTACAAAAGGTTACATTGACAATCGCACAGCTGAGAATCTTCGATGCATGTGCTCCATAACGCGTTAAAAATATAAAGTCACTGTGGGAATAAATAAAGTCAAAACTTGTTTCTGAATATATAAAGTCAAAACTTTAATATATAAAGTCAGCGCTGGAATATATAAAGTCAAAACTTGAATATATAAAGTCAATCCCAAATATATAAAGTCAAAACCTGAGTATATAAAGACTGCGTTGGAATATTTCGGAATATATAATGTAAGCGCTGGAATATATAAAGTCAAAACTTAAATATATAAAGTCAGCGTCGGAATATATAAACTCAGCGCTGGAATATATAAAGTCAAATCTTGAATATATAAAGTCAGCGTTGGAATATATTGTCACGCTTGGGTCACAGATTTGCACAGAGACACAGGAGGTCGTAGAAACAAGAAGGATGTTTATTCAAACACTGCAAACACATGAGCTTAAACGTGCTCCATGACAAGTCAGAGATGACAGTTCCGCTAGGAGCAGAGAGAGAGAGAGCGATAAAAGCAAGCAAACAATCAATTTTCAACTGACAGGCGCTGCACAAGGCTTTTAAGTTAGCGGAGTATCGCGCTAGGTTTGCATTACGCGTTATAGCGCAAGTGAGAAAGTAAGGAGCAATGTGAGGGTAGTCTGTGTTTCAGGGGTTGTGGTTTTCCCAGAGGCGTCTGTATCTTCTTGGGGTGCGATCAGCCCTCCAGCTCACACCCTCCCCCTCAGCTATATTCACATTTCCGTGAATCAAGCGACTCTCTGTACCAGGTTCATTTGGTCTTGATAATACGTCTGCGTTGACGTGTTCAGAACCTGGTCGATGTTTTACTGTGAAACGGTAAGGTTGTAAGCCCAGAAACCATCTCATGAGGCGAGAGTTTGTATCTTTCTGTCGGTATGACCATTGAAGTGGAGCATGATCAGTTACCAAAGTGAAGTTTCATCCCCACACGTAATAGCGAAGCCCTCCAGCTCACAATATAAAGTAAGCGCTGGAATATATAAAGTCAAAACTTCAATATATAAAGTCATCGTCGGAATATACAAAGTCAGTGCTGCAATATCCATCCATTTCCCAACCCGTTGAATCCGACCACAGGGTCACGGGGGTCTGCTGGAGCCAATCCCAGCCAACACTGGGTGCAAGGCAGGAACCAATCCTGGGCAGGGCAAATGCATCATTTTCAAAACATTAACCGAACAGTGTTTTTTTAATTTATTTTTCTGAATACGTTTTTGTTAACTTACTTCAGTTCAGAGCCGTTTCAATCAATATATTTTGACTTTCACTTTATATAATCAGGAATGACTTTATAAATTCCGACGCTGACTTTATATATTCAGGTTTTCACTTTATATATTCCAGCGCTGACTTTATATATTCTGACGCTGACTTTATATATTCAAGTTTTGAATTTATATATTCCAGCGATGACTTTATATATTCAAGTTTTGACTTTATATATTCCAGCAGTGACTTTATTTATTCAAGTTTTGACTTTATATATTTAGAAAAAAGTTTTGACTTTATATATACCGACTAGACTTTATGTATTCAAGTTTTGACTTTATATATTCCGACAGTGACTTTATATATTCGGGTATGACTTTATATATTCAAGTTTTGACTTTATATATTCTGACGCCGACTTTATATATTCAGAAAATCAATGTATTTGCCTGTTTCGCACCCCATAGTATATGTGTGTGTGTGTGTATATATAT
>JANRMT010062829.1:30679203-30754425 GCA_026402145.1 Polypterus bichir lapradei
AAAAAAAAAAAAAAAAAAAAAAAAAAAAAAAAATCCAGACGGCTGGAGAGAAAAAATAAAATCTGCAGGGGTTCCAGGCCACGAGACTGCCCAGTCCCCTCTGGGCAAAAAGGGAATGGCATTTTTAATTTTACTTAGGGTCTTACCTGTCTACAGGTAAAACAAAATGGATACTGTAGAAATAAAACTGTACCTGAAAAAAAAACATGTTATAGGAGAGGAGTGCCACAGCTTAAGAAATTATGAAATGTATGCAAAGCTAACTAAACTGACTTACTGGTAAGACTAAAAAAAATAATTCTGCTGCTTACATATTAGCACATCTTTAAATGCATTATATTCTTAAATGTTAACACAGTTTTCTTTATATCACACCACTTGCACAATCACAAGAACTGTCAAAGCCACTATTCACAGAACATGCCAGTTGGTGCAAAGTGCAACCTAGGAATATATAGATCACAGGCAAAAATAAATATGAAAATTAGGAAAACTGTTTGAAATAAAAATGTAAAAACAAATCACAACTGCATTTAGTCCTGTGCCATTAATGTATGTTTAACGTTGGTCAGAAAAGATCATTGATTCATGTGCTCAAATTTGTTACAACTGATGAATTGCTGTGTGGCATTGTTAAAGGTGTTGGGAGAAACTTAATCTAATGCCATGGTTGTTGGAAGTGGTTGCATCAAAGATATAATGGTGTAAACAGTAGTCTGTTAGCAACAAGTGTGACCTCTGTTTCAAGAATATGTGTGAGATGTGTGCAGAATGCTGATGTAGTATGCTAAACATAAATTTAGATATCAACAATGTATTTGTGTTAGACAAAGTACAGAAATTCTACTACTTTGGTGACATGTTGAGTGCAGTTGGATATTCGGGCACAGCAGTGACAGCAAAAGTGAGAGGTGCATGAAAGAATTTCTGGGAGATGTCCCCATTTCTATTTCTGTAGAAGACATTTTGGCATTTAAGGGAAAATTTTATGAAAGATGTGTTAGGACTAATATGCTCAATGGGAGTGAGATGAGGCTTGGTGATGGTGGTACAAGAAGGAAACTGGAAAAACCAGAAACAAGAATGATCATGTGGATGTGTGAGCATTATCAACATGTTCAAGTTAAATGAAAAGTTAAGAGGAAGACTTTGCATCGAGGTGATGAGCATTGTGCTAAGGAGAAACAGACTAATGTAGTGTGGGAAGATGATGAAAAGAGTGGGTCTCATCCCCAAATAATGTTGAGGACTAGGAAGACTGGGGAAAAAAAAGTTTTACGAGCAACTGGCTAGTATGTGTAAACATGGGAATCCATCCATCCATCCATTTTCCAACCCGTTGAATCCAAAAACAGGGTCACGGGGGTCTGCTGGAGCCAATCCCAGCCAACACAGGGCGCAAGACAGGAACCAATCCTGGGCAGGGCGCCAACCCACCGCAGTGAGGGAAATGATCATAAAATCCGTGAAAATGATAACTTAGAAAAATGGAACGTGACGTTACTAGTGTATATGTACGCACATATTTACCCTGCAATGAGCTGGCACCCCGTCCTAGAATTGTTCCTGCCTCATGATTGATGCTTGTTTGATGCTTGCTGGGACTGGCACAGCCCTGGGTGGATCAATAGATGGTTGGGAGACTTAAACATGTATAATGAAGATTTTTCATCCATCCATCCATTTTCCAACCCGGTGAATCCGAACAAATGTTCCTTAAAAGTTTTGAGGAATCTGCGTTCTAAGCTTACAGCTGGTTTTACATTCATTACAGACACTTATTGTGCGGCTATTGGTTACGTGGAGAACAGGAAAAGACAGGATTTGGAGGTTGGTATGTTTGACAGAGGCAGTACTGCTACAATAAATTATTCCATCTAGGATCATGCCCGTTCCAGCAAGCATCGTCCGCAAGACCGGAACAAACCTGGGATGTGGCGCCAGCTCATCAATACCACTGTGCCACCATATTCCTGCATGTTTAATACATGCTTTAATGCATTTCACCATGAAAATGATATACATTTTAGTATTCTAAAATATTCAGAGAGCAATAATATCATGAAGGTAATGTGTTCTTTGTGGCATGCTCCTGTCAGAATAAGAGAAAGCCCATTTAAGAAGCACGTTGGGATTAATGACTGGGTAAGGGAACACTTAGAATACGAAACATTTAACGCTCTACTTCAGTTACGATGGGGTATGAGAAACTGTAGTAAATTAAACATTTATATTAAGATGAAGTTTATGATGTTCTACTTTAATGATAAAATTAACTACAAGATTGAAGTAGAAGTTTTGAGATTAAAGTCGACATTTTGACTTTAATCTCAACATGGACCTCTTTCTTGAGACGCTGGGCTGCGACATTGACTTTGATGTATGACTACTACTTTTTTATTTATTTCGGGCATTGTGCAACTTTCTGAATTTGAACTTTTGACTGCCTCTGCCACGTTGTACCACTCCAACAGTTTCCTTCTGTTGCTTATATCACTGCTTAGGCCACCAAATAATACATTTTTTCACCTACACTTCACTGAGCAGGACCTCCATTTTGCATTTGCTGAACTTTTTATTTTCTACACGTGCTTTAGCCATTGTCTTTTAACAAAACACTGAACAGAAAGGGCTGTTTATATTGATTTTCATATTCAAATAGGCGGAATTCTGGGAAGAGTCGGGGTGGAGTTTGTGGAGCATGTGCGTTAAAATTTATGTTTACTAGGATTTATAAAGGGAAAGTCATTAGAACTTTGCCTGTGGACAGTTTTATGCATCTTAATTTTTTGTGCATACACATATTACTAGTTTTGTCTGTACTCCATCTTTTAGTGTATATTCTACACAAGGCATAATACACAAGGCCCTTAGATACTCCTTGCACATTCTCATGAGGTTTTCTTTTAGTTCAACCTACATCTTAACAGATAAGATGGAGAACTGGGTGACATGCAATGCTTCATGAATTTTACAAATTAACTTGACACACCAGTTTATTGGAAAACCTAATAAACAAAGAAAAGATTTTGTAACTGTGTATATGCTTGAATGTTCAGTGTGTTAGTTTAAAACATGTAGTTAGGTGAGCAAGTAACACAAAAATAAATTATACAACAACAACAAAAAAAGCTATTTTTCCAGAGACTGGAAGAAAGTGTTCTTCTAAATTGGGGTCCACATCACAATATGTTTCAAAATTATGTTAGAAAAGAAACGCAAGTCTGGCACTTTTCTACATGTATGTCAAAGTAGTTCAGGAATTAAGTATATGCTTAATTTTTTATGCATTTTTAAACTTAACAGTCTTTAAAATAAGATGTGCATGGTGAGACTATACCATCAAGTATACAAACTATAAAAGGAACTCTTTAAAAAAGTGAAAGGAAAATGCAGATCAGTAAGTGTGTACTTCTTAGTTGTACCCTGTGTCAACACAAAACATCTTAACTGAGATTTTGAATTTTAAAAATAAGCTTTCAAAAGACAGAGTAAGAAACAGATCTATTCATGCACTATCCTCAAGCAGGGTAAAATCAATCCAGGTAAAGCCCTGAAACCGTAATTTATTTAACTATAAATTATTTAACAAAATTGCAGGCCTTAACCAAATCTGTTTGCCATGATGTTCCTCTTGACGTTTGCAATAAACAATGCTAACTGCCATTAGACACTTTTCAGATTAGGGTTATTTAACTTAATGACACTAATTTGACTGCCTTCGTGGAGTGACTTTGCCCTGTAAGGTAGCTGCTTGTGGGATGCAACAGATGGAGGAAGAAGCAATTTTGAAGAAAAACGCGGACACAACTCCTCATTAAATTCCTTATTCCCACCATCATATTTGTACTACTCTGACTGCATACCTAAGTAGATGCACTCTGCTCAATGAAATACCAAATTTATGCAATGTTCCCTAGAAATTTCATTCATCCATCCACTCATTTTTTAACCTGCTTATTGAGTTCAGAGTGACAGAGACCTGGAGCCCAACACAGAGGCACTGGCCGCAAGGTTGGTTCTCTACTGATTTGGAAACAAAATTACAATGAAAACTTCAAACAAAGCAGTTGCCCTTATAATACTAATTGACTAAATTATTAAGTATTTACCATAACACTGTCAAAACAAATGAAATGAGTAAACCTAAGACTTTATACTAAACCATAAAGATTATAAATAGGGGCTTTATTAATCTTGACCAACCTTTAAATCACTTTGTTCCTCATGGCTCCCAAGGGCAAACTGGCAGTCTTGTGGCATGACAGAAAGGAAGCTGGAACGTATATCAAAGGGAATAATCCAGGACCCATTAGAGTTTCGGAATGGCAGCTGCCCACCAGTTGCACCTGCACCTACTGCTCCTCCTCCTCCTCCTCCTCCATTCTCTGTGAGTTCCAACACTGAATCTTTGATATGGCTGATGATCTGATGGTTTTCCTCCAATAGTTGTTCTAATTGTTCAATGCGATTCTGTAGCACTGAAATTTGGCTCTGAAAACAATACAGACAAATCAAATTCCAAGAACTTTAGTTTTTAGCTAAATTAGATTATTTCAGGTTATTCCACCCTAAACACTCTTAATTTACTTAAGACTTTAAATCATAAAATATTTATGGTTCATTAATAAAAGAAGCTCACTTTTTATCTCTTAATTACTAACTACTTGCACAATATATTTTATATATGATACCAGAATAATTATCTAACTGATCAATAGTCTGCAGCAAGAAAGCAGACAGGCTCCAAAATGTTTTTTTGCCTTGCAACACTTGATAATAAAGTGAAACTCTCACTGCAAGATAAGAGTAGTGTGGTTTTCCTACAATTTCATTACTGCCAGACTCCTGTAGAGCGATATAGTAAAAGTCTACGATATACCAACCAGCCTTAAGACACCACTGCATATCTGTATCATTTGAACCATGAGAAAAATGACAGAAAAAAAGCAACCTCTCCAGTCCTCCACCCCTAAACAGTTTCCAAAAGTTTAAAAACGATTTCAAGCTGGTGTCATAATAATAAATTTTATTTAAAAGTGATTTTCAAAATAAACTGGGACATTGCACATAAAAAATACAAGGACACCATACATAAAAAAAAAATACAAAAAGTAATAAAAAATTAACATTAAACAATTCCAGTTAAACATTCATAATTTAGCAGAACTAAACAACTAACAAAAAACAATGCAAAAAATATACATTTAAATTTAGTTTTAAAAACAGAAAGTGTAGTACAAGTATGAAGCTCCAGAGTCAGGGCATTCCACAACCCTGGACCCACTACGTTAAAAGCTGTGTCACCCATAGCACGGAATCTGCACAGAGAAATGGGCAACACAATAAAGTCAGCTGAACGATGTGAGTGCGATTGAGCATATGGACTAAAGAAAACAGATAAGGTGGGGTTACACCATAAAAGGCCTTAAAAGCAAATAGGCGAAGTTTACTTTGAAAATGACATTGTCTGTCTATCCTGTTCTGTATTTAAAGTGTAGAAGTAACATGCACCCAATGTTTTAAATGTGTTAGGACCTATGCTACTGAATTTTGCACAAATTGTACTTTGTTTAGGCTCTGAGCAGAGACACCAGATAAAACCATTTTGCAATAACAAGTCGTGAGGTGACAAAAGCAAGAATCAGGGTTTCAGTTTCATTATCAGAAAGAGAAGGATGCAGCCTTAAGATTTGCTTAAAATCAAAAAAGGCTACCTTAGTGATATTATTGATATGTAGTTCAAAGGAAAGTGAATAATGCCAAGATTTTTTAACTTATTCAGAAAAAGATCTAATAAAACCTGAGATTTCCATGAGAAAAAAGGCCATTTTCGTAAGAGATGAAATAATTTTGGCCTCTGTTGTTTCACTATTTAGTTTAAGAAAAGTTGCAGTCAACCAGTGTTTTACATCAGCCAAAAAGGCAACCAATGCAGGAGGTGGTAATGCATGTGTGAGTCCTGTACGCAGACAGACATGAGTTATCATCAATATAACAGTGAAACTGTAAACCATGCTGTCTAATAACGGCACCAAGAGGAAGCATATACAGTGGCTTGCAAAAGTATATGTACTTTTCCACATTTTGTCACATTACAGCCACAAACATGAATCAATTTTATTGGAATTCCACGTGAAAGACCAATACAAAGTGGTGTACACGTGAGAAGTGGAACGAAAATCATACATGATTCCAAACATTTTTTACAAATAAATAACTGAAAAGTGGGGTGTGCGTAATTATTCAGCCCCCTGAGTCAATACTTTGTAGAACCACCTTTTGCTGCAATTACAGTTGCCAGTCTTTTAGGGTATGTCTCTACCAGCTTTGCACATCTAGAGACTGAAATCCTTGCCCATTCTTCTTTGCAAAACAACTCCAGCTCAGTCAGATTAGATGGACAACGTTTGTGAACAGCAGTTTTCAGATCTTGCCACAGATTCTCGATTGGATTTAGATCTGGACTTTGACTGGGCCATTCTAACACATGGATATGTTTTGTTTTAAACCATTCCATTGTTGCCCTGGCTTTATGTTTAGGGTCGTTGTCCTGCTGGATGGTGAACCTCCGCCCCAGTCTCAAGTCTTTTGCAGACTCCAAGAGGTTTTCTTCCAAGATTGCCCTGTATTTAGCTCCATCCATCTTCCCATCAACTCTGACCAGCTTCCCTGTCCCTGCTGAAGAGAAGCAACCCCAGAGCATGATGCTGCCACCACCATATTTGACTGTGGGGATGGTGTGTTCAGAGTGATGTGCAGTGTTAGTTTTCCGCCACACATAGCGTTTTGCATTTTGGCCAAAAAGTTCCATTTTGGTCTCATCTGACCAGAGCACCTTCTTCCACATGTTTGCTGTGTCCCCCACATGGCTTGTGGCAAACTGCAAACGGGACTTCTTATGGTTTTCTGTTAACAATGGCTTTCTTCTTGCCACTCTTCCATAAAGGCCAACTTTGTGCAGTGCACGACTAATAGTTGTCCTATGGACAGATTCCCCCACCTGAGCTGTAGATCTCTGCAGCTCGTCCAGAGTCACCATGGGCCTTTTGGCTGCATTTCTGATCAGCGCTCTCCTTGTTCGGCCTGTGAATTTAGGTGGACGGCCTTGTCTTGGTAGGTTTACAGTTGTGCCATACTCCTTCCATTTCTGAATGATCGCTTGAACAGTGCTCCGTGGGATGTTCAAGGCTTTGGATATCTTTTTGTAGCCTAAGCCTGCTTTAAATTTCTCAATAACTTTATCCCTGACCTGTCTGGTGTGTTCTTTGGACTTCATGGTGTTGTTGCTCCCAATATTCTCTTAGACAACCTCTGAGGCCGTCACAGAGCAGCTGTATTTGTACTGACATTAGATTACACACAGGTGCACTCTATTTAGTCATTAGCACTCATCAGGCAATGTCTATGGGCAACTGACTACACTCAGACCAAAGGGGGCTGAATAATTACGCACACCCCACTTTGCAGTTATTTATTTGTAAAAAATGTTTGGAATCATGTATGATTTTCGTTCCACTTCTCAAGTGTACACCACTTTGTATTGGTCTTTCACGTGGAATTCCAATGAAATTGATTCATGTTTGTGGCTGTAATGTGACAAAATGTGGAAAAGTTCAAGGGGGCCGAATACTTTTGCAATACACTGTATATAATAACAAGTAAAGAGCCAAGAACTGAACCCTGAGGGACACCATGAGACAAATACTGTAAATATAAATATAAAAAAGCCCTCTTTAAAGCTCACTCAGAATACTATTCTACAATAATAGATAGCAATAAAAAAAAAATCTTCGGGTACTGTTTAGAACAGTGGCTAAATTAACAAATGGGAATTCAGATCTACAGTGCAAAATACCAACAGACATTAGCAGTACCGACTTTATGAACTCCTTCAATGAGAAAATTAAAAATATAAGATCCCAGATCTCAGCATCACAGTACAAACCAAATACTATCTAAGCAGACCCTGCCGCACATTGCATTCAGCACAGTCATTTTAATCCTGTAAATGAGCAGGAAGTCTTAATTTTAATTTCTAAAATGAAGCCCACTACTTGTTCCCTAGATCCAGTGCCAACAACACTAGTAAAAAGTGCCATGGATGTTCTTGCAGAGCCTATTCTAAACATTATCAATAGTTCATTATTGCATGGCACAGTACCTGAAGCACTATAAGTGTCAGTCATTAAACCATTACTTAAAAAGTCAGACCTAGACTCACACATACTTAATAATTATAGGTCTATTTCAAATTTACCCTTTCTCTCTAAAATACTAGAAAAAGTAGTTGCCAATCGGCTTCAGTCACATCTTAAGCATTACAATTTATTTGAGAAATTCCAGACTGGTTTCTGCACTGGTAATAGTACAGAAACGGCACTAACGCGGGTTGTAAACGACATTCTGATATCCTCTGATGAAGGAAACTCCACTGTAATTATGTTGTTAGACTTAAGTGCAGCGTTTGACACCATTGACCATTCTATTTTACTGCACAGGCTAGAAAATGATGTTGGGCTTACAGGCACAGTGCTCACTTGGTTTAGTTCTTATTTATCAAATTGATTCCAATATGTACAGAAATGTGCTGACAGTACTCCATCATTATACACAGAAGTTCAATATGGTGTCCCGCAGGGCTCAGTACTGGGGCAGTTACTGTTTTCACTTTACATGCTTCCACTGGGATTTATCATTAGGAAACAATGTTCATTTTCACTCGTATGCAGATGACACCCAGTTATACCTTTCATTTAGATCAAATGAAGTTTCTCTGATGTTGTCTTTAATTAGTTGTGTTAGTGAATTAAAGGAGTGGATGGATGAAAACTACTTGTCTTTAAACACAGATAAAACAGAGATGTTAATTGTTGGTGGGAATGACGTTGATCACAACAATATTCTGTCATCATTTAACTCAGTTGGAATCACCATTAATTTTACTGAATCAGCCCGAAATCTCAAGAGTTCTCTTTGACTCTAGCATGTCATTTAAAGCACATATTACAAAGTTGTCCAAATCATGTTTCTTCCATCTTAAAAATGTTAGGAAATTAAGGTGCTTTCTAAATAAACAGGATTCTGAGAAATTAATTCATGCATTTATTTCTAGTAAGATTGACTACTGCAATGCGGTGTTCACTGGATGTTCAAACTGTTCTTTATACAGCGTCCAGTTAATCCAAAATGCTGCTGCAAGAATTATCACAAGAACAAGAAAATACGAACACATAACTCCAGTTCTTAAATCCTTACACTGGCTCCTGGTTAAGTTTAGGGCAGATTTTAAAATCCTCCTTTTAACATATAAAGCATTAAATGGCCAAGGTCCGGCTTACTTGTCTGAACTTATCATGACTTACAAACTAGAGCATACATTAAGATCTCAAGATGCCAGTCTGCTTATGATTACAAGGATTAATAAAATAACAGTGGGAGGTCGAGCTTTTAGTTACAGGACCCCTAAACTGTGGAATGATCTGCCTGCTGCTATAAGAGGTGCCCCTTCAGTCTCAGCTTTTAAATCCCTGCTGAAGACTCACTACTTCAGTTTAGCATATCCTGACTAGAGCTGCTGATTAAATGTACAGACTGCATCTCTGTTATCAGTCATTAGCAGTAAAACATAAGTAACATGATAGTTACAATTGGATACTAAACCTCACCTATTCTGTTTCTGTTCTCGGTACTCAAATGTGGCACTTGGTGCCATGGCCCACCTGCTAAGTTGTTGTGCCTGCCTATGGTAAAGTCATCCCTGATGGAGGATCACTGGAATCATGGGAAAGAGAGGTCCTTTCATCGGACTGGCTGGCCCAGCACTGTTTCAGCTGTGGAATGGCCAAATGGGGGAGGCAGTTTGATGGATGAGGTCTGCAGGACTCTAAACAATCCAAATCATATTATGTGATGTCATCCACTGTTAAATTCTGCCACATACAGTGGTGTGAAAAACTATTTGCCCCCTTCCTGATTTCTTATTCTTTTGCATGTTTGTCACACAAAATGTTTCTGATCATCAAAGACATGTAACCATTAGTCAAATATAACACAAGTAAACACAAAATGCAGTTTTTAAATTATGGTTTTTATTATTTAGGGAGAAAAAAAATCCAAACCTACATGTCCCTGTGTGAAAAAGTAATTGCCCCCTTGTTAAAAAATAACCTAACTGTAGTGTATCACACCTGAGTTCAATTTCCGTAGCCACCCCCAGGCCTGATTACTGCCACACCTGTTTCAATCAAGAAATCACTTAAATAGGAGCTGCCTGACACAGAGAAGTAGACCAAAAGTACCTCAAAAGCTAGACATCATGCCAAGATCCAAAGAAATTCAGGAACAAATGAGAACAGAAGTAATTGAGATCTATCAGTCTGGTAAAGGTTATAAAGCCATTTCTAAAGCTTTGGGACTCCAGCGAACCACAGTGAGAGCCATTATCCACAAATGGCAAGAACATGGAACAGTGGTGAACCTTCCCAGGAGTGGCCGGCCGACCAAAATTACCCCAAGAGCGCAGAGATGACACATCCGAGAGGTCACAAAAGACCCCAGGACAACGTCTAAAGAACTGCAGGCCTCACTTGCCTCAATTAAGGTCAGTGTTCACGACTCCACCATAAGAAAGAGACTGGGCAAAAACGGCCTGCATGGCAGATTTCCAAGACGCAAACCACTGTTAAGCAAAAAGAACATTAGGGCTCGTCTCAATTTTGCTAAGAAACATCTCAATGATTGCCAAGACTTTTGGGAAAATACCTTGTGGACTGATGAGACAAAAGTTGAACTTTTTGGAAGGCAAATGTCCCATTACATCTGGCGTAAAAGGAACACAGCATTTCAGAAAAAGAACATCATACCAACAGTAAAATATGGTGGTGGTAGTGTGATGGTCTGGGGTTGTTTTGCTGCTTCAGGACCTGGAAGGCTTGCTGTGATAGATGGAACCATGAATTCTACTGTCTACCAAAAAATCCTGAAGGAGAATGTCCGGCCATCTGTTCGTCAACTCAAGCTGAAGCGATCTTGGGTGCTGCAACAGGACAATGACCCAAAACACACCAGCAAATCCACCTCTGAATGGCTGAAGAAAAACAAAATGAAGACTTTGGAGTGGCCTAGTCAAAGTCCTGACCTGAATCCAATTGAGATGCTATGGCATGACCTTAAAAAGGCGGTTCATGCTAGAAAACCCTCAAATAAAGCTGAATTACAACAATTCTGCAAAGATGAGTGGGCCAAAATTCCTCCAGAGCGCTGTAAAAGACTCATTGCAAGTTATCGCAAACGCTTGATTGCAGTTATTGCTGCTAAGGGTGGCCCAACCAGTTATTAGGTTCAGGGGGCAATTACTTTTTCACACAGGGCCATGTAGGTTTGGATTTTTTTTCTCCCTAAATAATAAAAACCATCATTTAAAAACTGCATTTTGTGTTTACTTGTGTTATATTTGACTAATGGTTAAATGGGTTTGATGATCAGAAACATTTTGTGTGACAAACATGCAAAAGAATCAGAAATCAGGAACGAGGCAAATAGTTTTTCACACCACTGTACTTCTAAAATTTTTATTTTTATACTGTATTGAGGATTTGTTCTGTTCTGTGTATTGTATTGTATTGTATTGACCCCCTTCTTTTTGACACTCACTGCACGCCTAACCTACCTGGAAACGGGTCTCTCTTTGAACTGCCTTTCCCGAGGTTTCTTCCATTTTTTCCCTACTGGGGTTTTTTTGCGAGTTGTTCCTTGTCTTCTTAGAGAGTTAAGGCTGGGGGGCTGTCAAGAGGCAGGGCCTGTTAAAGCCCATTGCGGCACTCCTTGCGTGATTTTGGGCTATCCATCCATCTATCCATTATCCAACCCGCTGAATCCGAACACAGGGTCACGGGGGTCTGCTGGAGCCAATCCCAGCCAACACAGGGCACAAGGCAGGGACCAATCCTGGGCAGGGTGCCAACCCATCGCAGGACACACACAAACACACCCACGCACCAAGCACACACTAGGGCCAATTTAGAATCGCCAATCCACCTAACCCGCATGTCTTTGGACAGTGGGAGGAAACCGGAGCGCCCGGAGGAAACCCACGCAGACACAGGGAGAACATGCAAACTCCATGCAGGGAGGACCCAGGAAGCGAACCCGGGTCTCCTAACTGCGAGGCAGCAGCACTACCACCGCGCCACCGTGGATTTTGGGCTATACAAAAATAAATTGTATTGTATTGTATAAGATGGGTCAGACCTAAACTCAGCAATAGCAAGTGCCTGTCGGTCATCCATGGCTTGTGTTCATGTTAGTATTATTTTTATTATTTAGAAGGCATTGAATTGTAAGTTGCAAATGACAACAGATGGTCCATGAGCTAAACTGTAATAAAACAATGTGGTGTATGTGTGTGTACTTATATTTTTTTTTAATTTTGAGGAGCTACTGGGAGTTGGCATATTTTAATTTGTTAATTCTGACTGAAAAGTAAAATATAGGCGGATAGAAATCTCTGATACACTTGAATCATAACAAGATGCAGAATAACTAGTTAAATGATACATTCCAAAAAAAAAAAAAAAAAGAAAGAAAAAATGTTCTAATACAAAATAGTGATTGGAACAAAAGTCTGCAGCTACAGTGGCTGAAAGCACCAGAACTACCTTCTTTTGTGGTTGTGCCTAAATCAATGTTTTGAGTGCATTACATGATTCACATGAAGAGAGCTCCAAACTACACAAAGATCACTGGTACAAATCAGATATGCAGGGGGAGTCAAAATTATGTTAACATTTGAATGGTGGAAACAATTTATTCACAAAACATACTTCATATATGCAAGATGATTTACAAGAATGTCTCAACCTGTTTGCCATCATGTTCAACACATGTACCATATGTGGCTTATAAACTGTCCACAAAGATTATACATAAGTATATACATAGCAGCAGCATTAGTGTTAACATAATTTTGACTTACCCTGTATATACTGTATCTTGCTTTTCATCAGTCCATGGGGTGCATATTACACATTTTCAAATATTTAAATTAAACGGTGCTTTACTGACCTAGTTAGTTTGATCACATACAAACACTCAGCCAATACAAGGAAATAGTTAAATCAATGTTATTAGTCACTGAAAGAAAAACTGGAAAGGGAAGCTTAATATTCATTTTCTTTACCTTACAAGGTACCTTTCCATAGCATTTACTTCAAGTAAAGATCCATAATAAAATTGATTAAACAGATTTTTTTCACAACTGGGAGACAGGTAGAGTACATCTACTACGTGAACACACTAGGCTACGTAAAACTTTCAAATGAATAAGCCTGCATGACGGCAAACTTTCAGGGAGTATAAAATGAGTTTACTCAGCAAAGTCAGAGAATAACCTTTATTGTGTATACATTATATACTTCTCTTGACAATAACAGAGTAAAAATTAAATCATTTGTAACCTTTTTAAAAGAGTATAGACTGGATTACAACAGGCATGCCATCCCCAATGGAAGCTGGCCTTTGAGCTCTGTTCTTCCAATAACTGATTTGAATTGAATGTTTTAGTTATTAAGAATGCTGATATGCCCAGAAATAAAATCCAGGTATTTTAAAACTGCACTGAGTGTTACAGTATGTACTATACACATCAAAATACTGGAATCAATTTTTTTCTACTACACCAATATCAGTTGGTCAAACTCAGAGCAGAGATATTACATTGAATATGAACTCATGGTTGTTATTAGACGAATATTTTTTGGTCTTTGCTGCTGTTTTTTTATGGCATTACAATGACTATGAAATTGGATCATAAAATTATTTGGAAAATCTGAGCAAGAGGGGTGGTCCTCTACTGCGTAACTTTCTTATTTCCATTAGAAAGGATTGTGTAGGTGAGTCTTTGCCAGAATCTCGAAATCAAGCTGGTACCACGTTGGTAAGGCAGAATCAGCATGAGTCAAACACATAGAAAAGAAACTTCTTACTACAACACAAAGTTCCTTTTTAAAGAGTTTAGTGAAAATTCAAATCATAGATAAAAAGGTTGTTACACACACAGGCAAAAAAAAGAAAAATGTTTCTTCTACAAATTGGCTTTTTCCTGTTAACCTTTAGTTGCTTTCTATACTTAAAGGTTGTGTTGATTTTCTATGGCAAACTTATATATGATTTACTTAATACCTTTCCACTGTGGCTCAATTTCAGAAATCCATGATCACAAATTTAGGAGTGAAAATGGATTCCACTTTAAAACTTGATAGCCATGTGAATGCAGTGGTAAAATCTTGCTTTTTCCAGTTGAGGCGGCTGTCAAAAATCAAGGCTGTTTTGTCTAAATGGAACCTTGAAACAGTGATCCATTCTTTTGTAACATTTTGTCTGGATTACTGCAATGCACTTCTTTTTGGTATTAGCCAGGCCTCCATTGCTCGCCTACAGCTGGTGCAAAATGCCACTGCTCGATTTTTAGATAGATAGATAGATACTTTATTAATCCCAAGGGGAAATTCAGATACTCCAGCATCAGCATACTGATAAAAACAATATTAATTAAAGAGTGATAAAAATGCAACGCAAGTTAAAAAATGCAAGGAGGAGAGTGCGAGGCAGGTATAACAGTCTATCTTCTGCACGATCACCACCAACTATTTCAGCATAATCTATTGATACGCATTTAACCAATTTGCTGTGTAACCGTTCAACATTTCTGGACGCACTTAACCAATTTTCTGTGTAACTGATCAACATTCTTGGCGTTAATTCATTTGACTTCCTCGTTTCTCTGTGCTAGGATTGTGCATGTACTCATTTTTTACGTTGATAACCCTTCGTGATGAAATTCTTCAATAAGATGTGGGCATAATACATCTTCTTTAATTGGTAACTTAAAGTGAGGAAAACGTTAAAATGTATAAGAGCTGAGAGTGCAGGAAGTGTGTCTGACAAAAGCATTCACATGAATGAGAGGTGAGGTCTTGTATGAAAATGTTTGAGAGGAGGGCGTGACTTGAAAAAATGTCAAGGCAAAAGTCTCATCTCCTGGGACTTGAAAAAAATCTCTCTTCCAAAAAGTCTTGTTGCGTCGAAGGATTTTTTTATATAATAGAGAGATATATTAATTAATTTATAAGTTAATGTTAATACACTTTTGTAACAAGGTGTTTACAACCAAATAAAAACACGGCTCAAATTCAACTAAACATTGCGTTGCCTTACCCGAGGGAAGTTTCCAGCATTCTGCCTCCGAGCAGGATCGTGCTGAACTCTGTCCAACATCAGATACAATGAAAACACTGCCACACAAAATATGGCTCCACCACAAACAGTCACCTGCTTCTTCAATTTCATCCTGAAGTTCAGCAAACACAGAATTATAAGGAAAGCAGACGAAAAGCTAAAAGGTTAAGAGAAAAAGAAAACAAATAAATAGCAAAAATAAACTGAATTTTTAAAGGTGATACATAGTACTTAGAATAAAGAATACATGGCATAGAGAACACAGAAAAGGAATTTTGATAAGATTTGGAAACAATAACACCAGTTTGATGAAAAAATAAAGCAATTAATTCACAAATCCATCCTCCCATTTCCTATCTTGCTATCTTGATTGTCCATGCATTTATTTGTCTTCAAAAGCACATATAGCCCTGACACTGCAAATTAAAAATTTGCGACAAATTATTCAGAAATATTGGGTGTTCCACAAATACACACATTTCCTTAGAGCCATCAATATAAATTTGATAAAAACAAAACTCTTTCATTCTAGTATCCGTCAAGATAATTATACAAATAAAACCTGGTTCAAAAAATGATCATTATTTGCCTCCGAAACATCTGTGTGACGGGACAATAAGACATAAGTTAATTGATCCTAGTACGACGATGCTGAAACATTTTAAGTGCTGTATATATGCGAGTGTTTTCAGGATAGCATTGGGGTACAATGGTTAACAATATAACATCGCAGATCTGGAGTCCGGAATTTAAATGCCAGTCTGAGTTTGAACACTCTTCCCATTTGTCTGCCATTTGTGTGTTAGGCTAAATGGCATCTCTAATTTGAAACAATGTGAGTGATTGTGAATGGATGCCTGTGATAAACTGGTGCCCAAACTAGTCTTGTGCCCAGAGTTACTGTACTATTTACAGGCTCCCAAGACCTTAAACTATACAATATACTAGGATTAGAAACTGAATGGGTGGATGAGTAATTTTGAAGCCACACCACACAAAGCAAATTAAAAAGCATCAGCAATACAATAAATGTTTAAATAATGGTTTTAAAATCAACCAATGCAATACAGTTCAAACCTTAAGAGAAGATCTTTGCAGGTTTCCCAATTTACTAACTAACCTAAAATATACAGTATATGCATGATCATGTAAAGCATGACGGATGAAATACATATCCCAAGTTTGGCCTCTTCAGTTGTACTGTATTCATTTACAGTCTTCAATAGTGCAGTAGAGAGAGCACTGGGCCAATATAGCAAGTCACTGACAACAAATTATACCTTTAAAAGCTGTCTGAAATTAAAATTTCATTCACTAAACAAATGTGCTTTATGGGAAATACATAAAACACAGCTCTGTCGACATAAACAGAAGAAGGTGGTTATTCTAACTTTGGCAAAAAACAATCATGGTCATCTCAGCCTAAGTAGCTGAAAAACTGTATTTTTACTTTTTCTGTGCTAAAATATGTCAGTCATTGTCTAACCTGTTCAGTCCTGGGGGGGGGGGGGGGGGGGCTAACTGGATCATATCCCAGCTAACATTGGGTGCAAGGCAGGAACAAACCCTGGACAGAGGGCCAGTCCATCACAGGGCAAAAACACACACATACCCCAACCACAAAGTAGGGCCAATTTAATACTGCCCATCCACCTAACCAACATGCCTTTCGAATGTGGGAGGAAACGCACAAAGACATGGGGGGAAACGTGCAAACTCCACGTAGGGAGGACCCAGGATGCAAACACCGATCACTTTACAGCTCTACCACTGTGCTGCCCCCCTGTGCTAAAATATACCACTGAAACATTCTGTAGTTTGAACATTTAATGAACAGGGCTAAACACAAAATACTATATCAATTTCATGACATAACATTCTCAAACATGCTTAATTGAAATCAAGGTCACAGTCAACTGGAGCCTGCTCCAATAGAACTGGACTGTAGCTCCTTTATATTTATTTTCTTTTTTATAAAATAAGATTAATACAGTGTGCCAAATACTAAATTCTGAAATAAAAAGATGTCATCTTAAACTGGCAATGAGCTGACAGAAGTAACTAAAAAAATAACATAAATGTAAAATTCATCCACTTTAGGTAACATACTAAAATGAAATCATATGACTGCAGACTGGACAATATAAAGCAGACTATTTTTTAAATGGTCTGCTAAAGCTGTGATATTGTGCATCACTCACAAATGTCTAAGGTGGGATCTGTTTGTATGCTCCTTCTCCGCAAATACCCCCCTTAGGTGTCACAATAGCTGTAATTGTGCTGTTCTTGTTTAGAAAAATGAATTGCCATTTTTGGGTTTACATCCCATATTAGCCAACCTGGCTTCAGAAAATGCTCACACTACTTTTGACTTTTTGTTATCCACAATCACTTTCAGCACATTAAAACTAATTTAAAAAAAAATAAAGTCGGATAGATAAATACTTGGAGAACTGATGCCGGCTTTTGCAGCAGGCTCATGACTCTGAATGTTCCGATTATATAACCTACAAGGTATTTTTAATCTTTCGATTATATGAGTTGGCTGAATACATAACAGATAAAAGAATAAACTGTAAAATTGGAGAAAAATTGGTCTCCTTGTCATTTAAAATGCAGACAAATATATATTCTAAGAGTTTCACTACTATTGCACTTAGCATACAATAAAGAAATCAACAGCAATAACACTATTTAGATAGACATGCCAGGACAAAACAACAACTTTCATTTCCAACATGACAAGAATTATATATGAAGGGGTATAACAAAGGATGGAAATGATTACTAAAATAATGATGACGTTTGATTACTTAAAGGTACTGGTGAAAAAAAAAAAGGAAACTGAACCTACCATAAACACTTCCTTAACCTATCTACAGTGCACAAGACTGAAAATCACATCACAATTTTCTACATAATTTAATCTTAAATAATTTGGCAAATTACCTTTATTGCAAGATTAATTCATACACGCGGGTAAATAACAATCTCAACGTGTCCCTATTAAACCCAAAAGTAACGGTATGAATCCAGAGGTCACTTTATGTGAAACTGCAGATGCTTGTACAACAAAACATTTACGCTCGCTCTTCTTCATTACTAGCAGATGGCCGATTGAAGTATTATCTCCTTATCCATCTCAGGAGCCAAGCTGCTACAGGCTTCAGCACACAGTCTAACCTCCAGAGGGAGAGCAGATCGCCTGCACAGTCAGTCCCACAAGTTTATTACACATTGTTCACTAAAAACGGCAGACTGCCGGCCACATAAATAAATCCCAGGATCAACGACTAACCCATATCAAAAATCAACAAACACCATGCCTTGTCCTTTTTACCATCCTAGTTCAGTGTTTCATGATTTCTTTGCTCCCGCGACGGGATTTTTTTTGGAAATATACGTTTAGTACTTGAACCTTGTGCAAAAGTGTGCGGTGGATTTGTTTTTTATTTCTTCTAAAAGTTTCAGGCCTTCGGATTCTCCAAATTCATATTAACACTTTTGATTCTCTCATGATCTTCGCTATTTTGATGCTTTGTTATTTGTATTTTTTCTCTTGTTCAATCGGTCCACGCCCTTTAAATAGAAATATTAGCAGTCTGTTTAACAGATTTAAATGTATCTTGCATTACAGCGCGAGACAAACACGGGTTGCCGCTTCCATAAGTCGTCCTGTGAAGTCGTCTTCTGGAGCTGGACACTGTTACATCGTGCACAACTATATACATATATATATATATTATTTTCTGCAATGTGGAGGTTTCACCGATAATAAACCGTGCCTAACAGCTAGTGTTATAATAGCAGTTATCAGGTGTATTTCCCTGGTGATTTTCTTCACTAAAAGATGCCGCTTTTTAAAGAGATAATTGAAATATGACGGTAGTTAATATAATTCCTCTTCTCGTTCACAACAGCTTCTACCGAATTCAACCATGCAATGCACACGGCGGCTTATTATGTACAGAATTCACGCGTCCTGTTTTTCCAAGCGCTCCGTTTTCTCCCCTTCAGAATCTCAATCCTACCGTTATGACGAATGGCCTTCTGGTATACTGAGGGGCAAACGCACGTTTACAAGGTATTGTGGGATATAGTATGAGGGGCGTCAGCCAAAATAGACAAGCGTGGCTTATTTCTTATCACATGCGGCGCTACGGTACAGCTGTTCGCGCTCTTTTCAATTAAAATTTTTACACCAGCTTTTTTGACCGCACTCGATACAAACATAACATAAATAAGGATTTGCCATTTATGGACATATCGAGCCCCCATAGCATAGTAAGTGCTGATAGCGACCGTGAGTCACTGCGAGACTGAACAATTGGTGCCAGAATTACCGTTCACAGACATAATAGGTCGAACCAGGTCAGGTCGATGTTTTCTAAGTGTTGCACTATCATGGATTGATGATATTTCGTAAAAGCGTGTTAGGGCCATGGAGAAAAAAAATACGGACTCGGTGAAGGAAAAAAAATGTTTACGTTGAGAAAAATCTCGACATGTCGACTTTATTCTTGACTTTTCCACTTTAATCTCGCCTTTATGTCGAGATTAAAGTCGACATTTCCACTTTAAACCCTTGGTTTTTCTTTCTCTACTTTAACTTTGTCATGTCGTAAACTTCATCTTGAAATTAATGTTTAATTTACTATATTTTGTCAAGCCCCGTCATAACTAATGTAGTCCATTAAATGCTTTTGTATTAAGTGTTCCCCGATCCAGTTGTGAATCGCTACGTGCTTCTTAAAATAACTTCCTCCTGCACTGAGAGGAGAGCCGCAGGCAGAGATCGCCACACAGAATACATTCACGTCATGATATTACTGCTCTCTGAACATTTAGAATGGTAAGAGAAATACTTGGTATCATTTTCATGATGAAATGCATTGAACGCATGTATTAAACATGGGGAGGCACGGTGGCGTGGCGTTAGTGCTGCTCCCGCTCAGTACAGGGGTCCCAAGGTGTAGGTCTACGTTCAATGTATAGAACATTTATGGCAGGTGTGACGAGGCTCCAAAAAGCTAGGCGTATGAATGTGTATCGCACTGGTTGTGTAAATGTTGGGTTCGTGAGCTGGTGGACGGAGACACAAACATAGAATACAATGGATCTTCTTCTGAGCTGGCATTCTTTATTGCAGGAGTGATGTCACTGTCAAACGTACAAAACACCCAATTCCTATCCTTCCCATTTCTTTCTCAAAATAACCAATCAGCACACAAAACTTTACTTTTACTTTGTGAAAGTAAAACTAGCTATACACTTTTAAGGAACTCTGAAAAACCTTCGTTATGTATGTTTAATTATGCCATCTATTCAGGGTTGCGCCCATCCCAGCAAGCATCCTGCGCGAGGAAGGAATAATTCCTGAACTGGGCGCCAGCTAATCGCAGGGTGAATAGGAGCACACACATACACTAGGGGCAATTTAGCATAACAAAATCCCACATCTTACAATGCTTTGAAAGGAAACTGAAACACGCTGAGTAAACCCTCCAGAAAAACATGCAAACTCCAGGCAGAAAACACCCGGGACTCCCTTGGTGCGAGACAGCAGCGCAACCTCCAGGCCACCATGCCCAGGCCCGCCGCTAGAAATATTTGGGCCCCAGACAACTGGGTACATGTGGGCCCCTCTGCCTTCCCCCGGGTCCCCACGTGCCAAAACCTTCAAATACGTATACAAAAAAAATCAAGTGTGAAGGGGCCCCCTTCCATTAGGGCCCCGGACCAGAGTCCCGTTTGTTCCCCCCTGGCGGCGGGGGGACACATGTGCCCCCCACATGTTTAATGCATGGTTTAATGAATTTCATCATGAAAATAATATCATGTATTTATCTTAGCATTCTAAATGTTCACAGAGCAGTAGTATCATGAAGTGAATGTACTCTTCGTGGCAATCGCTGCCTGCAGCTCATCTCAGTGCAAGAGGAAATCAGTTTAAGAAGCACATAGCGATTAACATGGGTCGGGGAACACTTAATACGAAGCATTTAATGTGCTATATTAGTTATGATGGGGTTTGAGAAAATCTAGTCAAGTAAACATTCATTTTAAGATGAAGTTTACAACGTTTTTCTTTAATGACAAAGTAAACTACGAGAATAACATCAACGTGTCGACTTTAATCTCGATATAAGGGTCGAGATTAAAGTGAAAATGTCAAGAGTAAAGTCAACATAAATTTACGACGTTCTACTTCAATGAGAAAATAATCTTCGAGAATAAAATCAACATGTTGACTTTAATCTCCACATAAGGTCGAGATTAAAGTGGAAATGTTGAGAATAAAGTCAACATGTTGAATGTAATCTTGGCATAAACTTACAACGTTCTGCTTTAATGATAAAATAAACTATGAGAATAAAGTCAACATGTCAACATTTTTTCTTCTCCATGGCCCTAGTATGCTTCCGTAGAATGAGGCCAAGACTGTCGTGAGATTTATTTTCGTGTGGAAAAAACAACACTAGATTTATTTTCGTCTAATCCAGGTAAAATATGGAAAGTGCTAGGATGCTGTCATCAACATCTCATCTCGATTTATGAGTCAGGTAATATGTGGATCATGAGGAAGTTCACCCCTGTTGGTTTTAAATAAGTTAAATGGATGAGAGTTTACGTAGGCCTAAGAAAAATGTCAAAGTTAGTAAATAAGAAAACCTGGTATTCTATGTCTATGTCCCACTTCACTAGATTAATTACAGAAATTGCACTTATTGCATTAAAACTAATTAAATGTAAAACAAAATGAGCAGATTTAAAGAAACGACAATAACAGCAAGTGGAGTTACATGCAGCAAGCTATTTAACAATGGTATTATAAAACATCACTCATACTACTTTAAATAAATGTCATCGCCACAACATTAGTAAATAACAATAGTGCAAATTTCACAATACATTCAAAATAACATATGGCAATAAAAAAAACCAAAACAGTGTGGTATCTTGTAGAATAGATCTCATGTGGTATTCAGAGTATTCCGGATGCTGTCTCCCTGACATAAAACCGAGTTTGAGCCTAATGCACTTTAACTGATATTTAACATTTTTATGATATAATGTAACATTTTATTATCATTACTGAAAAGGACAAAAAAATGCCAACACAAACCATCAAGTTCCTTATTTCATGTATAGTATGTCAGCATAACCCATTCTGTATTTGTATTTAGTATTCCTATCACTCTACCTGCATTGTGCACTTTAAAGACAAGTGATAAGTGATTGGTTCTTAAAAGATTTACTGAAGGTTTCAATCCACTGCACCACCATGCCACCTACCTGATTATTGTTTGTGGCGTATTCTGTAATTAAACCATGCACCACAACAATTTTTATTACTGAAAACTATTTATTTTTCTTAAACATTTGGTTTTAAATTGGGTTATTAGCACACTTATGAATTAGGTGAATAAGGTTGTTGTGATTGTAGCTAAGTATCAGAATAAAAAAAAATGAAAATGGGTAGTGATTACAAAGTTGAATGCATCAATATTAAGTCACTTATTAAGACATTTGACTATTATAAGTGGTGGTATTCACTATAATACAAAGTTAATTTCCTTGCAGCTGTTACACGCATCCACTGAAAACTGCTATAGTTTTCCACAAGTACTTCTGTTATACAACATTAATATGATTGTCTTCCGCCATTATTATTGAATATCTTCAACTTTCATACACCTCATTAAAGATACCTTGGACTTCCATAAGGGATAGCAAATGACTGAGATTAAATGTAATGCTATAATGTTTGTGATTAACTGACAACCATAATTATTGTGGGTCATGATGGAACAGGAACATTTATTGTAGGTCATGGTACAATACAGCAGATTAATCAAATATTTGTTGTTTCAACAGTATTGTGTCCTGATTTTTAGAAAGCAATGTTAGCAAAATAACTCAAGGGAAGCTGACTAAAATTATGCTCTGTTTATTTTGCGTAAGGTTGAACGGCAAAATTTGCCAGGAAATGATATTTATGGTGCATTTTAAAATCATGGTTTTATGACCTAGACTGTTTTTTGAACAGTTAAATGGCATAACAAATATGTTCACATCCAATTAAGGGATACCAGACTTCACACCTTGTACAAAACAAGTGCCCATTTAATGACAAAGGCTCTGCTTACTGAATGTATACCCAATCATTTCCCAGCAATGTAAGGTGTGGGGTCTACAAATGACTGCATCTTCTTAAAACAATTGTGATTCCAAGCACCCTATTTATTCTGCACTTTTTTCTTTTTTTACCTTTAAAAGTTACAGTACATCTGTCATAGCTCTTGAACTGCTTGCTTTCAAATTATCTTGTTAATTATAGTAATTGATAAGAATTTAAGGTAATAAAAATACAATCAACATCCGTTTTATGAACCTGCTGATTCTAATTCTCGGTCATGAGAATCTGGAGAGCATAAATTAAATTTTGCCATTTTTTCCTTATTGACTTTCCATAGTAGTGTTGTGATTTTCTTCTATGGATTTAGATTTCCAGTGTATTTTTCTTTTGGCTGTTTCCAATGCAAGGGTTAGACAAATAATCTAGATTTGTTCACATTTCTACAATTGAGTGTACAAGTTTAATAAATGAGGTTAATTATAGCAAGAGTAATGAAAAATGGTTGATGTAGGCCTGGAAACAAGTAGATGAACCCCTTTTTACTTGTTCTGTCTATCTGAAATGGTATTTCTAATGTTGGGGGTAGATTTAAATATACCCTTCCTAAGATTTCACTTCTGCTGCTGCAGACATAAACTCAGATTATGAATTCTTGTGTAATGCAGCAGGTTCCACATAACTCTTAGTCATTTATAGACCCCAAAGATACATTTCTTGCACATGTCGACTGCTGGTTACATAGATTTGCACCTTGGTCTGTTGTAGTTTCCTGTTGATGTGATGTGGTTAACACTACCTGTGTGAGCAGCATTTTAATCTTATGCACTTCATGAATGACTAACAGTCAAAAATAACACCTGGTATCCCACAGTGTTATGTCGTTATACCAGTGCATATATTGACAAGTCTCCAGGCATCCTCAAAAGCATGCAGTGTTTCCAGAGATGCTTAATTAAAGCTGAAGAAGTACATATGCGAGGAAACAAGCTATGGAAGTTCACTTTCATACAGTTTGCAAATTTACAAAATATTTTGGTGCCAGTCACACAGCCCAAACTATCAATTCCTAGATCTTATGATATATTAGATCAGGTCATGCACTGGTCAGTATGTTGACGCACCCACCACACGATGAAACAGCTCAAGATTCTGGTTGACATCTCCCCAGGGCAGACACGCATTTCTTTCCTACCCACCGGAAATGACCATCTATCTGCCACAGCCAGGTGTTACATGGGCATACCCTTGGTCTGGTGCCACAGCTGATGCTCCCTCACAATGCAGGTAATGTGCCTCAATCGGGAATTTCTGAGCAACCACTCATTTCACACAAAGTCAAACCAGTGGTACCCAATGATTCTATGAAGAGACACAGTACCGAAGGATTCCAGTCTTCATCTCAGGTCAATGGATAGCATCCATGTCTCACAACACATATAGTAAAACAGGAAACACTTATAGACTTGGACATTCGTCCTTTTTCAGAGATATCGGGAGCGCCATACATCACTTTCCAGTGACCTCATGACCCCCCAATGCTCTCCCAATCCGTCTATTGACTTTATAGGAAGAGTCACCAGAAACATGAATGTCCCTGCTGAGGTCAGTGAATCTTTCTTCACCAATAGATGCCTCACAGCCACTGAACCCCAAGACCCTGCCCAACATCCAGTCCATGCAAGCACTGAACAGAGTAGGAGCAAGAACACACCCCTGATTAACCCTAGAATCCAGCCTCCACTCTGCACAGCACTCACAGTACTAGTGTATCAGCTGGCCATGATATCCAATAACTTTGTGGAGATCCCGCAAGGTCTCAGGATGTTCCACAGGGCAGCTCAATCAACTGAGTCAAACTCTTTACAAAAATCAACAAAGGCTGCAAAGAAACTCTGCCGATATTGATGTTTGTGCTCGATGAGAATCCTCAGTGCCTTGATGCAGTCAATGGTAAACTTTTTAGGTGTAAAACCAGACTGCTCCAGTCACTGGTAGGTGAGCAAGTGATCACGGATCGTACTGTGGATGACCCTAGCAAGGACCTTACCTGACACCAAGAGCAATGTTATCCCACTGTAGTTGCCTCAATCCAGGCAATTACCCTTCCCTTTCCAGATAGGAATGACAAGTCCTGTTTTCCAGTCAATTGGGATGACACCCATCTCCCAAATGGAAGCAAAGATTGCTTGCAATGCCAGGAGGACAGCCTTACCACCAGCCTGGAGAAGTTCACCCGGATACCACAGACCCCCACAGCCTTCCCTGCCCTCAGCTGGTTCACCGCCTGTGCGATCTCAGTTAGATTGGGGGGTTCACAGCTAATTGGAGGATCAGCCTCAAGAACCACAGACCCAGAGATGTCAAACATCATAGCTGGAGAATTGTGTTTAAATAGCTGCTCAAAGTAGCCAACCCAGCAGGTCACAATCGCACTCTTGTCTGTAAGGAACGTTTCATCACCTGCCCTGACTGCGAGTTTCAGATGTGCACAATGCTTCGATTCCTCTATAAGCAGAACGTGGGTTTGTAGAGTATAGATGGTGTATTACTTGCTCAAAGATTCCTCTAACAAATGCCTCCTTATCTGCCCTTAGAGCCCTTGCAGTCGTCCTACTCAGTTCCTGGTACAGATTGGAGTTGCCATTAAGTCATGTGCTGTGACTCCTCTCAATGAAGTCCAGAGTGCCCTGCAAGATTAAAGATTCTGGAAACACCAGCAACACAAACACAAACCTCATAAGCCTTCAGGGTCTTGTCACTGAAAGTCTCCCTGATTACATTAGGATTGGTAGTTACACCTACTGTAAGTCAGCCAGTTCCACACACAAACTGCTTGCAAACCCATTAGAAACAGCCTAATCTTGGATTCTGGCCAGGTCCAGACTTATTCTCCGTATGATGGATCTTCAGAATAGCAAAAACAAGCCTGTGGTCAGAATTCACAAATTGGGCACTTCCATAGACCCTGCAGTTCTGTAGAAGCCTCCAGCATCAAGGATGTGATCGATCTCTTTCACCTTACCACTAGTATTGGAGTACCAAGTCCAAAGATGTGGCTCTGGGCACTGAAACCAGGATCCAGTGATCTGCAGCCCCTGACATTTTTGCAGAATCAAAGAACATGGAGACATTTGCCCCACGGTCACTACACCCAAGGGGACAGACACAATCCTCATGGCCAGCCCTGTTGGTGTCAGTGGCCACATTGAAGTCACCCATGACCACCTCGTGGGTACCCATCAAACACCAAGTGAAGTTGTAAATGAAATGTCTTCCTCACCGAGGCATCACTTACCACAGTTGGAGTATACACTGAGGCAACAGACAAGGCACCCAGAGAGTGCCTTAACCTGAGTTTCATAATACGCTTGTTGAAAGGAGTGATATTGGACGTCATCGGAAGGAGCCAATCCGCACAGTAACAGCTAATCCCTGAGTATGACAACAATCAGAGTAACCAGACAAATAAAAGGTGCACCCACTTACAGAGATCTGGCCAGTCCCAGTTCTGCATACCTCAGAAAGTCTCGCCATTGAAATGCAGAGTTTATGAAGCACCTCTAAAAGCAGAGGAAGATGATCATTATGCAAGACATTCCAAGCACCTTCCCAGATGGGCCACCTCAAATTGGGACCTGAGTGTTGCCATGAAGCAGGCAAAGCCTCAGCACCACACCAGTTCTGTTCCCATTGGCTCTCTGGCGTTTTCGACTCTTTTGGGGATGGGTGTCTTGAAGGCTTTCCCCCACCCTCTTCAAAATGCAAGCAGCTATCCTTCCATGGAGAGCAGAAAGGAGTCCTATCTGCCACATTGGAACTGCATGAAGATTTTTTGCAGTGGCTGGAGTGCCAATTCTGCCACCAACCTTCAAGTTTTCCCTGCAAGTTGGAGGACCACTTGCAGGGCCGGATTTAACATCATACCCAGGACTCATCTTATGATATGATATGACCTTATGCTATATCTTATGTTATGATATGTCCTGTGCTAAATAATCTTTTATCTGGAAAGCCCCTTGCACTGACTAGTCAGTCATGAAAAATCTTGTGAATTGTCACCATTCGGGGGAGGACGTGGAAGTGATGCAGAGCTCGAAGTTACTGGGGGCTCACAACACAGTATGTTGTTCACATAAACAACAAACTAGACTGGTCTGACAACACAGTGGCACTGTGCAAGAAAGGCCAGAGTAGACTGCACTTCCTAAGGAGTCTCAGATCTTTTGATTTATGCAGCAAGCTGCGGAAAAGTTCTGTCACTCCACAGTAGCCAGTGTGGTGTTCTGTGCTGCACTATCCTGGAGAAGCAACCTGAGCTCAAAAGAAGCACAATGCCGGAACAAACTTATCAGGAAAGCCTACTCCATCGTGCACCTCTGGGGTTTTTTCTGCCTAATGCTATCAGACAATTCAGTGCTTACTCCCAGTATACTCTTACGTTCATTTTGAAATATCTGCACAATATTTATTTATTTATTTATTGATTGATTGATAAGCTGTATTATTTATTCTGTGAATATATATGTTTGTTTTTTATGTTTCTGCAACTGTATGCATCTGAATTTCCCCATGGGATTAATAACATCGATCTAATCTAATCTAATCTAATCTCCTGTTACAATAACATTACAAATTCATATTGGAGTAATTTTAGCAAAATGTACATGATTTAATTGAATAAATTATACTGGAATAACTGTAAAAGCTAACAATTCATGTGGAACCAATATCCACAATTCAATTTATTAAATCTAACCAATTTTTTTTCAGTGTGTATGTATACATAGGCCATGGTCCTCTGTAGGAAAAGGGTGGTGTGTCCTCTTCAAGTGTGAGTTGAGTTTCAGCCTCAGGTAGAAGAGTTTAAGTACCTTGGGGTCCTGTGAGAGGAAAAGAGATGGTGAGATCGACAGACGGATTGGGGAGGTGAGCAGTTATGCAGTTGCTATACTGATCTGTAGTGGTGAAAAAGGAGGTAAGTCAGAAGGCAAAGCTCTCGATTTACCAGTCGATCTACATCCCTACCCTCATCTATGGTAATGAGCTTTGGGTAATGACTGAAAGAATGAGATTGCAGGTACAAGTGGCCGAAATGAGCTTTCTCCTCAGGGTGGCTGGGCTCTCCCTTTGAGATAGAGAGAGAAGTGCAAACATCTGGGAGAGACTCAGAGTAGAGCCGCTGACCCTCAGCTATCAAGAGGAGCCAAATGGAGTGGTTTGGGCATCTGATATGGATGCCTTCTGGACACCTCCCTATGGAGGTTTTACAAGCACAATCATCAGGGAAGAGACCCTGGGCTCACTGGGAGGATTATATCTCCCAGATAGCCTGGAAACACCTTGGGATCCCACAGTATGAGTTGGCAAATGGGGCTGGTGAAAGGAACATGTGGGCCTCACTGCTAAGACTGTTACCCACACAATCTGGCTTCAGGTAAGCATTGGAAAATGAATGAATGACCTTAGTCAGCTCAAAGAAACATTTCGTTAGGTTGATCCGAAGACCAGCTTATTTAAAAACCATTACAGCTAGGTATAATATATGTGTGGCTGCCTCAAACCTTTCTATGTGTCAGAGGCTGAATTATTTCACAGAATATAATTTACCTTATTTATCGAGATTTGATTATCTCATACATATATGACATTCACAATTATTAAACTTTAAAGTAAACAATCTAAAAGAACACTCATTTTTTATGCAAAAAGTAATAGCCACTCATTATAATTATGAAATACAATCCTCTTGTGCAAGGTAAAACAGATCTACTACTACTATGTTTTCTACTACCATTACTACTACTACTACTTCTCTAAATCAACAGTACCGCGCTGTATAGTGAATATAAATGTTAATTTTTATATGACCCTCATGGACCCCCTGAAACCCATCCATTGACCTTAGGTTAAGAACCCCTGCACTATGCGCATGTACGTGACACTATATATAGATAAAAATTAAAAGCATATATCCACATCTGTATAATATGATATATAAGGTGTCAATCTGCAATGTTGCCATCTAAGTTTGTTCTGATTAATTGAATGGGTTCAAGACATTGTCAAAGCAAGAGCATCACCTAAGTGGCAAAGGGCAAGGTAATGTTTCATAGAAAATCTGCATGAGAGAGGGGAAAAGAGAGAGATTTACACCATCTAGGAGAAAACAATTCAGCACGACAGTGACTAAGCTCATGGTGCTTTAGAACCTAAAAGAAAAAGAGAGAGAGATGGTAATACATCCCTTGACTCTACAGAGCAGAAATTCTGAATTATGTTATGAATGTGTCGCTGTATAATTTGCAAAACAGAGCTGTGCCCGTGGTAGAAATATCTAAAGTTTCCCAACGATGCTAATGGGCAGATAATAAAGGAGGTTCCATGGGTACCTGGAATCGATAGTAAAAGAAAAGTCCAGGAAATCAATATTCTCTTGCATAGACACTAGGGTCCAATGTAGTTGGCCCTGAAGGGTTTACTATACTGACATTATTTACAGATATCTGAAAATTTGCTTTGAATATGCAAATATAAGTGTTTGTGGCACTCACTAGGACAGATTAACTAGAATCTTCTTTTTCTTACCCTTCATCTTTTCCCACTTGTATGTGGGTTGATATGCCTGATCAACCCTCTCAATATAGATCTTCTCTTACTTTATCCATCCACCTCTGTCTTGGCCTTCCTTGCTTTCTCTTCCTCTATACTTCAATTCCCATGCCAATACATATCCATCCTTATTATATGTCCATAACACTTCAAGTTACTTTTTTTGTACTTTCTTAGATATCTCTCCTACTTTTGTTATGTTGATTGTCTCATTTCTAATTCTGACCTTTTTTGTAACTCCACACATCCATCTCAACGTTCTAATTTCTATTATGTTCAAGTTCTCATTTGCTCCATTTACTGCATATGTCTCCGCTCCATACATCATTGCTGATCTTACCACCATCTGAAACCCTGCCTTTAACCTTTCCCTTAATTCATCAACTACACAATACTTCTGATACCTTCTTCCAATTTGTTTCATTCACACTACACTCAGTGGATTATTTCTGCATCCAGTTCCCCATCTTGGTAGCAAACATAGATCCTAAGTATATAAATACTGTATAATCATTCTTTTAGATAGATCTCACTCCAGGATAACTTCTGAATCCTGATCATAATTAAATCTTACATATTCTGTCTTCTTCTTGTTTATCTTCAGTATTCCATTTCTTAAAGCCCCTCACCATTCTGAACAATCCTTACATGCTTTTCTGGTACTCCTTTCAATAAACTTTCAAATCAATGAACATCATATGTAAGCTTTTCTGTTTTTCTCGATGTTCCTCTATGTGCCGTCTCTATGCAAAGGCTGCATCAGTCATTCCTCTGCCTGGAAATAACTAATCTTTCCTTATGGTACTGGTTTCTCCAGGCTTTGTCCATATAACTATTTCCCAGATTTTCATTGTATGTGACATCAGCTTTATCTCTCTGTAATTTCCACTATCCTGAGTATCTCCCTTTGTCTTATAAATTGGTACAATCACATTGTTCCTCCACTACTCTGGAATTTTCTCTTGTTCATAGATCTTCTGCATTTGAGCACATCTACTCCAGTCAGGCTGATGTCATCTTTGCAAGTTGAATCAGAAGAAGAAATACTTGGTGTTTTGTGTTACTGCCATAAATTATGCTCCTAAAACTTTTTGTTTGCCTCTAAGGAGCCATGCAGGAATTTTTAAAGTTTTTTTTTCCTTCAGAAGGTTTTTTTTCTTTTTTTCACCCCCACAGGAACAATGGTAGTTGAGTGTTTGTAGATGTGTTTGGAAAAGTTTCCTGTTACTGCTGAGGCAGGGCAGGATAGAAAGTGCAGAAAGCAGTTGCTGAAACCAATGAGTCTGTAAGTAAATAACTGACATTGCGGGGATAAAAAGTTAAAAGCAACAGTAATTCTGTACTGGGAAGAAGTTAAGGCGTATAAAGGATTATTGGATAGAGCACCATATAGCACTCAAACAGTAACGAGTCAGTGGTAGTAGAAAGTGAGAGCATGTGTGTTCATTCCTTTGGAAGAAATCATTTATTGCAAGTTCAGATAGGCAACTGGCTTCAAAGTGTTAAAAAGATGGGTTCAGCGGTACATACAGAGGCATCTAGCGAGATAGCATCCATCAGGTGCAAGCAGCAGTAGAAACAGAATAGTGAATAAGTACAGTAAATAACTAGCTGCTGGTATTTAGTAAGCTAGTTTTCTTAGGAAGTAGGAAGTAATGAGTAAAAGATTTAATTTGATAGAACAGTTCTTGGGCGGCATGGTGGCACATTGGGTAGTGCTGCTGCCTCGCAGTTGCTTCCCAGGTCCTTCCTGCATGGAGTTTGCATTTTCTCCCCGTGTCTTCGTGAGTTTCCTCCCACAGTCCAAAGACATGCAGGTTAGGTTTATTGGCGATTTTAAAATTGTCCCTAGTGTGTGCTTGGTGTGTATGTGCACGCCCTGCGGTGGGCTGGCGCCCTGCCCAGGTTTTGTTTCCTGCCTTGCGCCCTGTGTTGGCTGGGATTGGCTCCAGCAGACCCCCGTGACCCTGTAATTAGGATATAGCGGGTTGGATAATGGATGGATGAATAGAACAGTTCTTATTCCTCAGAAAAGTTGGCACAATAAAGAGGCTAGGAAGGAGTACAAATGGTGTAAGTGGAGAACTTCAAAGTAAGGAAGTAATAGGAGGGACACAAATTTAGGAAAACAGACAAGGAACAGTAAAGTTTAATAACTTCAAAATAAGACATTTATCAGGCAGTTGAGGGGAACAGTATTACAGGAGCTTAAGGAGCCTGAAGGTGTAAAGTTGCTGTAGTATGTTTTTAATCTATTAATTTATTAAATATAATAATTTAAGTTACTAGGGGGCTTTGCCCCCTGCTCGCTTTGCTCGCCAACCCCCAGGTAGGCAATACACACTAGCCACTTCGTGGATCTGCTGCTCGCGTATGGGGATGCGGATTTACAATTTAAACAGATTGTTATTTTCATGGGAATTGTTACATATGCATAATAGACCTAACTATTTTACATTTCAGTGAGTAATTAACCATAATAAAAATAGTAAAATGTAATAAATTGAAAGAAAATTATGTTTCATGTTACATTAGTGGTATTCATTGTGATATACATTTTTGTTCTGTTTGGCTTTGAAATTAACATACAAATACTTTTTAAACTTAAACTTTTACTATAAAACTTCAGTAAAAACAATGTTTTTAATTAACTTTTCGTTGATATCGCATTTAATTTTGATTCCATGTTTGGACTTACATCGTGACAAAGCAATGTATAACTGCCCGTGAGCAAATATCGTTACTTTCTCTCTAATAAATAAACCGACTTTTTCAAATGTTTGTCCCTGTGATTTGTTAATTGTAATAGCAAAAGCTATTCTAAACTGTAAAAGTTTTAATACGAATGGCATATCAAGATCTCCTTTGGTGTCTAATGTTATCCATGGGAAATGTACTACATTACCTTTCTTGTCACCAGTTAAAATTTGCTCTATTGATGCTCATTTAACTAATTTGACGTGTAATTGATTGACAATTTTCGAGTTAATTTCTTCTGTTGATAACCCTTCAGGATGAAATTCTCCAATAAGATTTCGACATAACAAGTCTTCTTTTATTGGGAACTTAAAGTAAGGAAAACATAAAAATTTATAAGAGCTGAGAGCACAGGAACTGTGTCTGACAAAAGCATTCACATGATTGAGAGGTGAGAAGACCGTGGGCATGTCTGAAAATGGTTGAGAGGAGGGCAGGATTTGAAAAAATCTCTTGGCAATAGTCTCATCTCGTGGGACTTGAATAAACCTCTTGGCAATAGTCTCATCTCAAGATTTTCTTTTATAATAGAGAGAAATAATTCATATTTAATAAAAAAAAGTTTAGTAATCCAAAGCTGAATTTCAAAAATGAGGCCAGCGCAATGTAAGTTCTGGTGGATAGCAGATTTTTTGTACGATGAATTGGAATCCTCCTTGAAGGATATGTCTACAGGAGATGCCAGAACTTCAAGCTCAGGGTTGTTGAACTAGAGAAGGTGTTTTCTGGCCTGTGTCACAGTAGAAAACTGGTGGACCCAGCCCAGGAGTCCTTTATGGAGATAGTGTGCACCCCTAGGGTGGTGCAGGAGGATATTCCAAACCAGACAGGGAGAGATAGATGGGTCACAGTAGGACATAGGCTTAAATCAAAGGGTACACACTGTCCAGGGGCATCATCACCAGAACTGGAAGTGTGAAATCATTTGTAGCTACATGAAGAGCTGGAGCATGCCTCTGAAAACTCTGAGGTGCTAGGCAGGCATGTGGAACCCCAATGGGCTACCTCAAAGCCAGCACCCAGGAAGAGAGATGTTGTGATAGTGGGGGACTTAATTGTTAGAGGGACTGAAGTGTAGGTTTGCTTCATAGACAGAGAGTCTCACACAGTGTGTTGCATTCTGAGTGCACAGGCAGGAGAACCCCCTGGAAGGGTAGATGCAGTTGTCAATTTCCATGTAGGAACAAATGACATACATAAGAGTTGGCTATTACTTCTGCAATTCAAATTAAATTTTTGCCAGGCTGAGGAACAGAACTGAAAAGGTAGTCTTCTACCAACATTTGCCTGTGCCATGCACCAGTCCAGGTAAGACTGAGGGGATTAGAAGTCTTAATACATGGCTCAAATGTTGGTGTAGGATAGAAGGGTATAGGCTGGTAGGGCATTGGTACTTCTTTTGGAACAAATGGGACCTGTTCTGCCACATCAGGTAACATTTGAACCAGAGGGGCACCAATGTGATGAGGTGGTCTATGAGTAGGTCAGTTGGGAATTGTTTAAACTAGGGAATGGGAGGCAGAGAGTTTAGGACATGCCAGGTTTACAATGGTACACAGAGGGATGATAGTGTAAAAACAAATATATATATAGTAACACGATAAAAAATAGCTTGACTTAATGTTAGGAGTATCAAAATAAACGAAGTAAGCTGGAGTTGTATGTAGCTGAACATAATTATGATATTATAGCTACAAAAGAAACTTGGCTGTTATATATGTAAAACAGATTTTAAATGCAAGTCTCTTTCAGTTAGATGATAAGCCATATTCTTATCAAGGCCATCTTGATTTGTCTGGAAAGCATTAGGGAAATAGGCCTTAATTTATGAGTATACTATAGACCCTCCAATGCAGACAACACTTTCAATGTGTATATTTTCAGTAATATTAATATATTACTTAATATATTAAAAAGGCAAGTTTAGAGGGGGCCATTATAGTCATGGGGGACTTTACCTAATTGAATATTAGCTGGGTTAGCATTGCCAAAAGCATAGTACAAGAGAAGGAGTTTATAGACGTAGTTAGTGACTTTTTTTAACACAGTATGCTAAACCATTAACATGATGGAAACCTTGTCTAGATTTAATATTTTCTAATAATCGAAATAAAATTCAGGGTATAGAGGTGATTGAACCACTAGGGTCAAGTTACCATAATATAATACAATTCTCAGTGTTTTGGCAGAGTGTGGATGCAAAGACAAAAATTGTTAAGTTTAATTTTGGTATTGCAAAGTTTTAAAAGATGTAGCAAAGTCTAAGAGGGGTGAACGGGAGTAATCCTTTAATGTAGAAATAGCCAATGAGCAGTGGAACAGGTTTAAAAATGTGTTACATATAATGCAGGACACGTAAATCCCAAAATTTGGAATAGGTAGGAGATAAAAAAAACATCCCCACAAAAATATGCTTACAAAGTGTTCTCATATGAGGAAGTGGATAACCTCCCAGCAGTTAAAAGATCTACTAAAGAGGTACTGAATGATTTAGAAATTATAGATTAAGAAGTACCGCTCAGATTAAACAGGTTCATTCCAAGAGGAAGCAACAAAAAGATACGATCAGAGTGGTGCATAAGATATTATTTAGCATTTGATAATGTGTCACATGAGAGGTTGGGATTTGAGGCAAAAAGAAGTGGGAGTTCAGGGTGTAGTGTGTCGATGGGTGCAGAACTGGCTTACACACAGGAAGCAGAGGGTTATGGTTCAAGAAATTTTATCAGTATTGGCTGATATTAAGAGTGGTGTCCCACAGGGGTGCTATTTTTAATATATGTAAATGATTTGGATAGAATATAAATAACAAGTTGGTTACGTTTGTAGATGATGTCAAGCTAGATGGATTGGCAGATAATCTAGAATCCATTGAATCATTACAGAGCAATTTGACCTGCATACAGGATTGGGCAGGTTTGTGACAGATGGAATTTAAAGTAAGTAAATGTAAAGTGTTACATGTAGAAAGTAAAAATGTTCAATTTGAATACACAATAAGAGGTCTGAAAATGAAAAGTTCACTTTATGAAAAGGATTTGGGAGTCGTAGTGGACACGTCACTATAAACTTCCAGACGCTGTTCAGAGGCCATTAAGAAGGCTAACAGGATGTTAGGTTATATAGCACGATGTGTAGTGTACAAGTCCAAGGAGGTTATGCTCAACCTTTATAATGCACTGGTGAGGCCTCATCTGGAGTACTGTGTGCAGTTTTGGTCTCCAGGCTACAAAAAGACATAGAAGAAGTAGAATAAAATTCCAGAGAAGAGCAACTAGGTTGATTCCATAACAGAAGGGGTGACTTATGAGTAAAGATTAAAAGAGTTGAGCCTTTTACATTTAAGCAATAGATAGGAGGTTAAGAGGTGACATGGCTGAAGTGATTAAAATTATGAAGGGAATTTAGTATGTAAAGTGGAATGAGATTGTTAGATTAAAATGAGTTCAACAAAAATATAGGGATGCAGTTGGAAACTTGTTAAGGGTAAATTTCGCACAAACATTATGAGGTTTTTCTTTACACAGAGAGCCACAGACACAGAGTTGCCTATTAACCTAACATGAACATCTTTACGATGTGAAGTAACAAAAAAGAAGGCAAGAGGAGAAAAGCCTATGCTGACATGGTAAGAACATGGAAGCTCCTCAGACTGTAGTTGGGACGGAACTTAATCCAAGTCTCTTGGAACTGTGAGGTAACTGCATAAATGAAATCTTTATAAACTCATATACAGCATGTAATTTAAAGTTACACAGTGGTCCAAAAACATAATATTTTAAGTATATCTGAAGTACCAGCCAGGAGTTAAGCTGTCTGTAAAGGATGCCAGCATCTACTAACAAAAGCAACAATTCAAAAACTCCTCGACATGAATGTGCAAGACAGGCAAATGACTTTTAGCTGTGTGAGAACAGCTCCTTATTTTTAAATGACTCCCCTAGGATGACTGAACCTCCACGGACCCATTAGAGCATCTGCTCAACCAAATGTGAATGGAAGAACTTTGCAGACGCACAAGCAGCGAAAGCAGGTTCCCTCAGGGAGTAACCAGGCTTGTGTTGTGTTCAAAACAACAACCGTCTCTTTTTTAGAAAACAGTAAAATTGATTTCAGGTATTGTAAGACTTTCTTTTTGAGCTTCTTTGTATCTTCTTGTTTTATTGTTGGGCTTCAGTCTTAATTTCTGATGTCCCTCTGTCAAAAATGCTTACCTTATTTTCCTTTCATTAGCAGCCTTTAACAAGCATGCCTATAAACTTTTAAATGTATTCCTCTTTCAATGTCTATATTACTGCATATTTCTTCATTTAAGTAGATGTATATGTGTTGCATTAAGTTTAATACTACTGTAAATATGTGCATTGCCATAGAAAAGCACTATATAAGAAGAGAATTGTGGCATTCTCTTGTTAATGAGGCAGTTCTACTGCATATCAACAACAGGAAAAACAAACACCTATTGTGAGTATTAACTGTATTCAAAGGCTCTTTTCTACTGTAGTCCTTTTAAAAATGGAATAAATTTTCCTTCATCATACTAAAAATACTTCAAGCTAATATTTTGTTGATAATTGATTTGAATTGTTCCTAGATTAAGCATAATTGCTGAGATGCTTTTGTGCTTCTATGGGCTTCTGCGCTGTTGAATTGTGTTCCTGCTTCAGCCACCATATATCACATGTTTGGAGGGATGCAAACTCACTGGGCTTTCGCATGGATTGTGCTCCTATTCTCTGGTAGGCAATGACCTTTTTATTTATCCTTCCTTTTACACAGAATATAAAGATCCAACTTTACTTATCTATTGTCATCTAGAATACCAAAGAAAGATATTATTTTAGATAGAAACTTTATTTCTCTACCCTAATGTACAGCACTGATGTTTTAACTTGCCTCCATTTAGTGAGTCTTTCTTGCTGCAGTATGCTGTGCGAGGGGTACTGGGATCTTCAAAGAAAACATCACTCAGGGTTTTACTGTCCCCGTCTGACTGATCCTACAGGATTAACTTATTGCTGCCACCAAGGAAACCATTCCCTAAAGTACTGCTGCAACCAATCAGAGTTCTTAAGGATGGACTTTCATAATCTTGCACAGAATAATACTTCTAAACGTACTGACAGGTAAGCAACAGTATAATTGAAGAACCATTCAAACTACTTAATATTCTCAACAGCAAATGACAATATATTTAAAGAAATACTCCACTTAAAAATTATATTTTTTAAATGTTACTTACCCCATGTACTTTCTAGTGATGGTAGAGAAACAAGTTAATCTAATGTTTTCATGCAGAGAGATAAAAGTTCATAATATAATTCAAGTCAGTAAACAGCAATGTTGTACAACGGCATATGATGTGAAAAGACCCATGAAGGGTCTATATATATATATTGTCAGAGTAAAGTCATCATGAAGGTTTGGTGCAGCCTTCCGTATAATATATCTTGGCTGCAAAATGGTTTAAATAATTGTGATATGTTCACAAGTCAGAATCCAAAACAGAACTGAAGTCTTTGAGTTAAGATGGTGGCTTTATAGGCCGGTTAAGGAAGTGACGTCATCTCTAGGGCCGGAACCGGAAGTGATGTCATCCGGTCTGGAAATGATATCATCAGTGGCGCCAGAACCTGGTGGGATTTCCCGAGAGTGGTCTGCAAGGAATTCGAGAGAGATGGTTAATGTATTCCACCTCCCACTGGTTTGTCATGGAATTACTATTACATAGGCCCTTTAGCTGTCTCCTACTCGCATGTGTTTGACAATATATACATATATACAGTGATCCCTCCTTTATCGCGGGGGTTGCATTCCAGAACCCCCCGCAAAAAGTGAAAATCCGCAAAATAAAAATCATATTTTCATATGGTTATTTTTATATATTTTAAGCCCTTATAAACTCTCCCACACTCTTATAAACATTTCCCGCACAGTTATACAGTATAAACCCTTTGTATTCTCTTAGATATTAGGTAAGATTCGTTGAAATTATGTATGTATACACACTGTTTATATACAGTAAAACCTAAATATTACTTTAAAGATACAGAGCGTCTCCGATATCACATATGTTACAGCCATTACGATAGAGAGATTGTTTTGGAGCCATAACGAAGGGCTTGACTATGCACAAAGATAAACACAAAAGAGCACAAAAGTTAACTCTTTACACAGCGAAACACGTTGATGCTGAATGAGCGAGACGAGACTTCCTGGTTAACGCAGAGCAATCAAATTCGGTGCTCCGTTGCAGAGCCAATCAGCACACAGGAACTTAACTGTGTGCTCTGATTGGGTAGCTTCTCAGCCATCCGTCAATAGCATCATTTGTATGAAATCAGCTGGGCAAATCAACTGAGGAAGCTTGTACCAGAAGTAAAAAGACCCATTGTCCACAGAAACCTGCGAAGCAGCGAAAAATCTGTGTTACATATTTAGATATGCCTACATATAAAATCCGTGATAGAGTGAAGCCATGAAAGTCTAAGCGCGATATAGCGAAGGATTATTGTATATATATACTAGCTGTGTAGGCCTGTGTTGTAAAAAGCCCAGGGTCCTAGAAACTATTGAACTCATCAGAAAAAAAAATTAAATGTAGAGATGTTAGGTAATTGAAAGGAACTACTCTGGTTATCTCTCTCCTAGGAGGATTCATTTTGCCGATGTGCTTGCATCACTTGTGCATTAGTGGCAGAAGGAAAAGTAAAAGGGATACTGTTGTTCCAATGTTAGCGGCTAATCGACTTTGTCTTTCTTCTGAGGTTTCGTTTTGCCGACTTCCTCGCCTCGCTTGTGTATTAGCGGCGGGAGAAAAAGTAAAAGGGTTACCGTTTTACCAATTTTAGTGGCTAATCGACTTTGTCTTTCTTCTGAGGTTTTTTTTTGCTGGCATGCTGGCCCCACTTGTGTTATTAGTGGCTAAGCGAGATTTCTGTTTGCTTGGAGGTGGAGCCCTACCTCGACTCCACCCCTAACTTCCAGGCTGGACAGACACACACATCCACACGAAAACCTTTATATATAGGATATATATAAATTTACTCATATTGCACAATCCACATGTCAGTTATTCAGTCATGTGCTCAAAATGTGTAATGTGTTTTTTGTTAAAATATTGTTGAATAGTATCACACATCATAAACAGGAGAGTAAAGCTTCCTTGAGATTTGTTTTTCAAATTAAGACAAAATTCTTGACCAATAAATGAGGGTACATTTATTTGGTTTTGGCCTTCAGAACCCGACAAGGTTTATTGTTAATTAACTGACTTGCTATATGTTGGTGTGGATGTACCCTGAGCCTACTCTGCAGTTGACAGTTATCTCTTTCAGACCTGCTTCCTGCCAGATGTCACCTTCTAGAGTCCCACCTTCCCTTTAGCTGAACTGAATTTAGTGTTCAAACCATGTTAATTAAAATATTGTAAAAACAGAATCCTTTTTAGGGCATAAAATGCAAATAAGAATGTAATTGCATGTGTGACAAAATTTGCAGTTGAAGTTGAAAATTCTAATTATTAACCAGTAGGGGAAATTATTCATAAAACAGTATTAGTTTATAAAATGTTGGACTGAATGCAAATGAATTTGGTATTACTGCAATTAATAAAAAACCTGGGGAAAACCAACATGTGATGGTAAGTGTAATATTGTGTCCCTACCTGAGAGCAGCACCTAAAGTTTGTGGTCAGTAATCATCTAAAGTGCCTTCACAGAAAATTTTTCACTTTTCTCATATTTTGCTGTGTTGTAGTTGTATGCTAAAAATGTATTAATTTTTCCCCTCATCAAGCAACTCTTGATATTCGTAAATGACAATGTTTAAAATAGGATGTTAGAATTTTTTTTGAAATTTATTAAAAATAAGGAAACTGAAATGTCAAATTGACACATGTATTCATACCCTTTGCTATGACATTTGAAATTTGGATCAGGTGCATCCCATTCTATTGGTCATCATTCAGAAGTATGTACACCTTGTTTGGTGTCCTGCACCTGTGGTCAATTCAGTTGACTGCACATGACTAAGAAAGGTATGAACATGTATATAGAAGGTCCCAGAGATGACAGTGTGTATCAGAGCAAAAACTATGAGGTTAAAGGACCTGCTTGCAGGGCTTAGAGACAGAATTGTGGAGTGGCACATATCTGGGGAAGGCTATAAATAAATATCTACAGCATTGAAGGTTCTCAAAAGCACACTGACCTGCATGATTCTTAAACAGAATATTTTTAGAACAGCCACAACTCTTCCTAGAACTGGCTTCCTGGCCAAGCTGATCAACTGGGAGTTGAAGGGTCTTGGTAAGAGAGGTGATCAAGAACCCGAATAGCTACTCAGGCTGAACTCCAGAGAACCTGTACGGAGATGGGAAACTTTCAGAAGGAAAACCACCACTGCAGTACTCCATTAATCTGGGCTTTATGGCAGAGTGGCCATACGAGACATGAAAGCCTGCTTGGACTTTGCATAAAGGCACTAAAAGGACTCTCAGAGAGAGTGGAACTGTTTTGCCTCAAGTATAAGCTGTCACACACGTGCGCATGGGAGGCAGCTAAAGGGCTTGAGTGAAGGCAGTTCGAAGGCATGCCGGGATGTGGCAGAGTACACTGACTCTTTTTCTCCCTTGCCTGTAGACCATTCCCTGGGGATTCCACCTGGCTCTCTTGACATCATTTCCGGGACCGAGCCAATGGAAGTCGACCTCACCAGCTCCGGCCCCTCTGTCACATCCGGCTGTGATCCAATGGTTGAAGACCACGTGCTTGATCCTTATGACCTCACTTCCTGTCTCCCCCTTTAAAAACCTACCCCTTTTCCCTTTTCCCTCAGTCTTGTTTTGGACTCCATTGTATGCACTTCAGTGCTGGTTATTGTGATAAAAACGACTTTTGCAGCCAGGATACCACATTACACGGGTGGCTGCCCCAAACCTTTATCTGTTCATGTCTCGTTATTGTGACAAAGCATCATATCTGGAGGAAACCAGGCACTGCTCATCACCTGCACAATAAGAGTGAAGCGTGGTCATGGCATATTTATGCTGTGGGGTTATTTCTCAGGGGTAGGGACTCAGAGACTAGTCAGGGTTAAGAGAAAGCTGAACTGAGCAAAGTACCGAGATATTCCTAATGTTCCAGTGTGCTCTGGACCTCATATGGGCTCAATGCTCACTTTCCAACTAGCACAAAGCAGTTTCAACAAAGAAGTGACTTAGGGACAAGTTTTGGAATGTTCTTGAGTGGCCTAGCCATAGCATGACCTGACCCCAACTGAACAACCCTGGAGAAACCTAAAAATAGCTGACCACTGACAGTCTTCATTCACCCTGACAAAGCTTGAGAAGGTCTACAGAGAAGAATGGCAGAAAATCCCCAAATCCAGGTGTCTGAAGCTTATTGTGTCATAGCTAAGAAGACTGCAGGCTGTAATTGCTGCCAAAAGTGCTTCAAAACAGTACTGAGTAAAGGGTTTGAATACTTGTGTCAGTGTGATATTTAAGTGTTTATTTTTAATATTTGCAAAAAAAATAATCTTGCTTAAGCTTTATCATTCTGGGCTATTAAATGTTCCTTGATGAGGGAAAAATGAATTTAAATGATTTTAGCTCAAGGCTGCAACATAGAAAAATGTGAAAAAGTGAAAGAGTCTGAATGATTACTGAAGGCACTGTAAATATGATTAAAATTTTCAAGAATAATTTAAAAATACTGCCAATTGTTATTGGTTAAAAAAAATGGAGGTGAGCATCAACATTTTAAATAATTTCCAGAAAAAATACATATGTTTGAATAAAAGCTAACCACAATACTTTTTGGTATAATGTATAATTGCCTTATCATATACTGAATCCACTTAATCCTCTTCCGTGTCATGGGGACTATAGCCTGTCCCAAATGTATTGAGCACAAGAAAAAGTCACCAAAAAATAACTCCAAAAAAATCACAGCCGTATCAACTCTAATTTGGAAACATGTTCCATCATTGTAGAAACTGCTGGTAGGCCTAATACCTGGAGAAACAGCTGAATGCCACTTGTTCAAACACCTTGCAAGTCAATTTTCTGAAATAATAACACAAAGAATAGTTTTGTGTTAAAGTATATGGGGATATGTAATGATAAGACCAAATTAATACACAATGAGGTATATATAATAAAATTCCTCCATTTTACTTATCTGAGTCAGGGTCATTGGGCATTAGGCAGGGACCATCCCATAGGGCATCACTTCATCGCAGGGCTCTCTCTCTCTCTCCCTCTCATGATTGGTCAATGTAGACTCACCAATTAACCTAACATACATGCCTTTTGAAATCTGAGAGGTAAAACCATGCAGACATGGAGAGGGCATACAGACTTCACAAAGATGGTGCCTGTAAGGCTACAGGGTTAACATCTTTAAGCCATATTATACTTTTTGTCAGAGAAAAGAATACATAGGCTGTTGTATAATTACCATGTAAATGTTCTAATTGCAAAGTAAATGTTCTATACAAGATACACATTTAAGTAATTTCCCCAAGAATTAAACTGAACGTAATTTGTATAAAATAAAATGAAGCAACCACAAATAAAACTAAGGAGTTGATGCCTTGGGGAAATCCCTGCAAATTACAATACCTAAGACAAGTCAAAAAACCTTGAATCATTTGGAAGAAGCTTGTCGCCTGCCCCCTCCTGAACATTTTACCATAGAGTCTGTGATGGGCCATCCAATGTGATGACAGAATCCTTCCATCCGAAGACTCCAAGGCTCCCAGCATCTGAGATGAAGTTTTCTTGGGCATGAGAACAGCTTGGCAGTAAAGCAGTGACACTAAGTGCCACATCAAGGTACAAAAAAGAGAGACAGAACAGAGGAGGACACACTTACAGACACACCGCCCCTCAGTATTATGAGACCAATTAAGAATCACCAAATAACCTGAAAGGATTGTCTTTGAAGGAATACCAAAGTACCTGAAGTAAAACCCACACAGGAACAAGTTGAATGTAAACTTCCTTCATAATTCTGGATCCCATAGTCCTTCCATTTTGAAAGTTAATGATAGAGTTAGCAATTCTTGTGTTGCTACAGATTTCATAGAGGAATCCTCCTATCTTAAAATGATGGTTTCAGAAGACAATACCATGTGTTAAAGTTACTTATAAAATATAATTACTTTCACATTATAACTTGCAAAACAATCCTGCATATTCTGTATATCATGCTCATAAATTCCTGAATTATTCAGTTCACATTTCTTAACAATGGGCAATATTATGTCCAAATCAATATCAGAAACAATATTTTTCCAGTATCATTCTAATCTTTTCCAGTTAAGTCTTTCTGGCAAAGCCATGAGTTCGCTAGTTACTGTATCTCTGAGCTACACTAATTTAAACCCATGAGTTACAACACTTTTATGTGCATGTCATATGACTATTGATTTTCCCATTAATGGCAGGATTAGAAATCATAGCCAGAGTCTGTATTGTGCTTAATGTAGTTGTTTCCATATTTCTTGCAGCTGGCCTTTCTCCCTCCTGGCTGTTGGACTCTATGGGATTTTGGTTCTCACTCTGATGATAGTGGACTATCTCTGGTTCTGCAAGCTTTATGGCTTGACAGTGTTTGGTGCTATCAGGAAACATCTGCCCTGCATTCACTGGGTCTCCAATATCCTACAGCATCGAGGTTCCTATGGCAACAGAAAGCCACAAATATATGAGCAGCACAGCTCTCCATCTCTCCATAGTGATTGGGAGCACAGATCATTGGGTCGGAGTTTCCATGGAGACCAGAACACAGAAGTCACGCAACTGGACTCTGATTTAAACAGTGAAAGAACAGAATGTGATAGTGTATGGCCTTGAGAACGGCAAAGTTAAAACTCCATTTTAGCAGAATGGCAGCATGAGCCGTTCATTTGAATGTATTAGGTTATGTTTTAGCAATAATTCTGAGAGATTTTGGATGTTAAATTAAATTTGAATTTAAGCTGTCATCTAAATAATTTCAGGAAGCAGTCCTAAAAGAAAACTGCATCTCTTCTTCTAATTGTTTTGGCTGCTCCCAATAGGGGTTGCCACAGCGGATCATCTTGTTCCATATCTTCCTGTCCTCTGCATCTTGCTCTATCACATCCATTACCTGCATGTCCCCTCTCACCACATTCATAAACCTTCTCTTTGGCCTTCCTCTTTTCCTCTTACTTCCAACCTTAGCATCCTTTTCCCAATATACCCAGCATTCTCCTCTACACATGTCCAAATCAACGCAATCTCGCCTCTCTGACTTTGTCTCCAAACTATCCAACCTGAACCGACCCTCTATTGTACTCATTTCTAATCCTGTCCATCCTCGTCACATCCAGTTCAAATCTTAACATCTTTAACTCTGCCACCTCCAGCTCTGTCTCTTATTTTTTGGTCAGTGCCACCGTCTCCAACCCATATAACATAGTGGGGCTCACTACCATCTTGTAGACCTTTCCTTTCACTTTTGCTGGTCCCCATCTGTAAAAGAAAACTGCATTTGAGTTGCATATTTAGCATCCATTCTCCATAAATATAAACTGCTTATGTAAGTAAAATCAGCTTTTACTTTAAGTTTTCTGTTACAATTTGGTACATGTTAAATTTTCAGTATTTGCATTTATGAAAATATCTTATATAAAAAGTTTTACTGTATATGACATTTATTCACCATATGTTGTAACTGTTATCTTAAAGCCAATTAAGGTAAATTTCTTCAATAACTTATATCCAAACAATTTGCAGCATACAATATAGTGTGCACCAGTAAAGTAGATACTCAAGCAGAGCGGTGTAATTGCATGATGGTTAAGGCAGTGGCCCGTAAATCTTAATTCTACTGTTGTAATCATTGCCTCTAGTTCACTGTGTGGCCCTGAACAAGTCACTTAACCATCCTATGCTTCAGTTGTCAAATAAAACAAATAAATACAAACACATAATGATGCTATTTCTCGATACTGGTTATTAAAATTATGGTGGTGCATAACTGTAGGAAAGTACTACATAAAATAAAAGGTTGTCTCATTGGAATGATTGGCTGGTTAAGTGACTTGCTCAGGGTCTCACAGAGAGATAATGATACGAGACTGCACCAGGAATCTCTTAATGTGTTGTACAGCAGCTAACACCCAGTTCTTCATTGTCTGTAGAGCATTTTACCATGTGCAGGAAAGGTGGGCCAATCTCATCAAGCAGTCTGCATATTTATGATAGTCTTACAAAGTGGCCAGAGCTCCCTCCTCAAAACAAAGGACGTAAACAAGGCAGCAGATCAGTCCACTGCCTTGTGCCTATGCCTTTATACATATTAGAGCATATACAATTAGAGCATAGGAAAAGTAGTGACTTTGCCAGGATTACACAGAGAGTCAAGAGTAGGAAATGAGTGAGAACCTTGTGGTTTAGAGTCCAGTACAACTGATACTACACTACACTAGTAACTTTACATATACAGTAGCCTCCATAATGTTTGGGACAAAGACACAGTTTCCTTGACTTACCTCGACTGCCCCACAATTTAAAATAACAAATCAGACAATTCAGACATAATTAAAGTGCACATTTCAAGCTTTAATTTATGGGTCTTTGCATACATTTCAGTCAGAACATACTGTATAGAAAATACAGGATTTTTTATACTTGGTCTCCCCAATTTCAGGGCACCATAATGTTTGGGACATAGCAATGGTAGGTATATTCAAACAGCCATATTTAGAATTTTGTTGCTTATCCCTTCCATGCAATGATCGCTTGAAGTCTGTGATTGACAGACATCACCAGGCGCGGAGTATCTTCTCTGGTGATGCTCTGCAAAACCTCTATTGCAGCCATCTTCAGCCCTGCTTGTTTTCTCTTCAGCATATAGAAGACATGTTCAATTGGATTTAAATTGGGTGACAGGCTTGGCCATTCAAGAATTTCCATTTTTTAGTGCTGACCTAGCAGTTTGTTTGGAATCTTTATCTTGTTGTAGGATGAACTGCCATTTAATGAACTTAAAGGCATTTGCTGGAACTTGAGCAGATAAGATTTTTCTATAAACCTCAGAATTCATTGTGACAATGTCGTCAGCAGTTACATCATCAGTGAAGATAAGCATACCAGTACCTTGTGGGAGCCATACAGGCCCAAGCCATATCACCCCAACCACCATGTTTAACAGATTAGCTTTGGACCTTGAGCAGTTCCTTTTCTTCTCCACACTTATTTGCCATTACTCTGATACAGGTTCATCTTAGTCTCGTCTAGTCTACAACACCTTTTACCAGAATTCTGCAGGCTGTTTAAGTGCTTCTTCACAACTGTAATTTGCCCATCCTGTTTTTGTGGCTAACTACTGGATAACATCTTACAGTGTGGCCTTTGTATTTCTGTATATAAAGTCTTCTTTGGATAGAAGTCAATAACACGTGCACATCTGTCTTCTGAAGTCTGTTTCTGCATTGTTGGATAGGCTTTTGGGGCTTTCTTTACTATATTGAGGATTCTTCTGTCATCATCAGTGGAGGTCTTCGTTGACCTACCAGTCCCATTGTGATATCTAAGCACACCTAAAAATGGCTGGCACAGAGGTATACTGGTTACTGCTGCTGCAGACGGTTCATCTGAGTAAACTTCTCCCCTGTGGATTTTTAGGTGCTGCTGCACTCATTAAGTATAAAAGAGATATGAGAGCAAGAGATCAGGGAATCAAGAATGAATAGGAAACCAAAAAAGCAGATACAAAATCAAGAAAGAGAAATATGACTGAGAGAAAATGTCAGAATCAAGATTAAGCCAGGTGCAGAAAAAGGAGGCAAGGTGGTCGCAAAAGGGTGCTATGAGGTAGGGTCGCTCCTTCTGGGCATTGTAGAAGAGCACCAGTGACTGATTGCTCCTGTGGTTGTTCCATGGACACTGAAGGATGATGGGTCAAGAAAGCAGGGCTCAATGTTCTGCACATACACCTAGGGATTGTAGCGAGGACAAGAGCGGAGGACTGGTGGCTGCAATTGCCAGCGTCTCTGTCTTCTGAAGACAGCAGCTTGGTAAGATCAGAGATAAGTCTGAAAGAGGGATGCACTGGTGTCGAGATCTAGATAAAGAAACAAAATAGTTGATTCTGACTGAGTTTTACTTTTTGATTTTAACCTAATTAACCTATTTATATGCCTTAACCCAGCCCAAGGGGATGCACAAACCAGTGTATTTCTTCGTGTCGGTCCCAAGCCCGGATAAATGGGGAGGGTTACGTCAGGATGGGCATCCGGGGTAAAATTTTGCCAGATCAATATGCGGACAACAATACAGATTTCCATACTCGATCAATCGTGGCCCGGGTTAACAATGGCTGCCACCAATACTGTTAGCCAACAGGGTGCTGGTGGAAATTGGGCTACTATTGGCCAAAGAAAAAGAAAAAGAAAAAAAGGGGGGAGACGTGTCCTGAGACAGGAGGAGAGGAGAAACGTAAAGAAAGTATACCTGAGGGTAAGGACTTTGAATGTTGGCAGTATGACTGGTAAGGGAAGAGAGTTAGCTGATGTGATGGAGAGAAGGAAGGTTGATGCATTGTATGTGCAAGAGACTAAATGGAAGGGGAGTAAGGCCAGGTGGATCGGAGGTGGATTAAAATTGTTCTATCATGGTGTGGATGGGAGAAGAAATGGGGTAGGAGTTATTCTGAAGGACCAGTATGTCAAGAGTGTTTTGGAGGTGAAAAGAGTGTCAAAAAGAGTGATGATTATAAAGCTGGAAATTGAAGGTGTGATGATGAATGTTGCTAGTGCATATGCCCCGCAAGTTGTGAGTGCAATTAATGAAAAAGAAGATTTCTGGAGTGAGTTGGATGAAGTGTTGGACAGTGTACCCAAGGGACAGAGAATGGTAATTGGAGAGGATTTCAATGTTGGTGAAGAGAACAGAGGGGATGAAGGGTAGCTATGGTGTCAAGGAGAGCAATGAAGAAGGTCTGATGATATTGGATTTTGCGAAAAGGATGGACATGGCTGTGGTGAGTACATATTTTATGAAGAGAGAGAAACATAGGGTGATATACAAGAGTGGAGGAAGATGCACACAAGTAGATTATATCCTATGCAGGAGGGCCAATCTGAAGGAGATTGAAAACTGTAAAGTGGTGGCAGGGGAAAGTGTAGTTAGGCAGTATAGGATGGTGGTCTGTAGGATGATTTTGGAGATCAAGAAAAGGAGGTGACTGAGGGCAGAGCCAAGGATCAAATGGTGGATGTTGAAAAAGGAAGACTGCAAGGTTGAGTTTAGGGAGGAGGTAAGACAGGCACTGGGTGGCAGTGAAGAGTTACCAGACAGCTGGGCAAGTACAGCAGAAGTAGTAAGGATGACACTAAGAAGGGTGCTTGGCGTGACATCCGGACAGAGGAAGGAGGAAAAGGAAACCTAGTGGTGGAATGGGGAAGTAACGGAGAGTATACAGAGGAAGAGGATGACGAAGAAGAAGTGGGATAGTCAGAGAGATGCAGAAAATAGACAAGAGTACAGTACAAGGAGATAAGGCGCAAGGTGAAGAGAGAGGTGGCAAGGGCTAAAGAAAAGGCGTATGATGAGTTGTATGAGAGATTGGACACTAAGAAGGGAGAAAAGGACCTGCACTGACTGTGCAGCAGGTTAGGGTGATATAGGATAAAGATGGAAACGTACTCTCAAGCAAGGAGAGGGTGTTGAGCCTATGGAAAGAGTACTTTGAGAGGCTGATAAATGAAGAGAATGAGAGAGAGAGAAGGTTGGATGATGTGGCAATAGTGAATCAGGAAGTGCAATGGATTAGCAAGTAGGAAGTAAGGACAAGTATGAAGAGGATTAAGAATGGAAAGGCTGTTGGTCCAGATGACATACCTGTGGAAGCATGGAGGTGTTTTTGAGAGATGGCAGTGGAGTTTTTAACCTGATTATTTAATGGAATCTTGGAAAGTGAGTGGATGCCTGAGGAGTAGAGAAGAAGTGTACTGGTACTATAAGGGGGATGTGCAGAGCTCTAGTAACTACAGGCGGATAAAACTGATGAGCTACATCATGAAGTTATGGGACAGAGTAGTGGAAGTTAGGTTGAGAAGGGAGGTGATGATTAGCGAGTAGCAGTATAGTTTCATGCCAAGAAAGAGCACCTCAGATGTGATGACTGCATTGTGTCCTTGTGGACCTGGAGAAAGTATATGACAGGGTGCCTCGAAAGGAGTTGTTGTATTGTATGAGGAAGTCGGGAGTGGCAGAGAAGTATGTAAGAGTTGTACAGGATATGTACGAGGGAAGTGTGACAGTGGTGAGATCTGCGGTAGGAGTGACAGACGCATTCAACGTGGAGGTGGGATTACATCAGGGATTGGCTCTGAGCCCTTTCTTATTTGAAATGGTGATGGACAGGTTGACAGATGAGATTAGACAGGAGTCCCCATGGACCACGTTTGCTGATGACATTGTGATCTGTAGCAAGAGTAGGGAGCAGATTGAGGAGACCCTGGAGAGGTGGAGATATGCTCTAGGTTAGAGAGGAATGAAGGTCAGTAGGAACAAGACAGAATACATGTGTGTAAATGAGAGGGAGGTCAGTGAAATGGTGAAGATGCAAAGAGTAGAGTTGGCAAAGTTGGATGAGTTTAAATACTTGGGAACAACAATACAGAGTAATAGGGATTATGGAAGAAAGGTGAAAAAGAGAGTGCAGGCAGGGTGGAATGGGTGGAGGAGAGTGTCAGGAGTAATTTGTGACAGAAGGGGTATCAGCAAGAGTGAAAGGGAATGTCTACAGGATGGTAGTGAGACCAGCTATGTTATATGGGTTGGAGATGGTGGCACTGACCAGAAAATAGGAGGCAGAGCTGGAGGTGGCAGAGTTAAAGATGTTAAGATATGCATTGAGTGTGACAAGGATGGGCAGGATTAGAAATAGATAGATAGATAGATAGATAGATAGATAGATAGATAGATAGATAGATAGATAGATAGATAGATAGATAGATAGATAGATATGAGTGCATTAGAGGGTTGGCTCAGGTTGGACAGTTTGGAGACAAACTCAGTGAGGCGAGATTGCATTGGTTTGGACATGTGCAGAAAAGATATGCTGGGTATATTGGGAAAAGGATGCTAAGCACAGAGCTGCCAGCCAAGAGGAAAAGATGAAGGCCTAAGAGGAGGTTTATGGATGTGGAGAGAGAAAACATGCAGGTGATGGGTGTAAGAGAGAAAGATGCAGAGGACAGATAGATATGGAGAAAGATGATCCGCTGTGGCAACCCCTAACAGGAGCAGTCGAAAGAAGAAGAACCTATTTATTTGCTGTATTTATTTATTGCGTTCAACCTCTGCAGTGATAGTGTTTTTATCATGAATTATTTATTTATTTATTGAAGACTGTGCTCTTTACTGTTTGCACATTGCCTGATTGTTGTACATATACTGGATTGCACTATTATATCCTTGGTACATAACTATTATTATCAATATCCTGGTAACAGGAAGGAAGATGATGTCATTGTGGAGTTTGTACATTTTTTAATGTGTTCAACTAAGTTGTTCTCTGCATATTCTGGCTTTTTTACACATCCCAATGACATGAATGATAATATGTATAGTACACTAAACTGGCTCAGTATGAGTAAATGTGGCTGTGTACATGATATGCCCTACAAACTGTGATAGTCTTGGCCTTCCTGGGGCCCTAACAAAAATGATGCCTTCTGCATTCCTTTTCTGCATCTCTCCATTACCAGATTCTACTGTACTATGTAGCCATCTGGCTGTAACTTAAGACAATGTTTGAGTTGTGATTAAAGTGGAACATTGACACTAAAAGATTAAGAGCATTTAGAGCTATAATGACCACCAGTCAAGGATGAGTACCAAAACATGAAGAAAATAAACAACATTCATAGCATACTAGCAATGATATTGTGCTCCTATAATTCAAAAGTGTAGCACTTCTTAATACCATCATTTTTTTTAACTGTTGTCACCTACAAAGCCACATGATGAACTTACTGAAATATTCAAAACATTGCATTTTAAACAAAAAATTTGGAAAATAAAATAATTTGGAAAATTCTAACTAAGGTGCAAAACAGGGGGCTTTTCAGAAGTACAGAACATTTTGCAGTCATTCAGAAACTTAGGCTAAACAAAACCTTGCCACTGAAAATTTGCCGAAGACAGTTTGTTCAATCACAGTGAGTATCAAAGTAAAACATGTTTGACAATAGAGTATATCAAACACTGGTGGCTCATAAAATACAGTATTTATATGCATTGTGCTCTCTCCTCTCACCTTTAAATCGCTTTTTTTTATTTCTTGTCTTGGTTCCCGATGGATACCGCCATTTGAATGTCATGCTGTTCTCTTCTGTGAATTGAGATCCATATAAATGATGAGAGAAAAATATTGTTGTTATTTCTTTATTTAACCACAATTTTGATTCCTGTCATCTTCCTTGGAAATTTACTAAACTTACAACAAGCTTAGCTGGATTACTGTGTGAGCAAAGTGACAGGTATGTTGTTGTCAACAAAATGCAAATATCTGAAAAGTAAGCTGAAGTGCTTTTCACTCATAATTTGCTGCACATAAGGCATTTTAAGTAAAAGTTTTTGACCAGTACATTTCAAGTTTAGGCTTCTGGATTTTGCCTTAATACAGGGTATACAAAAACTGGTTATTAAACCAGCAGCTTGCCATAACTGACATCACAACACGTGTATTACTTATAACATGTCATCGTTTTTTAACAGATTCAAAAACTATAAGGCAGGAATGGAGCCCAAGTCCATTGGCCTCTGAGACTTACAAGACATTGCCCCCCCCCCCACCCCACCCAATAACTGCCACCTGCCAAAACCAACCTATAGACACAATCAACGTGTGTCATTCAGACATCAGCATTTTATTATTATCGAATAGAATCTAAAATAAATCTGAAAAATAAATCAGATGGCTGGTCAGTCTCAAGTTAGGTGAATTTGTTGCAGAGCTCCATCCGGCAGGTAGCTCTTACCCAAAATGACACCTCTATTTGGGAAGCCTGAGCTTTTATGGAGAGAGGACAGGAGGGGGCAGATTCAGTTGCCCTCACTGGGCGGTTTCTCTGCATAGTGGACATTGACAATGTTAGCGATAGTGTTTCTTGTCCCAGCAGATTATTACATACCTTGATGGAACATGTAAGGGGATCATCAGACTCACATGCATGACAAATGTGTTTCTTTATAGTAAATTCCGACTATGGTGCACTACAAGTACAGAGCTATAGTTTAGGTTTTTTTGCATATGATTGTTTTATATAATACATTCTTAAAGCCATCATGTACAGATGTATACACAATGTATGCACAATTCTTATGTCTATTACAGGATGACAACACGCTTCAGTTCTTGTTAAGAGGGCTCACCAAAGTCTTTTCTTCCTCAGGCATCTAACAACAGGTTATATTTCTCCATTTGACCTCACTAACCTCTACAGGTGCACAGTGGGGTCCATCCACACTGGCTGCATCACATCATGCTATGGCACCTGCTTGGCTCATGATAGTGAAAGCCATGTCGAGGGTGATGAAGGTGGCACAAAATATTACCTGCATCCAGTTGCCTTCTGTTCAGAAGATACACAGCACACACTGCTTTGTAAAGGTAAACATTATTATTACTAGGGGGCTTTGCTCGCCCACACTACGTGCCAACCACTTTGCATCTCTGCCACTCACGTTGTGAAGAGGGGGGGCTGAACGCACCCCAAGGAGACGCAATCGCTCCTCTGACATCCCCTTTTAAACAGTGATACAATGGGAAACACATATAGTTTTTTTTACCTCCTCTTTGCTCAGTCAGCTGCTGGCTTGCTCCTGCTGCTGCCATGCTGCGTGATCTGCATTTTGCGTGGCACACTTCTGTCATATCACCTATGTCCATATACACCGTATTTGATCTCTTTTCGCTTTTACCTTTTCATCAATAATGCACTGAATTTTGATTCCATGTTTGGAATTATTTCGTGACAATGCAATGTATAACTGCCCATGAGTGAATATCGTTTCTTTCTCTCTACAAGAAATGTGTCTGACATAACCATGCAGGACTTTTCCAAATCTCCTTGCATAAGCTCTTTTCTCACGGGGCTTCCGGCCCCGGGCGCGGTTACATCGCTTGGCACAAAGACTCGTTTCACGGGACGTGAAAGTGTCTCTGAGACAATCACATCTCGTCTCCTTCCAAGATTTTTTTTTATAATAGAGAGAAATATCTCAGACATCCTGCACAGTTTCTTTTCTTATTCCCCATATCTGGAAAACAGATTAGGACTATTCACACTCGTTATTCACTGGTGATAAGATTAAATTAAGTTTATCTGAAAATAAACTTGAATGTTAACCTTCTCTGTTTAAGTTTCAAAATCATATTGTGTGTTTGTTGCATTTTTTCTTCATATTGTATACTGTATGTAGTTATTGTATAGTGCTGGGTTCATGAGTGAAAAGTAAATGCAGTAATTAGAAACTGAATTGGAGATTAATTGACTTGCTTTGGGTTACAAAGAGAATAAGATGCAGGAAATACTCTTACAAATTTGGTTTAAATTTTAAAACCTTAGCCAACAGCCTATATTACAAAGGTGAAAATAAGTGAAGGAAGATGCTTACTAAAATAAGGAAATTTCAAACAAATGTCTATCAAAAGCTGCCCTTGATCCAGCAGTAGCCATAGCATCTCTTAAATGTACACTCTGCTGGTCAAACTGATTGTTAGTGTCAGTTATTTGCCTCAGAAACAAGGTAAGTAAATTATCTGGAGTGGGAAAGGAGAAGGAAGGAACAAGAAAATTAACAGAATATTTAAGATCAAAAGGAAAAAAAAGGAAAGGGTGTTTAAAAATGTGGTTATCACGTCATGATTTCCACCATCTTCTTCCTGCAGCAAATAGTCTAGCTGACAATAATAACCCCTACATTTCAGTTGACGTCAAATAAAATAAAATGTAAGAACATTTTGAGTTAGAAGTGTTTAGTAGGGCCTTAGTATTCACGTGATTAAAACACAATAAAAGAAGTTTTTTTTTCTGAATTTAAAAATAAGTAATTACCATTCATTCACTGTTTTTGCAACAATAAGAAAAATAATGAATGAGGTAGGGGAAGAAATATTATTTGGTTTAAATTATAAAAACTGCTGACTGTCAGAGGAGATGAGAGTATCATTTACAACACAAGTTAAAGTGTTGATGCTACGCTGTGTTATGACCTGAGTAAAAAGCTCCTGCAATTTTTAAGATAAAATACAAAATCTATAATTACAATTTTCTATATAAACTTTATAAAGAAATTGGTATGTATTTTTAAGAAAATTTTGGATCTGAATCTGATTTCTCTAATAATGGTTAACAAAATTGAAAGAATGTGGGACAATACCACTTAATAAATAACATCCGAGCCATATTAATGTTCAAAGAACACACAAGCAGTCTTCCAAAACCATGTTGAAAATATCTTGTGATCTAATGAAATCAAAGCAAAAAGTTCTTTCTTTACATACATGATGCTATCTTTATTTGGGTCAAAGCCAACAAAGCTAATTATTCAGTGATCATTTCCTTTCAGCCATGGAGGCGGAAGTGTTAGCAATGGGTTTGCTTCTCTTGGAAATATTGGGTTGAAAAACTAAATGTTATTAATGGATTGCTTGTCCTGCTCAGCAAGGTTCCAGTTGGCTTCTTCATAACGCTTAAGTCTCATCAAGCTAGCTTTTCTACACAAATGCTTATTTACCTTTTAGACTGCCACTCCCGTCATACCCAGCTCAGACTCTGAAGCTCCATCAATAACATCGAATAGGAAGCTGGAAGCCATTCATTTTTTACTGTGCTGTGTTACGTGCTTTCATTAAGTACATTAGGATGTAGCGGGTTGGATAATGGATGGATGGAAGATTTTGTTCTTTTCTCAGATCCCGGTAAAAGGCAGTTGCCATAACTAGTCTTTTTTTTCTTAAAGGTTTGTGTGTGCCTATTTTTTAAGTTACGACTTTAAACAGAAATTAATTTTGAAGTGGAGAGATGTTTAGCGTTACTCGATTGCAGGGTATTAACAAAAACACAACCACATACGTACTTCCTGTCAAGGTGGTAGATTAGGTACGACTAATCCGATAGGGATATGCATCAGCTATTCAGGAATGTTTGTAAAGTATCACATAAGGCACTCCACTTGGGCGAGTTTTTCCTCAATCTTACTCTGCTTTACGGTTGATTGACATTTGGTAGATCTAATATTGCAAACTGTGTCACTTGCTGATTACGGATCATTACACTGAACACCTATGACAAACAGGAAAATTGTTCAGCCTCAGGAGCACAATAAACATTGATACACCAGCAATCAAAAATATTACCTTCAAATATATACTGTATTTGAAATTGGCCCCCACATTCTAACGCGGGCCCCTAGGCCAGGATCTCTGGTGGGCCCTTCACCTAGGGTTAAGGAAAACGTGATACCCAATAGGATTTAAAATAAAGTAAGCAAGGTTAATGATGCGAAAACATAAGAAGTATTACGCACTTTTATTGAATATATTTATAAAGTAAAGATCCTAATGAAAAACTTACAATAGTATCAAAAACTATTGCAAAATCTGTTTTCTAGCTTTCTTTGACACAAAATTTTCAATGACCTCACTAAACTCAACATGTTTAGCTAAATTATTTTCAATACACAGAATTGCTAGATGATTAAGTCGTTTTTGACTAGTTGTACTTCTTTGCCATGTTTTTGATGAATTTGCTAAACGATCTTTCTGCTGAAGAAACAGTAACTGGGACTGTACAAAACAATTTAATAGCGAGACAGATATTGGCAAATACTGAATACCTTGAAGTTTTTTGTTGTAAACTGTGTTCAAAATTCTAATTGGGCTTTTTTCAACACCAAAAACTGTCTTGTAAATACTTTTGAAGTAAAAGATTTCATCCAGTAAGTCATCTGACAGATCTTCTGCATATGCATGTACAAATTTTGCAGCTCTTGCGGTGAGCTGACCATTGTCTAAGTTCTGAAAATTCAAAATGGGTGAGAATAATTCACATATGGCATATGCTGCTTCAAATCTTGTCTTTAAATCGCTGATGATAAAATCCAATACTGGGAAAACTACCGAAATTTTGAAATCATATTCTGGTTCTGTAGAAGGTTTTCGGTTATTTGGAAATTGAGTTTGCACTGCTACTACCTCAGCAACTTCTTTCGCCTCCTGAATAATACTTTCCCACGAGTTACGTAAATGCTGCATTTCTTGAACTAGGTCTTTTACAAGTGAAGTTTCAACATCGAGTGTTATTCCATTACTTTGTATGACAACGTTCTTGTTCAGCAGACCTTTATAAGATCCGAAATATTTTCTTAGTCCTTTACTTGTATTCAGTGCTGAAGGGGTTAACCCTATATGACACTAAATCAGCAATTAATATAAAAATTTTCGACAGGTGGAGGGTCTACGTTTTATTTGGATTCGTAAAATGTCAAAGCGAGAAAGTTGTAGAAAAATGTATGTAAATTTTTTTTTATCTGAAACTTTTTTTGATATTGTTTTTAGTTTTCAAAATATTTTATGCTGAAGTTGACACTCAACGCTGTAGGATCGACTCTTGCTTTCTGTTCATACGTTTTGTTTGTGCATAATATCTACTCACCCGCGCCGGGCCCCTGTGATCCCGGGCCCCCTGGCTACAGCCCTGTCACCCCCCTTCCCTTGTGGGGGCCATGTGATGGTTGAACGTGCAGGCACTTTATGTCACGCACTTCTAGCGATGGCTACTCATCTGGCATATAAACAATAAACTTTCATAATGCAGCGAGATGGCCAAAACATACTTCGTTGCATTGTTCATATAATGCATTACCATTACATTTTCAAGAATGCGACTCGAATATCGTAAAATGTGCAGAATTCTTAGTAATCCACTCTTCCTTTTTAGGTTAAGGATCGCAAAGATGTACGACATTCGACCAGATGTCTTTTGAGAGCGGTGGCCCATCCCTCTCACTAAGCTCTATTCTCCAATCAGCTCACGAAGGAGGGTGGGGCAAACGCGTCACATAGAGTTGGGGCGGAGATAACCTAAGCGTCATTACGCCGCTTCTTACAGAACACAGGAAGTTAGAAGATGTGCATGGGATGTTCTGTGTACTTTATTTAGTGTTGATTTAGCGTTCCTTCTTTGGAACTGTTTTTAAATAATTTGAGTTTTATGAAGACACAGAGCCATTCAATAGCTGGAGTTTTAGTAGAGATCTGAAATGAGTGAAAACGGCAAAAAGCAGGTAATAAAATAGATGACGTACATCTTTAATAATTAAATAGGCTTCTGCAGGTTTTAACCAAATTAGGCTATTGTGTGGTGCATGAGGTCATACGAACGGACCGGTCGCGGAATATCTGCCAGCCTTGTAGGTGTTAAGTCTCAATTTACAATACTGGAAGGAGACTTTTATTATGCATTCAGTTCTCATGTGGAGAGAGTGCTAGATTGCAAAATAGGTTGTTTGTGACACCCATTTAAGCTGAAATATAAGACGAACACTAGTCGCTTTTAAAAGTCTTCTGAAATGTAAAATCAAATTACCGGTAAACTCCTCTTTAAGCAATTGCGTTTATTGAATTTGCCCCAAAGTGTCTATTTCTGATCAAGTACAAAACATGTGCAGAGCCATCCTTTAAAGTAAAGAATTTTTACAGCAGATATACATCCATTCATTCCTCCATGATTTCCTAACCCGTTTATTAAGTTAAGGCTAACAGGGAGTGGGTACCTGTGCTAAACAGCATTGGGTGCCACATATTCTTATTACAACAGTGAATGTTTTTGCCAATAGTCGTAGCTCATCTTAAGTTGAGTATTTTTGAATTAATTGTAACAGCCATACATTCAAATGAAATCTGCATTTACAGAAACACATGGAAAATAAGTTGCCTGCAAATTAGGACTGTGGTGCACACCATATGGGTGTCTTTATTTTTTAATTAAAGTTCAATGTCAGTTTACTTGTTGTGTTCTGTATCTATGATGTTGATGGAAATACATGTATCATGATTATTATAGGAGCATTATGAGTTAATCATTAACAAACTAAGAGGAACGGGTCTCATCCAGGTTTAATTTTGCCTTATGCACTCCTGGCAGAATGTATTATGTTAGGTTCAAAAGATGAATGGATGATCACATATGCCACGTCTAAATACAATATTTCTTTTGCAGTTCATTTGAATGCCTATTAATTAATACATTGGCAGATGTACTTAATCTAATTCATGGTTACTGTGACCAAAGAAGATCCTGGCAGTATTGGGCATTAGGTATAGAACAACCTGTGACAGGCCACACTCATGCATACATTTGAACCCACTTACTGTATATATGGGTCTTATTTAAAGTTGGCAGTTACCTAACACGTGTTGCTTATAAATTTGGATTGAAAATTGGAGCACCGTATTTTATATTTCCATTTTATAACTTTCCAATTAAAGTTCTTTCTTTCGCCTTGTCTTGACTGGAGCTCTGCCAATATCTTTTGGGTTCTACAGTACCCACTTCTGGACCTCAAAGTCACACAGCCTATAAGAATCCATTCATTACTAATCAGCTCTCAAATAATCCAGGTCCGCTATCAAATACATATGGAAAAGGGCTGCTGGTACAACACTGAGAAGTTGGTGGAGGTGTAGAGATTACGCTCACTGAGGAAGGCTACTCAACTGCGCAAAACACCAGAGACACCCTGGAAGGGCAGACTTGGGGTTGCAGTGACACCGAGGGCAGCTTATATAGACTTTGATTTAAGAGAAGAACTGGTGATTTGCAATGACACGTCGTCGTTGCTGTTAATTCTTTTGTCTAACTGATTGATCCTTCAGTTACAGACAAATGTCCTTTTTGTAGAGAAATAGCGAGACCATCTTTCATTGTTTACTGTGGTAGACTTCGACGTATTTTAAAATTTCTTTACTCTGCTCAGTTTTAGTGTTCTTAAGTTGCCTTTTAATGTTTGTGTATTTATTTATGGTGTTACTGGAAGTAAGAATAATCAGGATGAATTGGGAATTTCCGCATTGGACAGGCCAAGCTGGCCAAAAGGCCAAAGACAACTTCCTGACCTACAGTGTTTCATGAACAATGCATGTTGGGTGTTCTATTGGCAACTCTGACATTTTTTTTTTTTTAAATGATTCTTCTGTGACAGTAACTTGATGTGACTAGCTTTTTGTTTCAGTAACTTCAGAGTGCCTCATATAGCCTTTGAGCCATTGCAGTGAACCATATGCTTTGAAAAATATCATGGCTGCATATTATAATTTATAACCTATTATATTATTTTTTTGAATGGAGGTACAGTATATAATACAGTTATTCCAAAGGGGAAATTTACCATATTATACCGTATATAGAAGATTTTATCCTAGATTGTATTTGAATGGTTTTGCTAATTATTTTGCAAATTTCTTTTTTCCACACTTCAGGATCCTGCTTCCTTACGAGCTGAAGGGAATAATCTGTTCAACTCCGGGGATTTCCATGGTGCACTAGTTTGTTACGCCAAGGCCCTGAAGCTAAGTGACAGTCCATCAGAGGAAGCTATTCTGTACCGCAACCGTGCTGCTTGCTATCTTAAACTGGTCAGAGAATTCTTGATGTTTTTGGCAGGCAAAAATGATGATGTACACTTTTAAACTGTGTTTTATTTGGAACTTCCATAGAGTGCTGTGAGCTGGGGTTATGCTGCATTCACATGTTATCAGACAGACAGTGAGGACATGTTTCCGAATTGGAAATTCCACATGAGTGGCCTTTGAACTCAGAGCTACAAGTTGGACAATTCAGAGAAAACAAAACTGATTGAATTCTCAGAGTTACGACATAAAAGATGGAGTGGTGGCTCTGTGGATAAGGATCGGTGCTGGTATCTGGAAGGTTGCCGGTTGAAATCCTTTTACTCCCAGAAGAAATCCTACTTCATTGGGCCCTTGAGCAAGGCCCTTAACCTGAAAGTTGCTCCAGGGGTGCTGAACAATGGCTGACCCTGTGTTATGGCCCCGAAAACTTGCAAAAAGATAATTTCCCCTCAGGAATTAACAAAGTATATCAAAATTTAAAAAAAAGTAACACTGACCTTTTACTTTACTCAGTTATTTAAAATTAAAAATATAATCTGGTTAGCCACAATTTCCATTTTTGTGGTTGAATTTCATTTGGAGCAAAGTGATACATTTTTAATTAAACTTGTTCTTTATTTTAATGAAAAACATATAGCTTTTCTATTATTGCTTTTTTTCCAGACCCTGTGACAAATAAACAGTGACTGAAAATTCACATGAATGTTCTAAAGCGGGAAGGTGAAACCGTCACAACTTGGAGCTCTGAATACTCTGATAGCATGTCAGTGCAGCATGGAAATGATGTCAGCCTCCATCTTGCATGTCATGTAAGGTTGGTTGGCAATAGGAAGGTCATCCAGGCTTAAAAATGTCTGCTGCAGTACTCCCAAGATGATAGAAATGATAACACAAAGCATTAGTGGGGTACAAGTCATAGTGGCCCATGTCACACATCACTCCCAAATGCCTTTGCCAAACAGAAAATTTTGGCCAAAACAACATGAAGAGGAAACCTGATTTTGATATATTATTTTTTATTTCAGAAACAAAAAAAATAACAAAACACTAACCGATCAAGTTAACATGATAGTCGTAGATCTGATGCACTGTGTATAGGCAGGTGACGAGGGAGGCAAAGTCGAAATGGTGAGAAGGAGAGAAAGTACAAACTGTGATTTACAAATATGATAATTTGTAGTTATTAACAAAGTTTTCTTAATATGCTTAGTACAGCAAGTAAGCCCTACTATAGAAAGCAGTTCTAGCTAATACATACAGTATTAATAATAAACCTTTCCAAATTCATGTCAAATAAAGCTCTAGATTTTTTTCTCACCAGGAGGACTTTTCAAAAGCTGAAGACGATGCCTCAAAAGGTGTGTTTTTTTCTGTGTGTTTGCTTTCCCACAGTTGTCGCCTCATATTAATATTTAAGGTTGTTTATGGTCTTTCTTGTCTCCCTTTTTAGCCTTGAACACTGACCCTGGTGATGTGAAAGCTCGATTCCGTCGTTCGCAAGCCCTACAAAAACTGGGTCGTTTGGATCAGGCCTTCATGGACATCCAGATGTGTGCAAAGATTGAACCAAAAAACAAAGCTTTTCAAGAATCCTTGCGGAATTTAGGAGCACAGATTCAAGAAAAGGTTCAAGACTATATTTTAACAATGACGAGGTAAAACCCCGGGCCATTTCTTTTTATGTTTCTGATGCAGCGATCTTTTTTTTTTTTTAGGCGAGTCAGTTCTCTTCCACGGACTCTCGTGTACAGCAGATGTTCAATCTTCTTTTGGACCCTTCAGTCAAGGAATCAGACAGACATAAGGTATGTGTTGAATCCAAATGAAGAATTTCTAAAAGTGTATTAGTGTTTTTGATTCTTACCTTGAATGTAGGTATATACTAATCCTCCAAAACGACCAGATAATTTTTACCAATTCAAAAATGGTTCAGGCTAAAAGTTAATGACTTTTCACATTTAGACTATAATATGTTTGACGGTTACATTTTTGGTAATAAAGCCAAAAAACGAAAATATTTTGAATTTCTGCTGGAGAATTGATCCTTGCAATTTTCCAAGTCAAATGTTTTTAATTTCTGTGAAGTTTTTATTTTATATTGGTGGAGAGTATCTGAAAAGTCAAAAATTGTCACCTGTTCCCAACAATGCATTTTTCCCAGAGTATTTTGTAATATTTTGTTGTTTTCTGCCAAAGTATCAGTTTCTTCAATTAAAAAGTATGATTTAGGGTAGTATAGCATTAATATACCAAGCAATTTTTCCATAAGAGGTATTATTTTTATTTAATAATTTTGTAAACTGATATGTAAATTAAATTGCATTATTTTAAACATGGTTAATGCAACAGTCACTGTGCAGCATATGTGCTGACACTGCTATTTATAGAAAGAGCATAAATAAGATTAAAAAACCAAAGAAACAGAGCAGTTGAGGAGGAGGTGATGTGCATCAGGAATAGTAAAGGGAAATTCAGATATACAGACAATGAAATAGCAGATGCGGTGAACTTGCATTTTTCTGAGGTCTTCGCATGTGAGGAAGTGAATAACCTAACAGTGGTAAATGAGACTATTAAGGAGGTACTAAGTGATATGGAGGGAGAAGTACTGCTTATAATAAATAGGCTGAAATCAAACAAATTACCAGAACCAGATAATCTTTACCTTTGTGTTCTAAAGGAGGTTAGCGAGTACATATATAAACCCTTGAGACATAATTTTAGGAAGTGACTGCGCACTGAGGAGGTTCCGAAGGACTGGAAAAAGGCAAATATTATCCCGTTATATAAAAAGGGTGTCCAGATCCAAGCAACTATAGGCCAGTAGGCCTAATGTGCATCACAATAAAAATAATTGAAGGATTTATTAAAGATAAGATGTAGCAACAAATGGCAAGGCCAGGCGTTTTACTGAACAGATAGCATGGGTTCAGAAGAGGGAGATCGTGTTTTACCAATATGCTGGAATTCTATGAGGAAGCAATCAAAGGATATGATCAAAGTGGAGCATATGATATTATTTATCTTGACTTTCAGAAAGCATTTGATAAGGTGCCACATGAGAGGTTAGCCATCAAACTAAAAGATGTAAGTTGAGGGTGTTTATTGATGGGTGCAAGATTGGCTTAGACACTGGAAGCATAGGGTGATAGTGCGAGGAACCTCATCAGAACTGGCTGATGTTAAGAGGAGTGTTTATGATTTGGATAAGAATTTAAGTGATAAGCTGGTTAAGTTTGCAGATGATGCCAAGCTAGGTAGATTGGCAGATAATTGAGAATAGGTTGAATCAATACAGATAGACTAGGACAGTGTACAGGCTTGCACAGATCTGTGGCAGGTGAAATTTAATTTCAGTATTTGAAATACACAATGAAAGGTCTAAAAATCAAAAGTATACCTAATGAGAAGGATTTAGAGGTCATAGTGGACTTAACATTATCAACTTCCAGACAGTGTTTAAAAGCAATTAAGAAGGCTGACAGAATGTTAGGTTATATAGCACAATGTGTGGAGTACAAGTCCAGGGACGTTATGTTCAAATCAAGCTTTATAACGCAAAGATTCGACCTCATCTTGAGTTCTGTGTGCAGTTTTGGTCTCCAGGTGTCAAAAAGGACATAGCAGTGCTAGAAAAAGTCCAGAGATGAGTGACTAGGCTGATTCCAGGTCTACAGGTGATGAATTATGAAGGATGATTAAAAGAGTAGAGCCTTTTTCTGAGCTTTAGTTAGTGTTTTGAAGCTGCAGAGTCAGCATAGGTATTCATTTCCCTTCTTTTATTTACTGTATTCTAAACTAAATAGTTAATTTCCCGTACATCTGGTTAGTATAAAAAAAAAAATGAAACACCAAAACTATTTGGTTGCCACTGAAAATAATCAATACATTAATGTTTATTGTGTACATTTCATACTCTTTCTCTGTACGTAGTTTGCAGTAAATTAAAAATATTTTGTAAGCATAAAATATACAAATATCACTATTACTGTCATGTTTGTGACAATGTTGTTTATATATATATATATATATATATATATATATATATATATATATATATAAAATATATGGTACAGAGCTGTAGAACTTGGTGCTTAATTATGCTCTTAGAAGTAAAAAAAACTTGTTTTTCCACTAATAAAGTTGTTTTTAGATATTTGCAAGTGAAACAAATGATCAGCTAACTTGGAAATTATTATAAACTAACTGTCCCCCGCGGCTCCGACCCCGTGCAGTAGTGAAACAGGACAAACTTTAAAGTTCAATAAACAAACAAGTATCACCAGCTAAGCAGAGGTAAGGTCCGCTCCAATACGTGGCAAGAGGTAGTCGGACTCGAACGGAGGCTGGCGTGTGAGTGAGGAGGGCCCAGCCCAGCTCCCCATTCCTGACGTCACACTTTCCCCTCTCCTCGGCCCACAGCCTCTGTTTTGGATTTGTGCAAATAAATCGCTCCTGCAAGTGAACTATGATACTTTGCGACGATTAGAGATGTCGCAAAATCAACTAGAATGTTTAAGCAAATTATAGGAAAAAAAACCTGATCTAAATTTGTTAAGTAGTTCTCTCTTGAAAAGCAGACAGACAGACAGATGTAAAGTGGAACAAAATACAAATATGCATCATTTCCAAAATTAGATTTTTTGATATTTTTCTGCTTAGGAATAAAAATGGCATATTTTTAAACATAATACTGTTACTCTGACTATGGTCTAAATATATTTTGATATGAAAATGCCATTCGCCATACCCTTCTATCTCAGTCCAGTTCACCCTGTGTTTCCATAGTAAGCTGATGTTTAAATATCTACTACTCTCAGAGTAAAATTGTTTTGGTAGGGACAAAAATGTAATTTATTTCAATCATGGCGTGTTTTCATTTTCCCCAGATAATTACTCTGTTGAGGTATTCAGTAAAAAAAAAAAAAAAATCCCCCTGTGTGGCATACAATTTTGGCAAAAAAAGCAGTAGACCACGCTTTAAAACCAAGCTTTTTTGAATATGTCCACAAAACATACATTCTCTGCTTAAGACATATCTTTGTCAGAGAAAAACAAAGTTGGAAATAATGTTTTATTGCAGATGTGTACTACTGTCTTCTGTTTTCACAATGTTATCATGTGGATAGAATCCTCATATAAGGTGTACAAGTGAGAAACACACATAGATGACTGGTGGTGTACTGTGGCTGTTAACTATTTGGCACAAAATAGAAATCTAGCTAACATGATATGAAAATCTGTATGGCAAAATAAAATCACTGTCCTTCAAATTCTTTGATGATCCCAGTAGTTTGAAGCTTTAGCTAGTAGCACTTAATTGTGTAGTATAAAGTCTATATCCTAAATATGGATTATGAAACAAATAAAATATCACACCTGTCAGGCCACATAGTAATGAAAACAATTGCCATTCTTTTAACAAGTAGCAACTCAGAAAATAGAATACATTCTTGAGAAAACACTCTTACTTAACAAGAGAGCAATTTTAATGCATCACTCAATATACAGGAATATTCTTTGTTTTGAAGTTGGGAATTTTTCAAACTTATTTCTGCTGCCTTTTTTTGTCATAATTGTAAGCTAAATGGAGAGACATGTTTTTTGGTAAAATCACTTTTAAGCTGCACATAACAGCATCCCAAGATTGTGAACAAAATCACAGGCACCAAATACTTCACATTATTTCTTCAAGAAAACATTATATTCCTCTTGAGTTCTGTTTCTAACATGCTGATCTTGTTTTTTTAATCTTTGTTAAATATCTATCATAGAAATTATACATCTCTGTCTTTCATTTATTTATTTTTTTTCTTGTCAAGGCAGCACAAAATCTAGTAGTCCTGTCCAGAGAGGATGCAGGTGCAGAGCAGATCTTTCGCAACGATGGTGTGCAACTTCTGCAGAGACTGCTGGATTCTGGAAAGGAAGAGATGGTGTTGCCAGCTGTTCGGACGCTGGTAGGGCTGTGCAGTGGACACCAGTCCAGGGTGAGGGGCACACTGTTATTTCATGATTAAAAAAAGGTTGATTTTTTGAACAGAAGTGTGTTCCATTATTTTTTTAATCTCATCTTTATGAGGTTAAAAAAACCATTATGAGAATGTTTTAAAATTTGGAAAGCAGCATTAAGTCCAATGAATAATTTTAAATACGAAAGAATTAACGGGTTTGGCATTTTTTTCCTGACCACAACAATCTTCTTGAATGAAAATGTTTATTTCAGTATCACACTTTTATGCTGTCCAGATTTTAGTTGTGTTTTGATACAATTTATTATCTTCTTAAGGCATTACTGTTAAGATGTTTGTAGAATTCCAGCATAGTTCAGCACTCATCAGCAGGTCCTTGTTTATCACATTTTTATTGGTGTGCCTATTTATGCATCTTTTTTAATAGACTATGGTGATTGTAAATGAACTGGGTATGGATCGGCTTTGCAGTGTGATGGGATGTGGGGCTGAACAGTTATCACTTGCAGTCTGCCATCTCCTTCAAGTCATGCTCGAAGCTCTGATGGAAGGTATGAGCAAGGAAGTACGTGGAAAAGAAGAAGCTGTTGTGTTGGGTGAGTACCCTCATACCACTTGTCCAACATAAGTGACTTTTTTTTTGGTTGTCCATTGGTTTTTGCTACAGGAAAACTTGTCTTATTTTAAGAATTCTTTTGATGAAAGTTGTGTTTAATGTACCATGGAGTTAATTAATTTGGTCCTAATTTTGGAATTTTACAGTATAATGACTGACAGTTTTACATACAAGAAACAAGGCAAAACACACAATAGTAAAGTAAATTGGACAAACCAAAATCCCATTGCTTCTGTTTCTACAAGTCTTTTTCTCTCTGGCTATCTGGAGAGTTAGTTTGCCCACTTGTCTACCTGAAACTTCCACCAAGCACTCATCTGCTTTCTAAAGCCAAGCCCCCTGCCCATCTTTCTCTTCTTGGAGTGCCATTAATGTCTGGTGGGATGGTTTGCCCACTTTTCACCTGAAAGTACCACCTAGCACTCTCTCTTTAAATTCCCCCCTTAGGCTTGCTTCTAGCCAAGCCTCATATCAACGTTTTGGGGTAAAGTATGGATTTGTTTTTTTTTTTGTTGTTTTTTTTAACTAAACCACCACCAAAGTAAAACTCCTTCTACTGGATCCTTCTCTTCCTGCATCTCTGAGCCTTCAGTTACTCTTATTGGGCTGGGTTTGTGAGACAGCTTGCATATAGTCTTGATTTAAATGGGTGATTCCAGTCTTTCCAGTATGGGATTGTGTACCACCTCTTAGCAGACTAGAGTTTTTTAATTGACGTCCTGCAAGTTACCACCTTAAAAAGTGCAATACTATCCCATTTTTTATTACCTGAGAATATATTTCACCACACCCGATTACCCTGAATTGTTTTCACTTCCTGCAGAGCCCTCAGGGCTCGTTTATACTTCACGGTTAGAATGTGTATGTGCACGCATCATGGCTGCCACGCGTTCCCAGCGTTCATTTGACGCGTCCTCTGAGCAGGTCCTCAGAAATTAACGCGACGCACGTGTGCATGAGTTGCAGGACCAGCAAAAAGTGGGGGGGGGGCACAGTGTGATAAAAGTCGGAACGTGACGTCAGAGTCTCTGTTTACTATCTACATGTGACAGAAAGTCACTATGCAGATCCTACGGGATCGTTGTGCGCGCGCTTCCATGTTTGATGAATGGTTCAATGTGGTGAAGCAAAATGCTGACATACAGATACATTTGTGGTGCTTTTATATTGAAGCGTCGCATATTCCCGATGGTAATGACATAATACATTTTAAAAGTCTCACATACCATCTTATGTGCTGTCTTTTATTTCTGGGGCTTTCTCCTGACCTGACAGCAGTGGCAAACAGCAATAGATCACCACACAGAACACATTAAATGTATGATATTCCAACTCTCAGCACATTTTAGAATCCTTAGATTTATACTTGATATCACTTTCATGATGAAATGCATTAAAGTATGTATGTTACATTTTACAGATAAATCGTTAATTACGTTTAAATAATGAATACTGTTAATAATTACATACATGGGGGTGACACAGTGGCGGAGCGGTAGCGCTGCTGTCTCACAGGGAGTCATGTCGCTGGTGTTCCTTGCTTGGAGTTTGCATGTTTTCCTGGTGGGTTTCCACAGTGTGCTCCGGTTTCCTTCCAAACATGTGCAGATTTGGTGACACTAAAATGACGTGAGTGTATGTGAGTGCTTGTGACAAGCTGATGCCCTGTCTAAGGACTGTTTCTGCGTTAATGCCTGCGGAAATGGACACATCCCTGGATTGATGGATTTAATCATTAAACATGCTTTTCAGAGATAAGATGTCATCGGAATTTAATAGGTGTTCCATGCAGTCCACAACACAGTGAAGCCAAACCTGTTCTCACCGTGATATCTCACACTGTCACCTGGTGGATTCTTCCAGATTTACGTAAAGTATGCGCACGAGTATAAACAGTAAAACACTTGTGTAGCAGGAGCGTCCGTTGGCGCATGTGTCATGTCGCGTGAAGTATAAACCTGGCCTTACTTCTCTTATTAATGGGGTGTCATGCATTCCTTTTTTGAAATTCTTTTTATTCACTGTCCTGAAAAATCACTGCATGCTCACATCCATGTTGCATGTTTCACTATTCTACTGTTTTCCTTCCTCTGATCTTCTACTGTTGTCCTTCCTTGTGTTCTCCTTCGTTTTAGTACACATATAATACTTCTAGCAGACTCTTCCCTTCCATCCCATACTGGTATATCTAGTTCCTTTGCACTTGCCAGTGTGGATCTCTGTGTCTCCTCCAGAATCTTTACCTTGGATTACCTTGTAACCTTCTGCTAACTGCCACCTATTCACCGTGTATATACAATATATCCAGTAAAGTTTGTGAAGGGCAGTGTCAATGTGCATTTACAAAAGATGGATACAAAGCCATATCATTGTGTCTAGGACCATGTCTTGTTTTTTGCCATGTGGGAATAATCATTATCTTTTTTACTGTTATAAAAGATCCACACATATCAGAATTGTTTAAGCTTTTACTGGTCTTCTCAGTTTTGAAGGCCTCCAATAATGATGTAATTTAAATTAGAATAAATAATACTAATCTAAGGCCAAATGGCTATACTTTGTACAGATTCTATAAAACAAAATTAAATCCTAACTGATGTATTCCTCCTGTCTGTGCTGTCCTTTCCGGGAAATTAAGTATATCCATAAAATACAGTTCAGGACATTGCATACAATTTTGGTGAAATCACACAATGGCCTTCCTTTACTCTTAAATCCTAGTGGTAATTTGCCCATATTTATAGTTTACAATGTAGCAAGGACATTTTCAGGACAGAAGATAGAGGCAGAGCAGGCTCAATAACAGCAGTTCATAAAAGCTGGCACAAGTAAAATTAGCGAACAATGCAGTGAATTAATCTGCTAAAACCAATTGACCATCCTTTGCATTTGTCAGCGTATTATTACAAAAAGTTATGACTTTGTAACTAAAGCCTCTGCCTGTGGGGGCAAGTACTTTGAAATTAACTTTCATAGAAATTTCCAACCAGAAGCTTGTACTATGCCATTAAAAAAGTGAACAGTTTTTGGGAACATTACTATGAAAAGCAACTGAGTTGCATTGTTCATTACTTCACAAAAAGAGTAACAAAAAATGTTTCATAGTTACTTATTTTAAAATGTAATATGTTACAAACAGTACATTACTTTTGTATAAAATAATTGCACATTTCACTGGCCAGTATTCGTTATTAAATCCTAAACCTATAATCTTTCATGAAACTGACCACAAACACAGCCATGTTTAATTATTTCCTTGTGTTTCAGAAATACTGTACTGCTTCTGGGTTCGGGCCTGAGAAGTACATGCTCCTCAGGTGGCCATGACGTGTTTGTGGGGACAGGAATACTTGGAGGAATCAGCTATAAATTAAAGCCCCTTAGCAGCATGGTGAGGAGACACTGCACTTAGAGAACACTTCAATCTGCTGCAATGATCACTGGCTCCCTAAAACGTTGTTAATCATACTTGCCATGTGAAGTTTACGTAGAGTGCAACGCACAGCATATGCGCTGTAAGCGAAAAAAACATTTCTATTTGTGACAGCCTGTTTAATCTGCTCGTTGATACTCTCTTAGTCAGTAGGTGACAGTGTTTGGTCAATGTCACATACCTAACAATTTCACAGCAGAGGAAGTGTGACTGGCTTTAAGAGAATGATAGAGGAGAATGAAGAGTGTCATACCCATTAACGAAAAGCGGTAAAGGGAAGGCGAATATAATATTCTCATGACTGGGTGACCTACATGATGAAGAGATGCACTTAAGATATTTTTTGCATGTCTTCCTTGCACTTTGATATCCTTGTTGTGTTATATTCATCCCTTTGTTCATCATTACTGGACCCATATACCCAGTCTCTCTTTGAAATTCATTATTTAGGCTACAGGGCAGTGCATCTGCTTTGTCGTGTAGTTAGGAAAATTCCATGTGCAGCATGTGGTGAAAACACAATGAGGGGGTGCATCTCCACAATTTACATCATTTTTGCTGTGCTATGCTCGTGACTAATTTAGACCTGTCAAGTATAAAGCAGGCTTTACTCGCAAAAGCAGTAGGCAAATAGAAGGCATACTTCAGCAAAATAACACAATATATATATATTTTTTTTTTTTTGGGGTGGTGGAAAAAGTTTTGTGTTACAGTACCTGTTACTCTAAAGAAATGTGTGTTTAAAAAAGTTTTTAAACGAGTTACCCCCAATATTGGTCTCAAACTAAAAACTAGAAAACAATCCAAAACAACACCATTTTTGCTCTATTCTAAGAAAAGATATGACTGGTAAGAAAACTAATTAAGAAGCAGGGTTAGTTGTAGAAATTAAATATGTTATGTTAAATGTTGTGAGGCCTTCTTTAGGAGTTAATAAAGAGAAGTGGTGTGTATTTCTTTAACCCAAAAACTACTGTATTTCTCCTAATTTAGAGCCTTCACGGGAACTTAGATCTATGTTGAAACATATCTTGGATGTCTTGACAAAGAGAACTGTCTCAGGATCAGGCCGAGATAATGCTCTTAACTTGCTCATTAAGCATGTTCCCCGGAAATCACAGAAGGATCCCAACAATGCTCTCACTCTTTGGGTCATTGATCATGGTATGTATTTTTTAGAAATCTACTTATTCTTGAAGGGCTACCTGCTGTAGATACATCTATTAGTCAGATACTACTGTGTGACAGGATCTTTACAAATGTTTTGTTTGATGCCAATAGGATTTATAAGGCACCAATGACAACACTTTAAGTTGGAGCTACCCAAAGTGCACCTGCTAGTCATTTAACTATTACATAACACATCTTTAATAAAGACTTTGGATTTTATTGTATACTTTATGAGACATTTATTGTTTTAGTAAGCCTTAAAGATCTCATCCAGTTTCATTGTGAGATGCTAACACTTTATTGGGTGACAGAAAATATATATATATATAGCCCCCTGCTCGCTTCGCTCTCCAACCCCTTCCCCCATACCTGATCCTACCCGCGTTATGCGCCGTTGTGAAGAGGGGGGCTGAATGCATCCCAAGGAGATGCAGTCACTCCTCTGAAACCCCTCTTAAACGGTGATACAACGGGAAACAAATGCGGTTTTTTTCTTTCTTTTTTTTTTTTTTACCTCTTCATTACTCAATTAGCTGCTGGCTTGCTGCTGCTGCCGTGCTGTGTGATCTGCATTTCGTGTTGCGCTTCGAAAAGCCTGTACAGCAGCTGTCCTTTTGTTTCACTGCCTTGTCTCTCTTCTCCCCCAGACATCCTCAAACACTATTCAATCTCTTTTCGCTGTTCCGTTATTTCACCGAGGAACATTTTCTCTTTGTTTGCGCTAATGCGATCTTTACTACCATTTTTTTGAGACTTTAGGATTTTCCTGCTTCCATTATCTCTAACCTGCTCTGCATGTGTATTGTGCCAACATTTTTGAATTCTTTATGATGCTTTACTTAGTCTTTTTCCGGCCCCGGGCGTGAGCTGAAAGCACAGGAAGTGTGTCTGCCAAAAGCATTTCAACAACTGAGTGATTAGATGACTGTGGTCTTGTTTGAAAATGGTTGTAAGTAGGGCAGGACTTGCAAAAGTCACCGTCTCACAGGACTTGCTTCCAAAGGTTGTAAGTATGATGTGACTTGACCGTCTTGCGGGACATGAAAATGTCTCTGTCTCTCTTCAAAAGATCTCTCTTGAAAAGATCACGTCTCATCGCAGGAAAAAAGTCTCATTTCATCCCAAGATTTTTTTTTTACAATAGAGAGATATTGTGGGGTTGAAGTCGTGCTGCTGAGCTGTGTGATGAGGTGGAGACCATGAGTGCCTTTGAAGGGTGTCTGGTTGAGGTACTGGGGCACTTGGCTGCCAGCTATCCATACAAGCTTGAAAACAAAATGGTCTCCTCTCATTTGTCAAACTTATGTTCTGAGTAAAGTCTACATGTAAATTCTAACCTCGACACATTCAAGTGATGGGCATTTAGTCTCTTTAGCTTATCAAAAAAGAGGCATCATTTATGAAGTCAACAATATAGCAAAAGAGAATATCTGCCATATATTTATATTTGTTCTTTCCTCAGGATTAAACAAAATCTTGGAGGTAGCTGGCACAGTGTCAGGGGTAACAGATGGACCACCTTTGACAGACAGCACACACATGAGTTGCTCTGTGCTACTTACCAAGATGTATGATGACCTAAAATGTGATACTGAGAGAGAGAACTTTAATCGTCTATGTGAGGATTACATAAAGTAAGAGAGTATGCATCATAAAAAGTCTCCTCTTTGAACTGCTCTGACTTTTGATTTAACATATAATGTACATTAGTAATATATTTATTTGACTTCATATTTTTGGTTGAAAATAAAGACATGAAGCATTTTTGTTTAAGAAGTCCTAACTTTTATATTTCACAGTTTAGTTATTAATTGATGCATACAATTAATTAGTGTTTGCCAAAGAATTCTATAATTCTACGCAACGTCAAGTATTTTTCCATGGTTTATATGATATTATATATATATATATATATATATATATATATATATATATATTTTTTTGTGTTCATTGCCAATACCATTCCATTATTATAATAATGTGGGCTGCTATGTTTTCTGATATTAAATGCTTTGCAGAGTATCCTATAATGTTGCTTGTTGTACACGCTTGACTGAATACATTACAGACTCTGTGATGTTAATTGCAGATAGAAATAATAATACTGGTAATTTTTTATATTAAATTATTTTTTTTGGCAGGTCACACTTTGAATCTGAGGATCTAACTGACAAGCTACATGCAATCCAGACAATTTCAGTTCTTCTGCAGGGCCCAAGTGAAGTAGGAAATCGGGCTCTGGAACTCACAGGGGTCATGAATACTGTCATTACGCTATGTGGTTCTAACATAGAATTACATCAGCAGGTGGCAGTTGAGGCCTTGATCCATGCCTCTGGCAAGGCTAAGAGAGCATCCTTCATTACTGCCAATGGAGTAGCATTGCTTAAAGATCTCTACAAGAGAAGTGAAAATGACCGGATTCGTGTTCGTGCACTGGTGGTGAGACAATTATGTAATATTTTATTCTATTCCTAGTTAACTTTACAGCTAATATTTACAAAGATACTTTTAGTAATTATAGTAACATGTACTTGTTAAATAAATTTGGTGTGAAAATATGGATGGAATTAAAAATAGGAAGAATAAGTTCAATAAGGCTTTATTTTATGTAGTGTTTCTCAATAACCACATTCCCCCAGCACTGCTCCAGGAAAATGGTGATGTAAGTTACTAGACTCTCTTAAAATGACACACAAACACACACACACACACACACATATATATATATATATATATATACACATACATACATACATACAGGGTTGTCCAGATCTAATTATGAAAAGGCGAACACATCGCACCCACTGTTTGACTGAAAACCGTCTCCCCTCCATTTTGGAATGCAGGGCAGGTGCTGCCATCTATCGGCAACAAAAAGAATTTTTTGTAAATTCTCAATGTAATAAAAATATGTTATAGCGTAATGAAAATTGCATAATTAGATCTGGACCACCCTCTCTCTCTCTCTTATATATATATATATATATATATACACTAGCAAAATACCCGCGCTTCGCAGCAGCGAAGTACTGCATTAAAATTTTTATTAAGAAGAAAATTTAACCTTTTTAAACTGAGGGAAAATATGCCAATAATTATTTGTTAAGGACCTCTTTGTATACCATGTTGTCAGTTCGGCCCTCCGGTTGTAACATGACCAAGCTGTGCGCTGAGCTTACTCTTGAGCATGCAACTTACAGTTGGCCATGGGAACAGTAATCTTGTCTCAAATCTCACAGCTTGGATTGCTGCTGTCATAATCAGTTTGAGGTTCATGGTTTGTTTCAATTACGACAGTATTTGTAGGACTTGTGTTGAAGAGACATTCGGCATCTGTCAAGCGTTGTAAGTTTACAACTGGTTTCATCGATAACTTCACATCCAGCTTTTGAGAGTTTAAACATTCATAAACATCAAAGTGTCCACTACTGAAATCGTCACCTGTGAATCTAAGATGTTTAAGAGGCATTGGCAGTTGTCGAAAGGTGTAAAATATTTGGCCATTTCGGTACACTTGAAAGCACCAACCGAACAATTCAGCGGCAGCCATCAACTCACATGCAGAACCATAGGTGAAGGGCTTAAGCATTTCACTCTTC
>JANRMT010062829.1:30754825-30816108 GCA_026402145.1 Polypterus bichir lapradei
TTTTTTCCTCAGAATTCTACACACAACACCCCATAATGACAACGTGAAAAAAGTTTACTTGAGGTTTTTGCAAATTTATTAAAAATAAAAAAACTGAGAAATCATATGTACATAAGTATTCACAGCCTTTGCTCAATACTTTGTCGATGCACCTTTGGCAGCTATTACAGCCTCAAGTCTTTTTGAATATGATGCCACAAGCTTGGCACACCTATCCTTGGCCAGTTTTGCCCATTCCTCTTTGTAGCACCTCTCAAGCTCCATCAGGTTGGATGGAAAGTGTCGGTGCACAGCCATCTTAAGACCTCTCCAGAGATGTTCAATTGGATTCAAGTCTGGGCTCTGGCTGGGCCTCTCAAGGACATTCACAGAGTTGTCCTGAAGCCACTCCTTTGATATCCTGGCTGAGTGCTTAGGGTCGTTGTCCTGTTGAAAGATGAACCGTCACCCCAGTCTGAGGTCAAGAGCACTCTGCAGCAGGTTTTTATCCAGGATGTCTATGTACATTGCTGCAGTCATCTTTCCCTTTATCCTGACTAGTCTACCAGTTCCTGCCGCTGAAAAACATCCCCACAGCATGATGCTGCCATCACCATGCTTCACTGTAGGGATGGTATTGGCCTGGTGATGAGCGGTGCCTGGTTTCCTCCAAATGTGACGCCTTGCATTCACACCAAAGAGTTCAATCTTTGTCTCATCAGACCAGAGAATTTTGTTTCTCATGGACTGAGAGTCCTTCAGGTGCCTTTTGGCAAACTCCAGGCGGGCTGCAATGTGCCTTTTACTAAGGAGTGGCTTCCGTCTCACCACTCTACCATACCTGATTGGTGGATTGCTGCAGAGACGGTTGTCCTTCTGGAAGGTTCTCCTCTCTTCACAGAGGACCTCTGGAGCTCTGACAGAGTGACCATCGGGTTCTTGGTCACCTCCCTGACTAAGGCCCTTCTCCCCCAATCGCTCTGTTTAGATGGCCGGGCAGCTCTAGGAAGAGTCCTGGTGGTTTTGAACTTCTTCCACTTACGGATGATGGAGGCCACTGTGCTCATTGGGACCTTCAAAGCAGCAGAAATTTTTATATAACCTTCCCCAGATTTGTGCCTCGAGACAATCCTATCTCAGAGGTCTACAGACAATTCCTTTGACTTCATGCTTGGTTTGTGCTCTGACATGAACTGTCAACTGTGGTGCCTTATATAGACAGGTGTGTGCCCTTTCAAATCATGTCCAATCAACTGAATTTACCACAGGTGGACTCCAATTAGGCTGCAGAAACATCTCAAGGATGATCAGGGGAAACCGAATGCACCTGAGCTCAATTTTGAGCTTCATGGCAAAGGTTGTGAATACTTATGTACATGTGCTTTCTCAATTTTTTTATTTTTAATAAATTTGCAAAAATCTCAAACTTTTTTCACATCGTCATTATGGGGTGTTGTGTGTAGAATTCTGAGGAAAAAAATGAATTTAATCCATTTTGGAATAAGGCTGTAACATAACAAAATCTGGAAAAAGTGATGCGCTGTGAATACTTTCCGGATGCATATGTGTATATGTGTGTGTGTGTATATATATTGTGATCTATGGCCGGCATGTCATCCCGGCCAATACCCCCAGGCCGCTAGATGGAGCCCTCCCTGCAGTATGGAGGTGCCCCGAAGACCAGTAATTACATTAATTGCCATTGCATTTGTAGTCCGAGTCCCGACCTGAATTGTGTGGATGGTTACCTACCTGGTAACGCTGGTGGTTGGTCTGCCATTCAACAAACATCCGCCACGGATGAGAGAGAGAGAGAGAGAGAGAGAGAGAGAGGGTACTCATGAGGCATTCTAACTATCTTGACTTATTGCTCTCACTTTTAAAGATGCAATGGTTCTACATGATGTTCCTCCCATAATGCTGAGCTTAATAACCAATTGGAAACTTAATTTTGGCTGCTTTGTGTTCATGATCCCATTCTTTCAGTTATTACCTAAAGCTTGTGACCAAAGATGAAGATGGGTATGGAGAAAGACTGGTGCACCATTATGGTTAAATACAGTGTTTACAAAGCTGCCATTTTCTGCATTGATTTTTTTGATCAATCTCAATCACTTCTACACATACTTGTGAGCAAAACCGTATGGTATTTGAATTCCCATAGTTGGGGTAGCTGTTTATCCTTTACTTGCAGGAAGCAGGTCATAGTTTTCCAGGAAAAAAACAAGACTTCAGTATCGAAAGTGCCAAAAAAGTGCTATTTTCCCCATAATTTTATTAAATGCTACTTCATATATGGAGATACTGTATACTGGAATTCCTTAAATACCTATACTTGTTTTCATTTTTGTTTAATAAGTAACATTTAGGCCATTAAGTACTAAAATCATAGCCAAGAATTCTTTTGAAAAATTTGGTGTTTTTTTATTTTTCAGGGATTATGTAAACTGGGATCTGCAGGAGGCACAGATTTCAGCATGAAGCAGTTTGCTGAAGGATCAACTCTTAAATTGGCCAAACAGTGCCGCAAGTGAGTGTTTCTCACTAGTATGTACATAGTTCTAGCAATATTGTGCAGGTGTCCAGGTTCCATTTTGTTATAGAAACTTACAGTATGTTGTGCTTAAGAAAAACTGAAACTTTTTTTTCACCCCATCATGTAACAATTAATTTAATATTAGTTTGCTGAAGTTAATTATTCATATTTTATAGTTTTACTTCTACACCAAATATTCTTGTATGTTTTAATTGAGAATTGATAATACAATTATTTTTATACACAATGTGTGTAATACACAAAATATATTTTCATTATATAGACATTGGTTTTGTTTAAAAAAAATAGATCCTACATGCAAACTTATTTCATTCTAAAAATCATTTGCCTTTGAGCTAAAAAGGGCATGTTATCTCCCTAGGTGGTTATGCAACGATTCAATGCCACCAAGTTCTCGGCGGTGGGCTGTGGAGGGCCTTGCTTATCTGACTTTTGATGCTGATGTCAAGGAGGAACTCGTAGAGGATAAGCAAGCTCTGCAGGCCATGTTTCAGCTTGCCAAGGTACCAAAGGCTTCTTCATCAGTCTAATTTATCACCAAATATGACAGTATCCTGTTCATTTTACTGTATTGAATATTTCATTATGTTCATTGTAAATATCAGACTGTATGTATTTTACTTGAGAAAAGCAAAGTGAGAGATTTTTTTGTCTCAAGAGAAGTCTTATTAGTAAAAAAGTTATGTAGACTTGCTAAAAGACCTGCTGTTTAAATATATGTTTGATAGTCCGAGGACAAGACTGTGCTGTTTGCTGTTGGATCAACGCTAGTGAACTGTACGAATAGTTATGACACAGAGAAGCCTGACCCACAGCTAGTGGAACTGGCAAAATACGCTAAGCAGCATGTTCCTGAGGAGCACCCCAAGGTAAGACAACCAGTGTGTTTACATGCACATACTGTACATAATTGAGTTAAGGTGAATAACTTGGTTAATCCAGAATCCTGGTTTCTTAAACTCTGATCATTATGTGCACAAGTAATCCTCTATAGTTCTCCCTTGTCAAAATGCTCCAACACCATTAAACTGCACAAAAAAGAGTTAAACATTATCTTTGGGCACCATAAATCAGAAAATAAGTATGACGCCTGTGATAACTTTCCTGTGTTTTTAAAATATTTTTAGTCAAATTGACGCTTTATTTATAGGTTTCTGTTACTAGATTACAAGAAGCAGACTCTTTTCTGCTTGGTTATGCGATTGAGCCCTGCAAAGGGCTGACCCAGTATGTGTGCTTCTTGCCTTAGACCCAGTGTTACTGGAATAATAATAATAATAACGCAGGTATTTTTACTTCAATAAGATATGTATTGCGTTAGGTTACTTAGTACTTTAAGAAACTAAGAGACTACTTAACACACATTACTGTTAACATGTTACTCAGCTGCTCAGTTTTAGCTCATCAACACAAATTTAGTGATTTTTAATATACTGACACAGACAATTTCAGCCAAGAGAAGGAATAATGTGATCGCACAAACATTTCCCTCTTGAAACCTATTTTGTGGACATTTCTACCCATGACTTCTAAAATCGTGTGCAAAGCAAATACATGCGCAGACTGTCAGAGTGCAATGGACATGCACAGACTACGAAATCCTTAACAGTAACCCAATTAAAAGTTTACCTGGCCGTATAATCGGATTTTTCATAGAGTAGTCTAACTCTGTTAATCAGGTTTCTAAGAGGCCAGAATCCCAATTTCTCTAATTGGAATAATGGTCAACATTGCATTTTATTGTAAAAAAAAATAATCAAGTTATTGAAGCAGTGACTTTTCAAAGCTTGAAATTTAAGCTCATTTTCTTATATATTAACACTTTTACCAGCTGTCATTTGATGATTTTTTTTTTTAACTAGACTAGGGGGCTCTGCCCCCTGCTCGCTTTGCTCGCCAACCCCCATGCGGGCACTACGCGCTAGCCACTTCGCGTATGGGGAAGCGGATGTACAATTTAAACAGATTATTTTCATGGGAATTGTTACATATGCATAATAGACCTAACTATTTTACATTACAGCGAGTAATTAACCATAGTAAAAAATACTAAAACTAAATAAATTGAAAGAAAATTTTGTTTCATGTTGCGTTAGAGGTATTCATTGTGTTATACGTTTTCATTCTGTTTGGCTTTGAAATTAACACGCAAATACTTTTAAACTTAAACTTTTACTGTAAAACTTCAGTAAAAACAATATTTGGAACTAACTTTTCATCAATATCGCTTTGAATTTTGATTGTTTGGAGTTACGTTGTGACAAAGCAATGTGTAACTGCCCGTGAGTGAATATCGTTTCTTCTGTCTAATAAATAAACTGACTTTTTTGAATGTTTGTGTGCTTTTTTAACTGTCATAGCAAAAGCTCTTCTAAGCTATTATAACGGGACACTATAAACGTTTTAATACGAATGGCATATCAAGATCTCCTTTGGTGTCTAATGTTATCCGCGGAAGATATACTACATTACCTTTCTTGTCGCCTGTTAAAATTTTACATGTCAGAATTGTTCGACCAATTTTGAATACAACTAATCTTGTCCTATTGTATAGCCCATCACTCATGCATAAATTACGCAATAACATTACGATATATCCTTCTTTCAACAGTAATTCGGCAGGTGGAAGACCGGATGGTATTAATGGTTGTAGATATTCTATGTGATATTGTAAGTTGATGTTTTCATCTTCCGCACATAGTCTATTGATACGCATTTAACCAATTTGCAGTGTAACTGATTGACAATTTTCACGTTAATTCGTTTGACTTCATCGTTTCTTGGTGCTAGGATTGCCCGTGTACTCATTTCTTCTGTTGATAACCTTTTGGGATGAAATTCTTCATTAAGATTTGGACATAATAAGTCTTCTATTATTGAAAACTTAAAGTGAGGAAAATATAAAAATTTATAAGAGCTGACAAAAGCATTCACACAAATGAGAGGTGAGAGGATCATGGGAGTGGGCCGTTAACCGCAAATGTTTGAGAGGAGGGCAGGACTTGAAAAAATCTCTTGGCAATAGTCTTGTCTTGTGGGACTTGAAACAAAATCTGTTGAAAATAGTCTTGTATCGTCTTTTCTTTTATAATAGAGAGACATTTGTATCATTTGGAATTATTTGTCAAAGTATTTTTAAAATCTTTAATTTTTGTTAAAAACATTTAAAATAGTTTTTACTCAGTTTTCTTGTTGTTTGGATGACCACAGTGATGGATGTACATTACTAATTGTGAACATAACATTTGGTGTGCACAACTTAATTCAGCTTCTGCTTTTTTATTTTATTTTACCTTACTCACTTATTTACATTTAGATTTCTTGGGTTTCTTAACCTGTTTATTGTAATACAGAGTCAAAAGCAAAGAGGTCCATATAATTCTTGGTTTAATTTATTTCTATGTATGTGCACCATAAATTAGGTACTTAAATAAAATATTGTCTCCCCAGTTTAATTGATTTAATAGCAGTATACTGACTTTTATTTCTTGGTAATAGCACTTGCATTAATTAATGAATTATTTATATTTTACAGTTGTCACAAAGTAGTCTTGTGCTTTTTAACAACACTGGTCATTTGTTCACTACAATTTCAATTCTAAATGGCTATAGCACATACAAATACAGGCTGTGTAAATGATTGAATTTTTACACATAATTCTTATATTGGTAGGATGTGTCATGTTTTGTGGAAAAACGCATCACAAAGCTCTTGGAGGCTGGAGTTGTGTCTGCACTCGTATGTATGGTGAAACAAGAGAGTCCTGCTCTCACTGATGCTTGTAAAGAGTGCATTGCAAGGTAAGCAGCTTCTGGGAGACAGCTCACCTTTTGAATTAATGGCCCAAAAGGGAGAGCAAATGTGTAGCCAACAAAGGAATGTTAATTGAAGTAACCACATGGCAGTCTTTGTTGCATCTACCATAAATCAAACACATATTTTACAGAAATGTTTCTCAAGCATAAAGTTCTAGATTAGTAATTTGACATATTTTTCCCACAGGGTGTTTTTGGCTCTAGTGGAGAAACCTGAAGACAGGGGTCTAGTGGTTGCCCAAGGTGCTGGCAAGGTTAGAGATCTTCTTTATGGTTTTATTTAATATCTTAATATTAATTTCTATGAGCGTATTACAAACTATTAATGCACAGAAGTGATTGTAAAGAAGAAGACCAGCTGGCCTATACTGATTGACCATACAGTTTTTCAAGTATCTAATAAAAAAAGCAGTTATAATCAAACAGGTACATTTTCTACCCTTTAAAAAAAAAAACAGTATTTTTGCTTTATCCGATTCTGATTTCCAATTAGTATTTTGTTTTAACAGTTTATTTCTTTACTAAACAATGTTTCTGCCTGGCAGGCTTTGATTCCTTTGGCCACAGAAGGAATAGATGTTGGGAAGACAAAAGCGGCACAAGCATTGGCAAAGATTGCCATTACATCAAATCCTGAAATAGCATTTCCAGGGGAAAGAGTAAGATATTTTTTATTGCTGCAAGTAAAGGACAAATTACATATTGAGCAGTAAGGTCTTTTTATTCTGTACTTGCTGCTTACAAATAAATTAATTTTACTGCTTAAAGTTGTAGGAATTTTAGGAAATATTTTGCCTCTTGAAAAGCTATACACAAGATTTTCCTAGATAGAATAAAGTAAAACAATCTGCTTTGACAATACAGAATAAAGATTGTTCATTTAACAAAATGCTGATGATTACAACTAAAAATAGACAGAAGACTGCCTTGACCATTTTCAGTTTGTGACGTAATTGTTTTATCCTAAAATGGTTTGTGTACAATTGAATGAATCTTTTCAAATAGGCTTTATATTCAAACAGTGGGTAATTAGGGTATAAACAAATATTTATACAGAGATACTGTTGTTGTTCACTTACATTCACGCATCATCTTAATCTGTTTTAAATGCATATTTTACTGTTGTGAATTTACCAGTTATTTTCATGTTTACATTTTTTCCAGATTTACGAAGTGGTTCGGCCACTTGTCAGCTTATTGGCACTCGACTGCACTGCACTACAGAACTTTGAAGCTCTCATGGCCCTTACAAACCTTGCTGGCATAAATGAACGAGTCAGGTCAGTCACCAAGTGTTTCTAGATGCTGCATTTAAATTTTATGTACCATTGTACCTTTTTATTATCCGAGTTCTTTAGCCATCCAGATGTTGCATTTATCATGGAAATCTATTTCTAGTATTAAACATTTTTGTTAATATCATCTACATATATAGAATGTAACCTAGCTGCGTGAGGCATACTAAGAAGAAAGCAAAATGTACATTCCATTATAAGGCAAAATATCCTTAGTAGACCTTGCATTTAATGTGCACTAAGACAATATGAGCAATTTAACTTCTATTATGTTAGCCTTGTTGGTTATAGGTTGGTCAAGCTTGACCTGTCAGGCTGTTAAAAATGTGAGACCATGACTTGAGTTGTTTGGATATGTGTAGTAAAAAATAAATCACAAGCTGCAGGAATTGTGAATTTAAACGGGAGGATAAACAGCAATCATGTATCTAACCCTAACTTTGACTTAGTATCACACTGAATGTATCAACAAAAACCTCTCTAAATCCTACCAAAAAATTACTTGCATACATTTTTTAACCTTCTTTTCCAGTTCAGATTCACAGGAAACAAACTGGCATGTTTTTATGCATTATATTATTGGGAATATCGATTCTTTTTTAAAAAATGTTGTTTATTATTAGTGTACAGGTGGGTCTGACCCTGGGTTACAAAGATAAACTAGTCACTAGATAAACCTGAACTAGCAGTCTTATGCACAATTTAATGCATTTTTTAATTTTTACTTTGCAATAGCAACTGGCCCATAAATTATAGGTAGTGTGCTGTTACTATCGGATACTGTACAGAAGATCTCACGTTAATAGTGGGAAAGACAATCTATTATATGGTCATCTTTCATAGATCATATGAATCATTAATAAAAGAAAATCCTGAATATTTTCTTACTTTGGGCAGCATAGCAATGATGGTGCAGCAGTGGTGCTGCTTCACAGTTTGAGGAGGACAGATTTAAATTGTAGTATAGTCACTGGGGTGAGTTTTTCATCAAGTTCTGGAATTTTCCACCTGTATCCAAAAGATGTGCAGGTTAGTTTAACTAGTAATTTGATGTTAGTCCAGTGTTAGCTAGTGGAAATGTGGGCATACTCTGATTAACTGACATACTATCCAGAGTCGATTCCTGTGATAGCAGAATAGGTTCTCTTTTTAAAAAAACATGAACAGATGAATTGATTTTCTCACTTTAAAACAATAATAGTGTTGCACAGTTCATAAATGCATGTTTTTACTTTCTCGTTTATGAAGTATAAGGAAAATATTATAATCGTCCAAAATTTCGATGCCGAGATTTTGATGAATCTCACAGTTTTAGACCTCCCTGACTTTCTCCTATACGAAATATAGGGAAAGTATTGGAATCCTCCAAAAATTCAATTTCGAGATTTTGATGAATGTCGACGTTGAAAATATCATTTTTGGAATTATGTCTGTGTGTGTGTATAGACACGATAACTTGAGTACACTTTCACTTAGGTGAACCAAATTTTGCATACAAGTATTAGGTACAAAACGTAGATTTCTACCAACTTTTGGTCTATTTCCGCTAACCAGAAGTTGTACTTTACCTTTTATTCATGCAGCTGCAGAGTCCGATATACTTCTATAATAAATGTTCAATATATTATTAATTTGATTTGATTTGTTGTTGATGGTTCTTTAATGTACATAATATAAAAGTATAATCATTGTCTTGCGGTTTACTCCTCAAATGTCGAACCCCATATCTGAGAGTATATGAGAAAGTCTAAGGGAGATCACTCCTGATGTTTTTTCCCCCTTACAATAGTTTTAAATAAAATGACATATTTTTTAATACTGAAAGTAGCATTGCTGATTATAGTTTAATTATACATTACTTAAAATTAAAATCCAGTCTCAGGCTTTGCAGGTTCAATCTTTAATGTTTTTGGTATTTTGGAATGAGACATTCATAATCTAGTAGTGATACCACCTGCTTGCATTTTTTCATTGTGTGCGATACTGGCTCTTTTCTGAGCTGCACCTCAGTATAATATTTGAAGCAATAAATGGTTAAGAAAAAATACAATTTGGTTCTGTTGAATTTAGAGATAAAGAGAATAAAGAAAAGAATAAAGGTAGTGATTAATATTCAAGGGAAATAGACTTTTAAGCATACTATAGTGGTTTGAAGAACACTGTAGGACTCTGAAGGTATTCTATGAACTGATTTCCCTTACATCATATAAATAAACGGAAGAGAAAACTTGTGAAATTTTAATAGCAAGTACTCAAACCACTACAAAATGTGGATGTTTTAGATAAGAAGCATTAAATGTATGACTTGAAAATATGAAAAATGGATGGGCGCCGATTAGCGGCCCAGTATGTTGTAAGAAAGCAAAGTGTTAATGAACTTTATTACGAAACAAGGGGTCAGGAAAAGAAGCAGCCTAGTTACAGAATCAGACTTTTATTTATAATTTTTGTTAAATCTTTATATTAAACTTTTCAATCCTTTATAGCTCAACAGTAAGGAGGGTTTTTATTATATTAATAGGCTTGTCTGATTTTGATATGATGGTCACAGAATTGTTTCCTGCTATGCTACTGAAGGTTATAATGCACAAAGCAAGGAAGCAATAAAAGGATTGTGCTGAGTGGAAAGAAATTTACAAATCAAACAAAAATCATGGAGAGTAAGAGGCGACTAGTTCATCTTAGTTTCCATTTCCATGTCCAGATGAGGCTTACAATGACAATGTGTTGAGTGCTATAGACCAGGAAATCCTATCTCCAGAAACATTTTCCAGGTCCTCATGATGGATATAATTTATTTACTTTTCTCTGAGCTAAATGACAAATGGTACATACCTTCAAATAAAGTACAAATAATTAAAGTAATAATTTCTCTATTATATAAAAAAATCCTGGGACAAGACAAGACTTTTTAGCCTGGGACGAGACGTGACTTTTTCAGAGAGATACTTTCATATCCTGCGAGACAAGACTTTGTGCCAAGAGATTTAACCACGCCCAGGGCCAGAAATAAAAGAAAGAAAGAGCAGATAACAAAGTAGAATGTCGTAAAGAGGTTCAAGAACGTTGGCGCGATACACATGAAGAGCAGGTTAGAGATAATTAAAGTACTAAAATTCAAAAGTCTCAAAAAAATGATAGTAAAGATCACATTATCGCAAACAAATGGAAATTATTACTCAGTGAAATAATAGAACAGCGAAAAGAGATCAAATATATTGCTTGGATTTAAACTTTAAGTCGGAGACTTGTGATTTAAACTTTAAGTCGGAGACTTGTAGATCGTCTAATTTGTGTTGCCATCAGGGAAGAGTAGTGTTTCTTCCCAATTTGTTGTTTGGTGAAAATTAAATCCACATACGCGAGCGACAGATGCGAAGTGGCTGGCGCGTAACGCATGATGGGGGTTGGCGAGCGAAGCCCCCTAGTATATCAATAAAAAAATAGACATAAGCTAAATATATGATAGACAAAGCAAGGGGAGTTTAAACCTCTAATAGTTGAGAAGAGGGAAATTTAATGATCACTAGAGCACATTTTGCCAAGGTTCACCAGCACTCTTTTACTTTTGCCCTCATGCATATTATTGGTGCTAAAGTATAGTTTTCACTTTTAGAGCGCTAATAGCCAGGAGCATTCCTTTGCAAGTGCTCTGCCTCGACAAAATGCAAAATTCTTTCTTACGGGAATTCTATCTTTACAGACAAAGCCTCAAAGTACATTACATTAAGAGTTTATGTTCATTTTCAAATTTCTACCTAACCTTATAAAGCAAAACCTAACTTGAAGTGACAGGAAGAACAGGTCAATAGGTTTTGTTATTGTGAATTTTAAAATATTCAGTGTTACTCATTCCTCACTGACCAGTTTTGAGTACATTTGTGCTTGAATTCAGAAATCAAAGCAAGGCAGGAGTCAGCCCTGAGCAGGACACCTATTTACTACAGGTTTCCCTCACTCAGATGTCCGCTGCCAATTTATTGTCACCAGTAATCTTAATATGCATGTCTTTAAATATGGGTAGAAAATAGGCGCACCCAGAGAAAAGCCCACACAGACATGTGGGGAATCTGCAAACTCCGTAAAGGCAGTGACTGGGCCGAGGTTCATACAGTATTTATTTTTATAGATGCAAATATAAAAGTAAAAAAGATTAAACTTTCTCAAGCTTTCCTAATTAAAATTAAATGAACATTGTCTGTTTTGTGTACTTGCAGGCAGAAAATAGTTAAGGAGAAAGCAGTGCCCAAAATAGAGGGCTATATGTTTGAAGATCATGAAATGATACGTACGGCTGCCACAGAGTGCATGTGCAATATGGTGCTTTGCAAAGAGGTAAGAAGCAAACAGTGAGTTATTCTGTCAAGGGAAGTTAAATTCTTAAGGAAGATGGGTATGTTTTGGTACTTTTACATATCCACTAGAGCCTTATAATTAGTGTATGAAATTAGTATTTTAATTGTATAACTGTTAAACTTCATCATTGAATTATTACTGTATTGATGTTTGAAAACAACAGGTAGACAAGGGTGAAACAAGTAGCTTAGAGGTTTGGATGATGCAGTGCAGAATGCACTGTACCCATTTGTATCTCTTACATCTAAAAGTGGAACCAAAAAATTCATGACAAAGGACCAAAACCTGGTGACATCTCAAGCAGGACAAAGACTATAGTCAACTAACTAAAAATAAAGAAAACATCAGTATAAATTGATGTTTCTAGATCTGTCAGAGTGGCTTTCAGGGCACCATAGTATACTTTCTAGACGTGACTACACCTTTATTTATAGAGATGACACCATTCTTTCATGAAAATTACTATTTCTTTCAAGAGGAATTTTTATAATGGTGGTGCAAAATGTGGTATTGGAATCTGCTTTAGACATAAGATCTGAGTTGGATGGTATTTGGTTTATATGTTAGATCTTGTGCCGTGTGGTTAGGATAGATTCTGTTTTCATCCCCATAGGATGTATGTGATCACTGAAGAATTGTGATCATATTGTGCTTATTGAAATTTATGCTGTACTTTAAGGAAATTAATTAAATTATACCATGTGTGGAAATTGCATCCATACCATAACAGAGCCACCACAACCCATTACAGAAATAACTTTTTTTTTTAATTTGTTGAATACTGTTTGAAGAATAGTTAATTTGACCAGATGATATAATTGATGTGCTCAAAAAAGCAAATCCACCGATTTATTTATATATTTTTTGCAAAAATATATTTTTTAGAAATAATGAGAAGCTTGTGTGCTGCAATCTGACCACTGTATTTCTCTCTATAAAGCTCTGGATAGATGATGCTTTCCACTTCTACTTTACATTAACACTTGCCATCAAATAATATAGAGTTCCTTGCCCTTTTCTTTGCAACTTGAATCGAGCTGCAGACATTTATGAGAATAATTTTGCATTTTAGTCCATATGTGCCCAATCTTTATCACTTTCAATGCTGACAAATGTTCTGCAAAAATCAGCTATGTTTAAAAATCATTGAGATCTGTTTTTTGACCTAAAGGTAGCCAATGTAATTTGCATTTGTATTCAGTATCTTAAGCATGATGGAATACTAATTATCTCACCTTAGGGTTGCCAGATTAGAAAATTAGAAATACAGGAAACTCTTAAAATTTTTCTCTATACTGTATTACTATATATATAAATTTATACATGCCCCCTACACACCAAGACCAATATATTATAAAGAAGTAGAGACATAAGTTAAAAACATAAAGCAAGGATTTTAATGGGTTATGAGGAAAACAAAAGTAAAATCATTTGAAAATTACTTAATACAAGCAAAAAAAAAAAATTCAGACGGCGCAATGGTAGCACTGCTGCCTCGCAGTAAGGAGACCTGGGTTTACTTCCTGTGTCCTCCCTGTGTGGAGTTTGCATGTTCTCCCCGTGTCTGCGTGGGTTTCCTCCGGGTGCTTTGGTTTCCTCCCACAGTCCGAAGACATGCAGGTTAGGTGCATTGATGATCCTAAATTGTCCCTAGTGTGTGTGCTTGGTGTGTGTGTGTGTGTGTGTGTGTGCGCGTGCATGTGCCCTACGGTGGGCTGGCGCCCTGCCCGGGGTTTGTTCCTGCCTTGCACCCTGTGCTGGCTGGGATTGGCTCCAGCAGATCGCTGTGACCCTGTGTAGGATATAGCAGGTTGGACAATGACTGACTGACTGAATGAGTGAAATCATTTGAAAACATTTATTTAATACAGACAACAGAGAAATATTATTATTATTTAATGCAGGCATTAAAGTGGGCCGTGGCAAGTAGTAACAACACACTTTGTTGACAGTCACTGAATGTTTTAATGCTGATCCAGAACTGCACAGCAGCGCGGCTGGAGAGCAAACCGGTAAGAGTGTCGCTGTCCTCAGCCAACCATAGCAACTGAACAAGTTGCAAACAGGCAGCTTCCTCATTACATTTGGGTTATTTTCTTCAAGAGAATCTGAAAAAAGAAAGTATAATTACTTATAAAGTTACAGCTAAGTACCGTAAGAAGGTAGTAAAAATATATTTTTATTATGAAATTTGAAAATGAACTAAATACGGGACATTTGGGTGGCCCTGCAAGGTCAGTACGGGAAAGGGGACAAAATTAACAAATATGGGACATATCCTGTATATAAGGGACGTCTGGCAACCCTATTTCACCTAACAAGATGTGCAAGTAAGGTACAGGTAGAACATAAAGCTGCAAGATAGGGTAAAATGTAGAAAAATATATATCTCAAGTATTACAGGCTAGTAGATGAAGTTAACATCAAAAGATGGGATGTAACAGGCCAAATGAATATAAACAGTGAGGTAGAATAGAGTTATTCGAAACAGCAGAGAGAGATGAAATTTATAAATAAAGTTCCTTCACTTAAAAAGCCACAAAGGCCTTAGTGGGGTTTAAGCCTCGATTTGAATGTTGAGACAGATGAATGTTTTCCAGTAGTTGCAGAACAGACTTGGAATAATAAAAAGGGCAGCAGGCAGTACTGTGACGCAGTGGTAGCGCTGCTGTCTCACAACAAAAAGACCCGGTAATTGGCTCAGGTGTTCCCTGCATGGAGTTTACATATTCTCCCCATGTCTGTCTGGGTTTTACCTGGGTGCTGCAGTTTCCTAAAGACACTACAAAGACAAGCTGGTTAGGTGAATTGGTGTTGCTAAATTGACCCTGGGGTGTATTTGTGTGTGTGTGTGTGTGTATTTATCTTGTGATGGACTGGTGGCCTGATCATGGACTTTTCCTGCCTTGTGCCTGCTAGGATAAGCTCCAGCTTCACTGCGTATTTACAAATAGATGAATGGATGGAAAAACGGCGGCATCACAAGATCTCAACTCTCTGATAGATTTGTGTGGTGTAAACAGAAAAGAGGGAGTGTGGGAACACACATCTTCATAAGTCTATAAGAGAGATTTGACAATGACTTTGTATTTGACAGGAAGCAAATGTAGACTGTTTTGATTGGATCATGACTCAGGCAGCAGAATTAAAATATAACTAGGTATTGTTACAGAAACACTAGTTCAGTTTGAATTGAAGTTCTGTTGATGGCTGAATGGCCTGCAATCATTGTAAATGTTTAAACTTGTTATTAATGTGTTACTTGTCCATCTCTGATTGAATACTCTTTATAGGTACAAGACATGTTTGCTGCTACAGGAAATGACAGGCTAAAGCTCCTGGTTTTATACAGTGGTGAGGATGATGAGAAGCTACGGAAAGCAGCTTCTGGGACTCTAGCAATGTTGACATCATTGCAGCCTCAGCTCTGTTCGAGAATCCCAGACGCAGTAAGTTTGTAAAGTATACCCTCGTTCACTCAGTATTTTATACTGTGTCCCTCACAAGGTCTTTTCTGAGAGAGAATAAATAGGATTCCAAATAATCTTCCTTTCACTAAAGACAGGACTATTACAGTCTTAACCTTATAAAAAGCTATCTTTTTTGCCAAGCGCCCTTTAAATTGTGCCAGACCATCCTACAAAATAAAGCATGCCAGGAATATTTTACCTTATTAATAAGAATTTCAACTTCAGCCTTGTTTAAATACCATGTTTCTTTTTATCATTATAATTTCTTTTGCACTGATAGGTAATTACTTGCATTTAGCAGTGTATACCAATGTGTACACTAATATGATAAAAATGCACTTTTAGGTATTGTCTGAGATCAAGTGTATTCTTTTATTTTGTTGTTAATTCCATGACAGGATATTCAGTTAAATTTAAAGGCTTTATTGGGTAAATTGGATGATTAATTTGAGTACACCCTGTCCAAAGCTCAGCATTATCTATGAATATTTTTTAATGTTTTTCATTCCTTTGACTACAAAACTAGTAGTCCTTAAATCTGTGACTCTTCAATCACAATTTCTCCTTATTGTTCAAACATTCTTTTCCAGACAACACACTGGCTAGAAATTCTGCAGGCTCTGCTCCTTAGTGACAGTGTGGACCTGCAGCATCGTGGCACAGTGATAACAATGAATATGATGCAGGCTGAGCACGACCTAGCTAAACGTCTAATTGAGAGTGAAGTGCTGGAAATTCTTTCTGTCCTGGCCAAAGATGATCCTGCTAAGCAATGTCAAGCGTCTAGAGCAGCAAAACAGTGTCTACAGATAGCTATGGACTATGGACTGATAAAGCCCAATACTGCAGAGTAGCTGAACTGCATTTAGATGTGAAAATGTGTGTGTGGATGCACATAATTCAAACTAATCCAGTTTGTTTTCAGAATATATATTCTTGGTTCAAGTCCACAGTATTATCTTGGAAGGAAAATTCTGGTGGCATTAAGGGAGATGTTAACTAGACATCAGTTTGAAAATGATTACCACATTTGTTTTAGTCTGTTTTTCAAAATAAGTTGTTTTAATTTTCCTAACTACTGTAAACAGCATCATACTTACAGTGTCTTTCTCTTGTCAGTTTTGTGAAGAACATGGAAAAGACGTGAACAACCTCTTTGTATAAAGCTTTTTGTAATCCTTAGTCCATCATTAATATAATGTCTGGTGACGAAGCAGAGTATCTTCTTCACGATTACTTGACTGCCTTTTCAACTTGACTTTGCCTTCTGTGCTAAAAGCAGAAATTAACTTTTTTATTGTACCGTTATTTAAATTTACACATTCCATTAATCAAGTCATTCTATTTGCACTTCCACAAATGAGACAAAACCTTATTAAATACATATTTGCATAATTCACTCCACAATTATCATGATGCTGCTGTGTACACAATAAAAACACCTTTAAATCCTTGCCATTTATTTGCAGTTTTATTTTTTTGGAATATGTTGGGTAAGATCTAGAATGCTTTTAGGCTACTTTATTTCAAGTGTAACCTTTTAAAGCCTATATGCATTCTGCACTCTTTATTAGGTATTCTTGTATATGTTGCACTCTTTTAAGTTGTTCAGTGGCATCTGCTTTGCCAAGACAAATGTACTCAAAACAAACAGTTCACATCTGGGTTGAGTTTCTTTTCCATATAAATTAGTTTGTAATGTTAATTGCTCTCAGTGTTGATCTTCTGTTAAACATAACATTCTTAAACCCACGATATCCAAAGGTTTCTGTAATGGCAACAAATTACGTCTTAAGGACAATGTATTTAAACATTAAATTTTCTACTACAAAACTGTCACCTATAGTAACATGTAGGTTTATTGCAGCATTTTAATGACACGATTATCATAAAATCAAAATGAACACAGAGTGCATTCTTAGGATTTTAGTGTACGTGTGCTACTGAAACTGTGTGGTTAACAATGGCTTGTAAGTGCACTTCCTCCGCTGTCTGTTGAGTTCATGGCTGCTATGATTTCTGTAAACCACCAGATGTCACTATTATTGAACCTTGGAATCTTTTCCAACACAATCGAAAAGAAGTCTCAATATCTTTATTTTTTTTTTTTATTAGTTTTTATACTCTTGTCCTTACCTATGCCTCAGCCAATTTTATCACAGAGGTCAACAGAGAGTTCCTTGGACTTCGTGGTTTTGTTTGTGTCCTAACTTGCAGTGTGAATTGTGGGACCTACAGTGTATGCACAGGTATGTGCCATTCCAGACTATGTCCAATCAATTCAGTTTGCCACATGCAAACTCCAAGTTCTAGACACATCTCAAGGAGAAATAAAGTAAACAGGAGGCACCTGACCACACAGGAAAAAGTCAGAGTTACTCATATCAATGAGAGATTTCAGGTTTTTTGTTTTTAATAAACTTGCAAACCTTTCTTAAGACATGTTTTCATTTTTTCATTAAATAAATAAATACATTTACAACACATAAATGTGCGCAGAAAGTGAAGGGGTGTTAATATTGTCAGAATCCACTGTATACACAGAAATCAAACATTAGAACACTCTAAATGAGAACAGGTCATTCAGCCCAACGAAGCTCGCCAGTCCTATACACTTAATTCTTCTACAAAAACATCAAGTCTAGTTTTGAAAGTCCCTATAAGTCTTACTGTCTACCCTACTACTTGGTAGCTTATTTAAAGTGTCTGTGATTCTCTGTGTAAAGAAAAACTTTCTAATGTTTGTGAGAAATTTACCCTTAAGTTTCTAACTGTGTCCTCGTGTTCTTGATGAACTCATTTTAAAATAACAGTCTCGATCCACTTTACTAATTGTCTTCATAATTTTAAACACTTCAATCATGTCTCTTCTTAATCCTCTTTTACGTAAATTGAAAAGGCTCAGCTCTTTTAATCTTTCCTCATAATTCAACCCCTGTAGCCCTGGAATCAGCCTAGTTGCTCTTGATTTTTTTCAACACTGCTATGTTCTTTTTGTAGCCTGGAGACCAAAACTGCACGCAGGACTCAAGATGAGGCCTCACCAGTGCATTACAAAGCCTGAGCTTAACCTCCTTAGACTTGTACCCCACACACCGTGCTATATAACATAACCTTCAGCCAGTCAGTCAGTCATTTTCCAACCCGCTATATCCTAACACAGGGTCACGGGGGTCTGCTGGAGCCAGTCACGGGGGTCTGCTGGAGCCAATCACAGCCAGCACAGGGCACAAGGCAGGAACAAATTCCGGGCAGGGCGCCAACCCACTACAGGGCACACACACACCAAGCACACACTAGGGACAATTTACGATCGCCAATGCACCCAACTTGCATGTCTTTGGACTGTGGTAGGAAACCCATGCAGCCACGGGGAGAACATGCAAGCTCCACGCAGGGAGGACCTGGGAAGCTGCAAGGCAGCAGCACTACCACTGCGCCACCGTGCCGCCCTAACATTCTGTTTTCCTTCTTAATGGCTCCTGAACATTGTTGGGAAGTTGATAGCGTAGAGTCCACTATGACTCCTAAATCCTTCTCATAAGATGTACTCTGATTTTCAGACCTCTCCCATTGTGTATTCAAACCTAACATTTGTACTTCCTATGTATAATGCTTTACATTTACTGACATTAAATTTTATCTGCCACATATCTGCCTATGCCTGTATGCTATCCATGTCCTTCTTTAATGATATAATGGATTCCAAATTATCTTCCAATCCACCTATCTTGGTATCATCTACAAACTTAACCAGCTTGTTACTTATATTCCTGTCTAAATAATTTATATATATTGAAAACAGCAGCAGCCCTATCACTGACCCCTGTGGAACACCACTCTTAACATCGGCTCACACCATCACCCTCTGCATCCTGTGTCTGAGCCAAATCTGCACCCATCTAAAAACATCACCCTGAACTCCCACTTCTTTTAGTTTGATGCCCAACCTCTCATGTGGGACTCAAATCCTTTCTGAAAGTTGAGATAAATAATATCCTATGCTCCACTTTGATCATATCCTTTTGTTGCTTCCTCATAGCATTGGTAAAACATGACCTCCCTCTTCTGAACCCATGCTGATTGTTCAGATAAACTTGCCATGTGCTGCTCAATCTTATCCTTAAAAGTTATAGGTATTAAAGGTAACATTCTGTATCTATTTCCATTTTTTTCTTTGAAGTTGAACATCCTGAATTGGCCTTCACTATACCAGCACTTATAGTGACATATGTATATGTAATATTTATAGATTAATATTTTGTTTATAGTACAAAAGAACAGGAAATGTATAAATTACAGTAATGTTGCCTAGTTTAAAGTTTATTGAACATAACATTCTCAAGTCCACTTAAACTAACATTCAAAAGTTTGGAATCACTCAGAAATTTTCATGTTTTTGGTAGTACTAGGGTGTTGTACCATGTTAGCAGTTATGGATGTAGTGAGAAGTCAAGCAAAATGACACCTTTTAACTAAAAGGATTACAATATGCAAGCTTTCGAGGCAACTCGGGCTCCTTCTTCAGGCAAGATGTAATACAGAAACTGGAGTTTGCTGTGTTTATATAGATACCAGGACAAATAACAACATTGGAAAACTTTTAAGTGAGACATCCTTAATGTAAAAAATTAATAGACCTCTTCAGGCTAAGGTTCATTTAGCAAGAGAGGAGAACAATGTATGGTCAAGATCTTTGGATAAGATAACTGTCCAACAGAGTCTTTTGAAGTTTCTGATGAGTTGTTCAATACAATGTGGATCTTAGACAGGTTGTCTGTGTGAGTTGAGACATGCAAACAATCCTCATATCTGGCCATAAAACTCTTGTCTCTGTTTAAACCATGTTGCAATGTGTTAAATTTTAGCAAGAGTTTCACTTCCCATTCTTTTCTCTCTTGCTGTGTTCTGAAGTTGCCCATAAGCCCTTTAAAAGACTTTAAAGTCCCTCTTACAGTGTCCATGGCTGTTGAAGTGGGCCGCTACAGGAACATCTGTGTTGCCATGCTTGATGTGGAGCCTGTGGAAATTCATTCTCGGCTGGTGTGTGTGTCCAGTTTCTCCCACAAAGAGTGCAGCGTCAGGACATTTCATGCAGAGACTGAGGTAGACCACATTAGATGATCTGCAGGAAAATGATCATTTTATGTGATGTTCTAGTTGGCAGTATGGCATAACATATACGGTCTGTATTATAAATGTGTGCCATTTTCTGTTGGTTCACTTAGGGAGCTTCGGACAATTAGTTGCTGCAGGTTTGGCGGTTGTCTGTATGCCAGGAGGGGAGGTTCTTGAAAATAGATTTTTCAGCATTTTGTCATTGTTTAGCATTGGCTGAAGTTCTTTTATAATGTTTCAAAGTGCTTCAAGATGTGGATTATAAGTGACAACAAGGGGAATGCAGTTCTTGTTGTCTTTGTTCTTATGTTCCATGTTTTTGGTGGAAATTGATACTTTTTTCATCAAAATACCACTAAATTGATTTAAAAATAAGACTTCATGGTATCTTGATAATCTACCACTACGAGTGCTTCTGGGTGATTCCAAACATCTGAAAGCTGGTGTAATCGAATTTAGAGTAACAGGAGATTGGAGTCCAGGAATCAGCTTTAGATGGTGATGCCAGTCTCGTAAACACCCACACTAACACTGGGTCAACCACTCATTAATCTAACATGAATGAGGAAGGAAAACCAGTATAAATACAGAATGTGCAAAATCCATACAAACAATGACACAGTACACAATACAAACCCACAACACTGGATGTGTATAACAGCAGTGTTAACCATAGCTCCTCTGTTCTGTTGCACCACTTTAATTCACCTATGATGCAGTTCTTAACTTTGTCACTAACTCAGCCTTTAGTCATTGAATTTCTTAACTATCAAAAGATATGTCTTTTTTGCACTTGATATAATACAGAGTGACACAGAAAAACGGGAACATTTGAAAAACCCAATAAAAATAGAAGAAATCCAACAAAAAAATTTTATTGACAGCAATTGAACCACTACAACTTGCCTTTTAAGAGACAGTAATCCAGATTATCAATGTCTGAAAATTACGTCCTGTAGATGGCGTCCTCCTGTACGTATGCATTCTTCCGATCTGCTGTTGAGGTTCCCTATTGATCGTTGCAACATCTCAGCTGGGATACCACGAATTTCGTCTTGAATTCTTTGTTTCAATACATTCAGTGTCCTGGGCCGAGTCTTGTAGACCCGACTCTTAAGGTAGCCCCACAAGAAAAAAATCACAAACAGACAAATCTGGTGATCTTGAGGGCCAGTGAATGTCACCGAACTTTGAGATGACACGGTTACCGAACAATTCTTGCACAGCTGCCATTGATTGCCTTGCAATTGATTACTAAATGGCGAGATTGTTTACAGCTCAAGGTCCCTGTTCCGCAGTGCTGCCAACTGTACATGGCTGCCACTACGCATTTCAAAAGTTCCCGTTTTTCTGTTTCACCCTGTATATTGCAAAGTTAAAGTGGTTTCTTAGTATGCTGATGTAAATAAATAGGATGCTCTAGTGCCATCCCTCTGCCTATGGGGTTATACCATACATATTAATACTACAGCATTTGTCAACAAGCACATAAAGGATGCAAATGGGAGAACAAAGATCAAATCGATCAACCCCTCTGGGTCTGTTCGCTCCAGTTTTGAACACCCATCTACCATGTAATTTGGTTTACTCATAATTATATTACCAAGGCCTCATTTTATAGTCTTCTGTCTCCCTTTCTCTCATGACAGTGTCCTCCCCCTCACACATGTTATGAGTCTTCATCACAAATTCTTCTATAAAACTACAATGGAGGAAAAAGACATTCAAATCTGGTGATAAAGAGACTCCGAAGGGTACCTAGTGAGTGCCAAAGAAAATGCTGAGTGAAGGAAAGGAAGCTTAAATGAAATAGAAAACCGAAAATAAACTCAATAAGCATAACATGAAAGACGTCGGGAATGGACTGAGCAGAATCACTGGACTCAAACAATCCAGGGTTCAGGTGCTACGTGTCATGGACAAGGATGAAGCCTTGAACCAATGTCTTTAATAGATTCACTCCCAACTTCCCTGCCACCTTCTTCCAATGACCAGTCTCTTCACACCATCACTGCCATATCAGTAACTCCAACTGCTTCAGCTGGAATTGGCAGTGATGATTCCACCTGATCTTTAATTTGGGCTGTCCGTACCCGATGACTAAGTGAGGTTACAAACAGTAAACAGCTACAGGATCAGATAGACTCAGTCCTTGAGTTCTTTAGGCCCATGCTGACCAACTTTGTGGTGTTCTCTGTCATCTTAAGGCTTCAAGAAGAGCAGCTTTTATGGAAAACATCCAGTCCAAATTAAGGCAGATCCCTCTTCAACTAATGACCACAGACTATATTTCAGCAACACTGGAGCACCACAAGGAACAGCCTAGTCTCCTTTTCTTTTCACTCATTTACCTGGAACTAGAAATATAACACTACGTCATGTCACTTGCAGAAATTCTCAGCTGATTCTGCACTTATGGGGTGTATTGATTAGGGGGATGAGAGAGAAAGAACAGGAGTCAGGTGGAAGACTATGTTTCTTGGGGCAGAAAGAATGGTCTGTAACTTAACATCAGCAAAACCAAGGAACTGGTTATTGACTTTTACCACACCAAAGAATCTCTGCGCTCGGTCACTTTTCAGGGAGTAGATGTTGGGGTGGTGCATTGGTACAAGTACTTGAGGGTTCACATCAATGACAGGTTGGACTGGTCTCACAACACAAAGGAACTATATGAAGAGACTACCTACCCTACGGAGACTGTGTTCCTTTAATGTGGATAGTAACATTTTTCACATGTTCTACAACTCTGAAGGCCAATGTGATTTTCTAAGCTGTGTTGCCAAAAGATATTAATTAAAAAGGCAGATTCAGTTACAGGACCCACTCTCGAACCCCTGGAGGTAACTGTAAAGGACGGAATGAGTGCTATTATAAACAGTGCCACACATCCTCTCTCTGACACACTAACACTCTACTTTCAGGCAAGTGTGTCAAGAAACACTACTGGGGCTCGTTTATACTATGCCTTTACAATGCCAGAGTGCAACTGTAACTGACATGCCAGGTCTCATTTTTTAGCCGTTCTGGTGTATATTTATTTATTGTGTTTCTGTAAAAAGTCAGATTTCCAATAATATCTAAAACATTAGTGGGGCTGCTTCGGGTTTAGAATTTAAATCGACTCTATTTGTCCTTCATTTGCTTTAAAAGGAGACCTCAAAGGGCACAGGACGAACAGTGATAACCGAGCATTTCCACCTGCCATTAAGTTTACTTACAATTCCATAATGATCTCATTTTGGGCCTGTTAGATCTATAAAGATTGATCAGTAAAAGTATTGTATAATGTCATATTTTTAAACTATGCTGAAAATTAGCTTTGTAAGGTTTGTAAAAAAATTAATTCGATTATGGCGACGGATGTAAAACCGCTTTCTGCATGGTGTAGGCCAGGGGTCCTCAATCACAGTTCTGGAGGGCCGCAGTGGCTGCAGGTTTTTGTTCTAACTTAATTACTTAATTAGAAAACAATTCTTGGCAATAATTTCAATTTCATGGCTTGCTAGTGCTTTAACTCTGCCATGTCAGGTCATTCTCATATCTTAGAGTTTTTGTCCTTTCTAAGGATGTCATCCAAATGATTTGAAGTCTAAAACAAACGAGTAATTCTCAGTCCTTCACTTTTTTCTCTTCACTTTCCTTACAAGTATTTAATTAAACCCAATAGTGCATGATAAATACACAAGGGTGTAAATGGTAACAAGCTAACTGGAGAAATGCTGGTTTCTTTTGTCATTTGCATCTTATTGATAATTAGGAGTAATTAAACCAAGACTACAGCTGTTTAAGACTAAAATAAGCAATAAGTGTTCAAAATCCTAACGAGCGAGACAACTAAAGTGAAGCAGAAGTGTTACTTGAGCAATAAGTGCTTCTTATTAAGCAGCTGGGTTGGAGCAAAAACCTGCAGGCACTGCGGCCCTCCAGGACCGTGATTGAAGACCCCTGGTGTAGGCTGTTGTGTGTAAAATAAGGCGGGTTCTGAAAATGCTCAGGTTTATTGTCACATATTTATAGTGAAATAAGGTATTTATTTCCATGACCCGCACAGGCCGAGAAGCATCCGTAAAAAAAAAAAATCAATAAATAAGTCAATGAAAAAGACACCTTAAATAAAACATGTTGAATTTCTATCAATAAAGCTCATAAACTTGGCTCCAGGAGCGATGAATGAATAAAGGATAAGAACAGCCCCTAAACCAAGCGCAGCAAATGCTAACTGATCTGAATTAACGCACGCATTTTTATAATATCGCTAAACGTTTGCTTAATATATTGTTCCGCATAAATAATTCATACACGTAGGGCCCTTTAAACTAGAGCACACTCGCACACTTCCGTACTTAAGTGCTGTGCAGCCTAGAGTATCGCTCGGCGCATGCGTCAGTCTACGCACACAGTCACGTTGGAAGCATCTTGACAAAAAAAAAAAAAAACGTTTTGAATATTTTAGGTGTTCACGATGCTGGAGTGGTTCGGCTTTGGGTTCAACCATTTCGGACAGATTGCTCCTATTGTTAATGGGAAAGAAAAAATTCTGCTTCCACAAAAAATACAGACGTGCAACGAGTTCACTGAAGAAGTTACTGAAAACAAAATGAAGCCAACCAAGTCACACGCCGAGCAGGCCGAAGCAGCAGAAACCCGAGCGAGAGACTGCGGTGGGCAGCCCGAAGCAACAGAATCCAGAGCGACGGAAAGTAACTGGCGGGCACAAGTGAGCGTAAACCGTGGATTGGAAAGGAGCAACCTGGATTGTGAACCGGATAATACGATTCGGGTCAGCTGGAGTCGAAGAGCTACTTTGCACAGGGCGAAACCTTCTCCGTGCGCTAAATCTCATGGTAGCAGTTATTTCTAAAGTACCCCAGTTAATTTCCTTTAGCAGTTCGTAGTTGGGGAGAGTAGAGTGGCGCAGTAAGTAGCGTTGCCATCACAAGGATATCGCTTATTTGAATTGAACGCTGTCTCAGTTTGTAGTTTGCATGTTTTTATTTTTCAGACAGTTCAGTCAGGTTAACTGTCAATTCTGCATTGAACATCGCTACTGGAATAGGAAGCCTCAGCAGTTAATTGGGTTGAGACTGTTATGCAATGTTATAGGTTACTGATGTGCAAATCACATTGCAGATATTGCTTTCCTTTCTTAGTATTACACATAATACTATGAAATGCATTAATAATAATTGGGTGTATTATTAAACTATGATACATATTAATATTTCAATATGATAATGGCATATTCCCAATGACACCATCCAATCAGCTGTGATGTTTCTAATATACAGACAAGCAGAGAAATACCATCCAAAACCCAATTATAGTATCCAACAAATAACAACAACAACATTTATTTATATAGCACATTTTCATACAAAAAATGTAGCTCAAAGTGCTTTACATAATGAAGAATAGAAAAATAAAAGACACAGTAAGAAAATAAAATAAGTCCACATTAATTAACATAGAATAAGAGTACTCCTGTTCTGCCCTCCTGTGGAATGGATGTTAGAGTAGCACAATTTCATAAAACATGTTAACTAGGGAATAATAACTGAGAGGCCTAGTGCCTTGTGATGACAGAAATGCATATTATTCCTTAGTGTTTGATTTTGCCAGAGCTTTGGGAAAGTGAAGGCTGGACATAGATGTATCCTTAATTGCTAAGACTTATCGTAGGTAGATAAATAGAACTGTATTTGTTCACAGGGGAAATTAGGCTTTTTAGAGAAGTTCTATAAATAAAGAAGTAGGTAGATAAGTAAGTAAATAAATAAATATACAAATACAGACTTTGGTCTGAACACACACCAGAATGACTATAAAGCATGAAAATTAAAAAGAAAGTAAAACAGTAAGGCATTACATATTGCTGTTGGTATAAAGGAGCCCTAGATGCATCTCTGCTGAGTAATTCGCTGGTTGAAAGTCCTCAGTGTTACTGTGTCAGAGAGAGAGAGATGTGTAGCATTGTTCATAATGGCACTCAGTTTTGTTTTAACTTTGCTACTGTTTCCTTCTTTACTACCTCTAGGGTGTTCCAGAGCCTGTCCTATAACTGAGTGTGCCCTTTTAATTAGCTTGTTGATTTGATGGGCCTCTCTTGAATTGATTTTTCCAGCCCAGCACATCACAGTATAGAAAACTGCACAGTGGCCATCACAGAAGATGTGAAGGATGCCACTTCCCACATTAAAGGAGCACTTAAGGAAAAATAGCTTTCTCTGTCCTTTCTTATATTGTTCTCCTGTGTTTCAAGACCAGTCCAACCTGTCATTAATGTGGACCCCCCACGTACTTGTAGGAGTGGACCACCTCTACATCCACTCCTTGAGTAGTGACTGGGTATAGAGGCTCTTTGGTGTGGTGAATGTCTATAACCAGTACCTTGGTTTTGTGGATGTAAAAAGGCAGGCAGTTCTCTTTGCACTAAGAAACAAACTTCTCCACATGACTCCTATACTCTGTCTCATCCTCACTATCAATACACCCCATAAGTGCAGAATCATCTGAGGTGTTATATTTGTAGTTGGAGGTGTACAGAGTTACGAGAAAAGGAGACAGGCCTGTTCCTTGTGGTAGTCCAGTGTTGCTCACATTCATATAGGAGACACAGTCCTTGAGTGTCACAAGCTGCAGTCTGCCTGATAGATAGTCCATTATCCACAAAACCATAGGCTCATCCACCTGCATATTTCTGAGTTTACCCTTTAACCGGGATGGCTGAATGTTATTGAATGCATTGGAGAAATCATTAAGGATAATCTCCAGCTTTGAGAATAGTGAGTGAGAATAAACCTTGTGGGGCAGATAGATAATTGCATCCTCCACTCCTGTCTTTGTCCGATAGGCAAACAAACAGTGTGTCCAGGTGGTCTACCACAAGAGAGCTCCTATAGTCTAGGCCCAGTCTCATAAAGGTCTTCATGATGTGAGACGTTAAGTGCCACTGGTCTGTAGTCATTAGGTGAAGAGGACCTTCCTTCTTTGGAACAGGAACAATGCAGGATGTTTTCCACAGCTGCTGCACTTTCTGAAGCCTTAGGGACAGACTGACAATGTGACAGAGGACAGAGTTGATCAGCACGGGCCTTAAGAACTCGAGGTCTGACTCCATCTGGTCCCACAGCTTTTCCCCTCTGTGTCGAATTGTTAGCATAGGGTAGCGTCCAGATTCACTAGTACTGCTGTCCCTTATCTTTATTGCACCTGAGGCGTGAATCTAGACAACTTCTCAGTATTAACTGAAGACATGAGATTTTGTTCTTTTGATAAAAGATGAGTTGTTTGTTGCTTTTTAGAAACATGTTTCTATTCTCTATTCACAGGTGACAAAGGAGGCATCTGTTTATATGGTTTTTGTTCCAGTTCATGTGGCCAGTATATTTGTTTATGTACTCCAAAACTACATGACTGTCTTGATGCCATGATTAGTGAAAATTATTTGGTTGTGAAGTTTAAAGACAAAATAGAATCGTGGAATACTGAAGCAGAAGAGAACAATCCTGTATGGAGTATGGACATAACCCCATCTTTTATGGGAGGTATAGAATTTTAATGCTGCTTAATGTGCTCTTGTGACAATGTATGCCTGGATACTGAGTACATATGTTGTGAGATAAAAGACACATGAATTTGCACGGTGGCGCTGCTACCTCGCAGTAAGGAGACCTGCATGGAGTTTGCATGTTCTTCCCGTGTCTGCGTGGGTTTTCTCCCACAGTCCAAAGACATACAGGTTAGATGCATTGGCGATCCTAAATTGTCCCTAGTGTGTGCTTGATGTGTGTCATGCGCTGGGCTGGCGCCCTGCCCGGGGTTTGTCCCTGCCTTGTGCCCTGTGCTGGCCTGGATTGGCTCCAGCGTGACCCTGTGTTAGGGTATAGCAGGTTGGATAATGGATGGATGGATGAATTTGGAAAGCCTGGCTTTGCACATATATTTAGCCTTTTTTGCCCTTTAAATAACATCATGGACTACACATCATTTACACATCTTATATGGTTTTCAGATGGCATGAAAGACTATTAATAAATAAGAATGAGTGAAAAGATGTAGGAATCAAATTAGTCCTTATTTTGTGGAAGATAAAATGATGTATATTACACAAGATGGCCATAAACAGGATACTGATAGTAAAAACTAAATATGGGATTGATGGTGAGGGTAATTTTTTTGCAAGTTAAGCCAGTTTTTTCACAGGTATGCTTGACAGGACATCATATTGTACAGTATATCCTTATGTTACTTTCTTGTAGACCTTCCTCAAGCTCCAGGAGGATATGTGGTTGCAAAGCCCCCTTTCTATAAAAGCATACATATGCCAATCAGTGCTAAAAAACTCTCACTTGGGGAAGAGCATGTAGTCTTACTGAGCACTGATGGAACAGTTTACACCTGGGGAATGGGAAGGTAAGTATGAGTGGTGCCTTTTGACATTCTAAACTATTATGTCATGGTGTTAAACTCCTAAAACACATACTATGAGCATCTTCTGCTGATGTGTAAAAGATGTAATAACAAGAAACATTGTTTTTAAACACACAAGACTTTGGGATGACAAAAGTTTAAAAACATTGACAAAAATATTAGTTATAGCAAGGACACGGTGACATAGTGATATAGCTGTGCTTCTTAGTAATAAGGACACTGCAGTTCACATCTTGGATGCTCTCTGCATGGAGTTTGCATGTTCTTCCACTGTCCACATGGGTTTCCTCCCACAGTCCTAAAATGTACAGGTTTGCTGAATTTGCATTCCTAAATTGGCCCAATGTGTGCCTGGGGGTATGTTCACCCTGTAATTGACTGGTGACCTGTCCAGATGTTGTTCCTGCCTTGTACCTGATGATTTCTGGGAAAGGCACCAGCTGCCCCATGACCCTACCCTAGATTAGCGGGTTAGGAAAAGCACCTCTAAAGGAGACTGGTTTCAAATCCCATTCTTCTCTGTCTCTGAAGTTGCATGCTTTCTCTCTGTCTTCATGTTCTTTGTTTTGTTTTTTTTCCCAGTATTCAGAGTTTCCTGCCTTTTAGATTAATTGCTGAATTTAAATTGGCTTGGTTTGAATGTGTGTCAGCTTGTGTATGTGAGCTCTCCAATGGATTAGCACTTTGGTTCCTGATGCCAGCCATAATCGCTTAGTTTGAGAATTTGTCAAGCAAAGTGACAAGAAAAGCAGTCTAATTTTGTATCTACACCCCAAGAGATAATCATTCACCCTTCCAGCCATTTATCAAAGTTTTGTCAGTCATTCGATTAGATAGATACTTTATTAATCCCAAGGGGAAATTCAGATATTCCAGCAGCAGCATGCTGATACAGAAAACAATATTAAATTAAAGAGTGATAAAAATGCAGGTAAAAACAGATAATAACTTTGAATAATGTTAGCATTTACTCCCCCGGGTGGAATTGAAGAGTCGCATAGTGTGTGGGAGGAACGATCTCCTCAGTCTATCAGTGGAGCAGGACGGTGACAGCAGTCTGTCGCTGAAGCTGCTCCTCTGTCTGGAGATGATCCTGTTCAGTGGACTCTCCATGATTGACAAGAGCCTGCTCAGCGCCCGTTGCTCTGCCACGGATGTCAAACTGTCCAACTCCATGCCTACAATAGAGCCTGCTTTCCTCACAAGTTTGTCCACGTGTGAGGCGTCCTTCTTTAGCCGTCTCATGTCTGGTTTCCTGCCCAAAGGGTCCACCTTTAGACCCTTTTCTGTGTTTTGAACTGTCCATCTGTAAATCCTACACTGCCTGTTTGTATCTGCCCTCTATGTCTCTTGCTTTACCAGATCCTGATCCACTTTTTGACTTGCTTTGAACAATGTTCATAATGACATTGTAAAACTATAAGTACAGATTTACCATTACCCAACAATCAAAGAATTAAATTTACTGTTTTACACATACAATTCAAATGAACAGTTGCTTCGCTGCCTTTAATTTCATTTTAACATATTCTGTAAAAACGAAATTATTAAGTCTGCGGTGGGTTGGCACCCTGCCCAGGATTGGTTCCTGCCTTGTGCCCTGTGTTGGCTGGGATTGGCTCCAGCAGACCCCCGTGACCCTGTGTTCGGATTCAGTGGGTTGAAAAATGGATGGATGGATGAAATTAACTGCGTATTTGACTGAGTAGTACTGATAAGCTAAGGACAGCTGTGGTCTAAATGAAGGAGAGGGAAGATTTTAATGAGGCCATAATGAATAGCCATTTAGGCATCCTTGGTTATCCTTTTTTTCTCTTCGGTGACTCAAAAGGGGTTAGTATAATGCTAAGGAAGCTCCTGGGTATGTTGTGTACAGCTGGGAAATGCTCTGAGGAGTTTGATACTTAGCTTGTCAGAAAAGAGGTGCCAGAAACATCCTATGGGATGATTGAGATCAATTCTTGATGTGCCTCAGTAATTTGTGTAAATAATGCACCTTTAATTAATGCTACTAAAGGTGAAAAGAGCTTTTTGCAGGATTTAGGTTTGGTGGACACACCCTCTTTAGAAAACGCAGTACCAAAGGCAAGTGGCATTCATTCATTCTGTGGCTGATTTACTGTTTTGGTTGAAAAACTGTGTCTTGGTTAGGCTAGAAGGGTGACTGAGATCAGACAGGGAATAAGGATGGCATTTTACTTGTAATGGAGGAACTGTTCTCTACAATTTGCAAACTAGTGTCTGTTTCCAGAAAATTGTTTCAGCTACCAAGGTATCACACTCTTCAGCTCCCTCATAAAGTTCTACTGGAATGTTGGTAAGGAATTTCCAGCTGATAGGTGAATGTCAGTTTAAGATGAAGAAGTGCTGATTTCATCCTTGTATGGAATTGATGACTAAACATTTGTTCTTGCACGAATTTCTAAGTAAAATGCGAGTTTAAAATGCATGCCAGTACTTGTTTTGTTAACCTAGGGAAGGCTTGTGAGCACATACCTCGGGGTATTTTGTGTAACATGTTGCAAAACTATCAGGTTTCTGAGTGCTAGTGCATGTTATTCCATCCAAATTGTCCACAGTAAAACTCGTGTTCATGTTTTTAGAGTTAAATTGGGTCTGCTTATGGGAATCGTTTGTCAAGCATTAACATTTGTCTTAATCTCATTGTGATCTGTATACACACGGTAAAGAGGACAATTAGTATTTTCAAATATGAGGTCTTGGTTCTTTAATGGAAAGAGTGCCCTTCTCTCTATAGCTGAGTAGGAAACCATTTGGAATACCTCTGTGTCTTGTCCAGGAGTGAAAGTTAATATGGTTATGAGTTTGACTAATGCACGTTATTAGTTAAGAGGTTGCTGAATTGTGGTTGTTTTTATGGACAGTAGTGGTGAAGTGGAAAGTAACTCCTTGGACATTTATTGATTTACAGGTCAGTCTATGTCTGTTTCCTAGTGAATAGTCAAAAAGTTTTTAGTAGTAACAAAACAAAATTAAAACATGGGTATAAATGGACAAAATTAAGTTCTTCTGTGATGAGCTTGTAGGAGCTTGTTAAACTGGGAGGATCGCTTGGTGGATTTTCTGCTACACTTGACAAGTTACAATAGTGAAATAATAATTTTCCCCATCCACACTGCTATGTTTTTAAATCTATACACTTTGGAGAGTGTTTTCAAAGCAATTTATTTTTAGTGGTCGTAAATGCTGTTTTAGTGTGCGTGTATTGCCAAAACATCTTAAAAAGGCTTCATTTTCAATTGTATCTGTATTAGTGTGGCTTTTGTCCTTAGAACAAATTATTACAGAAAATTAAAACAGGGAAATTAAGTTGTTATAAATTATTGCCTCAGTAGCTAGATGGATCATTTAGCAGTTCTTTCAGGATTTCTGATTTTCTGCCATAATTCAAAATGTGATCAATCCATAGAGTGTATTCTTAAATCCATCCATTATTCAACCCGCTATATCCTAACTACAGGGTCACGGGGGTCTGCTGGAGCCAGTCCCAGCCAACACAGGGCGCAAGGCAGGAAACAAACCCCGGGCAGGGCGCCAGCCCACCGCAGTATTCTTAAATCCATTTCATTTAATTCAAGGTCATGGAAGTAGAGGCAGAAAATAACCTTGGCCTAAGAACCAGTCCATCATAGTGTACACTCAGGCCAGTGTATGCTAGTTGACCTGATCTAGCTCTCTTTGGGGATAAGTGAGAAAAACTGGAGTCCATACTGGAAAGCTCATGCAAACAAGTAAAGAACATGCAGTTCCTCAGACAACATCCTGGAGTGGGATTCAGAGCCAGGTACTGGATCCATGAGGCAGCAGCGGCAACCACCAAAACATGTTACACTCAAACTAAGATGATCAGTTGCTTTGCTAAACTAATTTGCCCAGTGTGAGTATAGATTTACACATGTAATTAAACATGCATTGGCACCACATTTACAGTACCTGTATATCAGGTAGTCAGAATGTGTACATTATTGCCAAGTTGGTATTGGGAACCCCATGAGTCAGGCTAGGAAAAGAAAACGGGAAGATGGTTGTTACCAACAGTTACTGTAAATGTGTTTAGGTAAAAAGATAAAGAACTAAGAGGACAATAAATGCAATAACTAGAAAGAATTGACCACAAAAAGTACAGGTATACTAACATTTCTATTTTATAGTGTCCATAGCTGGTACGCCAGTGCAGTTAGGTATACTTGACAGACTCTAGAAAGTTTATTTAAAGCAAAGTTGATCTAGGAAATTAGAATTTGGTAACAAGATAACTCTATTCTTTTTATTTAGTGCTGTTTTATTCATATAGAAGCCTTGGTACGTTTGAAAAAAGGCAGAAGTTTCACTTGACATAACTTGACAGTGGAATTTCTTGCGTATCTACACTAACAGACATGCATGTTATGCTGGCACATTTACAGTAAATTTACCTTATAGATAATAGTTTGTACTCGAGTCAAATTGAGTGTCCAAGGCAAGTGACCTTTGAACTTTCTGATAATCCTGTGATTTATTATACCCAGAGTGTCTATCATATGTCAGTGCTTGTTTTGTAAAATGGTAAAGGTCAACAAATGACAATTAAGTCACTTTCATTCTAAAAAGTGAAAAGGATTTAAACAGCAAAGTGACTAACTATAAGTAGGTGTAGATTGGTAAAATACTGTATACAATATGAAAGTGCAGTATTAAGGAAAATATTCATATACTCAGATGTCTTCAAATGATAGCAAAAAGGATGAAGGCCGAAATGTTTTAAGTGTTCAGGAACCAGATCATTTGCAAGTATATGTCTTGAGTGTAACAGTATGTATTATTTTGCGATAGTTTATCCATTGTTTAGTGAAAGTGTTAATAGACAGATTGTTGGGTTCCATTTACGTTAATCAGGTTGAAACTGCTTTGTTTTACTTCTGTTTAAACAAATCCATATCTTTATATGTATGCATTATATAATTAGTAATTTGTAAAGGGATAATGGACATTTACCTCTGAACTTGATACAGCACTCTGAACTTGTACTCAATGAAGAGCATTATATAAAAAATAAGCTGAATTGAATAATAGTAATTAGGGTTGTATTCTTCCACCATTTTTGTGAAATAGATAACACAGTTACATACGCTGTATAGGAACACAGAAATGTTTAGAATACTAATGACTTACCAATGAGCAGGAGTAAGTTTTACACTTGCAGAAGAGACAGAGATGGTTACAGTGTCAAATACTTTTAATGTCAATCAGTTTAAAATATAGAAGACAGCAAGTGAAAATTAAAAAAATATAGAAAAATATTGTTATACTTTCAGATAACTAAATTTAAAATAATGCAATTATCAAGGCATAATAAACATACATAACACTAAATTGTTTGAATATCTTAGATTTTCAGAACAGTGAAACAATATGTTTCTATCAAAAGAGTATTTTTTTTTTTTTGAAATCCTTACATCAGTTAATGCTGATAATTATTTTTTCCTGCATATATACATTATTTTATTTACAAAACATAAATAAGAACATAAAAAGTAATTTAATAACCTAAAAAAGAAAACTGGGCAAGCAGGATATGAGTAATGATGATGCTGTAGTTGAACATGCTGCCATCTGCGCTGTTCTGCGGCTGCCTTAGACTAACACTAAGTTTACCCAATCTGACTATTAAACGTGCAACATTGTCATAGTTTGTCTGTTTGTTTCATGATTAATTTTTTTTAGAGTCTGGATTTTTGTCAGACTAAGGACCATGAGATTGATCAATTGGTGAAAGCAGTTTTCACCTAACCTTTACTTAAAGTTATCTTCAAATAACCAAGAATTTCTTGTTAGTCCATGAGTCAATCAGGGTTATGTAGCTTTATATACAGTATATAGATATATAGTATGGAAGAATTTAAAGAAATATACTTGTGATATTATGATTATGATATTGTTGAAATTTGACATTTTTTTCAGTCATATAGAAATGCTGTATTGATCTGCTTTTATATTTTCAACTGCTGCATTTTTTTCTTATTGTTCAGCCATGGACAACTAGGACATGGCACTCTGGAGAGCCAATTGGATCCTTTAGCTGTTGAGGCTCTGCATGGCCTGAAAATGGCAGATATATCTGCAGGAAGTTGGCATTCTGCATGTATAAGTGGTAAGGAAGGCTTTAGGACAGAATCTTCTGACTGTTTTTATTGCCTGTTTCTTTCTTGTCTATGTTTAGTGTTTCACAAATCTTCCATATCCATGTTTCAAACAAAAATTCAACTCATTAAAGTTTTGGTAAGTATAAGAGCTTCAGCATTTAAATAGATTTGGAATATTCATTCTTTACGTACATGCTAAATCCACTGCAGGGCCTGCACACATGCACTAGAAGTCATGGGGGGGCAGTTTTAATCACCTTTTCACAGATTTTCTTAATATGCTGTTTTGGTTAAAGTTATAGAAATTTTCATTCTTTTTGTCGTCACTAGATGGAGGAGATATATACATCTGGGGATGGAATGAGTCTGGTCAGTTAGGACTTCCTTCCAGATGCCTACAGATACGTGATAATCAGAGTGACTCAGGTAAAGTCTGCTCTTGTCTACATTTTTAATTATGAAATTTGGAATTAAAGAATTCCTAAAAAGAAAACTTAAGTTATATTTTCCATCTCCTTCAGTTAACAAATATTGAAGTATCTGTGTGAATGTGATCTAGGAAGGCCTGGAGCCCCATCTAGTGTTGATTTATAGATGGATGAATATAATGACTTCCATCCATCCATCCATTTTCCAAGCCGCTGAATCTGAACACAGGGTCACAGGGGTCTGCTGGAGCCAATCCCAGCCAACACAGGGCACAAGGCAGGAACCAATCCTGGGCAGGGTGCCAACCCACCGCAGGACACACACAAACACACCCACACGCCAAGCACACACTAGGGCCAATTTAGAATCGCCAGTCCACCTAACCTGCATGTCTTTGGACTGTGGGAGGAAACCGGGGTGCCCGGAGGAAACCCACGCAGACACGAGGAGAACATGCAAACTCCACGCATGGAGGACCCAGGAAGCAAACCCGGGTCTCCTAACTGTGAGGCAGCCACCGTGCTGCCCTATAATGCCTTTAGAGTGCTAAATACTCATCCTATTTATGTGAAGCTTTAAAACTATGAGAAACATTTCAGGACTACCTCATTGTGTACTGTGAATAACCATTCAACCATCCAAGTATTTTTTGAAACTACAGTTAGGTCCATAAGTATTTGGACATTGATACAATTTTTGTAATTTTCTTTCTGTATACTACCACAGTGGATTTGAAATTAAGCAATCAAGATGTGACAGAAGTAGAAGTATTAGACTTTCTATTTTCAAAGGCTCAAATGTACATGGACCAAGTAATATAATATAACATTTTAACTTCATACATAAAATATAAATTTCAGACCTTTTATCTAGTTAGTTTGTCATGGAATAATGCGGGAACGGGCCACACCTGGCCATGAAAATGTTTGTCAGTCACGTATCCAATTACTTTTGAGCCTCTGAAAATGGAGGGACTCTGTGAAAAATGGCTCAAATTTCTGAAAGCTTAATGCAATACCTTTGTTGCACTCCATAAATTAAACCTGAAAGTCTATACTTCTGTCACATCTTGATTGCTTAATTTCAAATCCAGTGTGGTGGTATACAGAGAGAAAAGTATAAAAATTGCATCAATTTCTAAATACTTGTGTACCTAACTGTACCTTTTTCATTACATAGTGCAAATGGGTTTGGAATTTAAACAATACAGGTGGCAGATGGCCGGGACCCATGCCTGGTCGGGACACCCCTTTGACACTGGATCTAGGGGAGCAGTCATGGGATGTACACTACATCCCTTGGAACACTTGTTGGCAGCCCCCCTGGGTTGCACCGAGGTCAATATTTTGGAACACCGGAGCTCATTCCTGTTGGGCTCTGTGGCCACCACCAGGGGGAGCTGCACGGCCTAACGAGCCCGTCTGTTTGGGGACGCAGCCACACCCAGAGGTGCAGCCGGAAGTAGGTCAATGACCACCTGCAGCACTTCCAGGTGGGCTATAAACGGAGCTGACAGTCACCACTGCGGGTGCCAGAGTCAGGAGGAGGAGGAGGAGGACAAAGCTGCCTGGGAGGAGTGAAGGAAGAGGAGTGATTTTTTGGTGTTTTCTTTGGTGGTGTTTTGGGACTGTGTTGGGCCTGTGGGCCACGGGGAAGACGTGCCCCATGGCTGAAGAAAAATTAAAAACCTTTTTGTTTATTTTTATAAGTGCCTCTGCTGTCAGTCTGTGTTGGGTCGATGCCTATAGCGCCTTTGCCACAACAGATACCAATTCATTCTCCAAGTCTGACTTATGATGTGACCATGAGCAATTCACTTATCCTGCCCATGTTCCAATTTAAAAAATGGTGACAACTGTAATAGAGCTCTGTACTTTTAAACTGTATTTAGATGATGCTTACTAGAGAGGGGATAGGCAGGATTAAACTTTAAAATGAGATCTCAGTGTATTGTGAGGAACATTTACTCATCAACATAGTCACGCTCATTTATACCAGGTTTTGGAGTGTAGGTGAAATTCCGCGATGAAAACAAACTCAAATACAGGGAGCACATGCATATTCCAAACAGGCAGTGTTTTTAGCCTGGATCCTGAACTCCTGGCCCTGAAATGTGAAGCAACAGTCCTATATACTATGCTGATACTTACCTGGATATATAGCACAAAAGTACACTGCATAATTATAAAATTAAGTTGAGGTTTTATTCAATGCATTTAATTCTTATTTGTGGTGGCAGGTTCTCATTACAGGACATACACTCACCTAAAGGATTATTAGGAATACCATACTAATACGGTGTTTGACCCCCTTTCGCCTTCAGAACTGCCTTAATTCTACGTGGCATTGATTCAACAAGGTGCTGAAAGCATTCTTTAGAAATGTTGGCCCATATTGATAGGATAGCATCTTGCAGTTGATGGAGATTTGTGGGATGCACATCCAGGGCACGAAGCTCCCGTTCCACCACATCCCAAAGATGCTCTATTGGGTTGAGATCTGGTGACTGGGGGGGCCATTTTAGTACACTGAACTCATTGTCATGTTCAAGAAACCAATTTGAAATGATTCGAGCTTTGTGACATGGTGCATTATCCTGCTGGAAGTAGCCATCAGAGGATGGGTACATGGTGGTCATGAAGGGATGGACATGGTCAGAAACAATGCTCAGGTAGCCCGTGGCATTTAAACGATGCCCAATTTAGGGGCCTAAAGTGTGCCAAGAAAACATCCCCCACACCATTACACCACCACCACCAGCCTGCACAGTGGTAACAAGGCATGATGGATCCATGTTCTCATTCTGTTTACGCCAAATTCTGACTCTACCATTTACCATTACCATTTACCATTAGTGGTCTCTACCTGATTTACTCCAACATATATTGTAGTAACAGACTCGGAACAAAAAGACGAATCACTAGCAAAATTAAATGTCTTTAACCCTAAAGAATTTAACAATAATTTTGACAAGTGCAGGCCATTCAGCACAACATAGTTTGTCAAATTCCTATTCACCTAACCTTTGCAGAATGTCATCAACTTAAAATTTGAAGGTTCCTAATGTATAGGATGGTCCAGATCTAATTATGCAATTTTCATTATGCTTAAACTTAAGTTTATTACATAGAAAATCACCCAAAAAATCCCGGACCATCGAGAAGTGTGCGAACTGACGACATGAAGAATTGTCTTCGCTCCAAACTGGAATCGTTCCCGCATAAATCAAAGTCATTCAGATGATCTGGATCTGCATAATTAGATCTGGACTACTCTGTACTACTGTCTACCATACTACTTGGTAACATATTCTTTGCACAATATACTATATGTGGCCCTTTATAGAGGGATTGAAGGAAAGAAAATCTTATCTCTGTATGAAATTTGCCCTTGACCAACTTTCATCTATGCTATGTTTTAGCTGGAAAAACACATTTTGAAGCAACAGCTGGAATTCATCTTACTAATTATCATCATAGTTTTAAACATATACTGCATTATGCAACCACATAATTATCATTTGCTAAAACTAAGAAAAAATCAACTTCTTCAACTTTTGCTTTTAGCACATATCCACAGAGCACAGAATCTGTCCAGTACATTTGTTGTGGCCGTGTCTGTGTTAAAATGTGTTTGTATGTGCTTCTTCTCATTTTTTCCTCCTGCCTTTACCCATTGTTTTCTTTTACATTTCCTATCAGAAGGAGAGGCTGACATGACAGATATTGAGAGGACAGAAGGAAATATGCATGAAGAAGATAGTTTAGCAATATTCATTTCCATTCAGGCTTTTCCTGCGCTCTTGGATGTGCCTGGGGGCATTGAATTTATTACGATGAGCTGCGGATCCAGGCACACAGCTGCTGTCACTTGTAAGACTTTTTTATTCTACTGAAATGCTCTTAACTTTTTCTTTTTAAGTGGTTTCAAAGTATGACTATTGTAAATGCTCTTGCCAACCTAAAGTAACCAGACCCTCTACAGTCCTAAAATTTCAAAGTCTACGTGTGTTGTGTGTTTCACAGATAACAACAACAACATTTATTTCTATAGCACGTTTTCATACAAATGATGCAGCTCAAAGCGCATTACAAGATGAAGAAAGAAAAATATAAAAAATAAGATTAGGCAATACTAAGTAACAAAGAATAAAGTAAGGTCAGATGGCCAGGAGGACAGAAAACACAAATTCTGTAGTGTCATTAAATTAAATTACTTGGGGAATTGGGCATTTAAGCCACTGAATGTTATTTGCTAAGCAGTGAGTGAGAGACTTGCGGCTTCATGTAAAAGTGGAAAATAGAATATCTTGTGTCACGCTCATTGAATAAGGAAATGCAAGGAGATCCAAGAAGAAAAAAAAGTCTAGCTTTTTTCTGTATTATAAATTACAGTTAAGTGGACAGCTTAGTGAAAGAAAATAATTATACAAACACTATGCATACAGTATATAAAGTGACACCTCAAGAAGACTCTGGTCATGTTAGCAAGTTTGCAGCTCACTAAATTCTCATTTCAAGTGGTCTTGAATTTCAGACAAAGTTTGTTAGATGCAGGAGGCTTTCTTCTTTGGAACGTTATGAAAGTCTTGAAATAATAATAGTAAAATATACTAAAATTTCAAATTGAGAAAGTATTTCAATAAATAGTTAATCAAGTGATTGCATTGGGATGAAGAACAATTTGACACTTGAGTACTGGAGCTGAACACTACAATGGTAAAGTAAAAATATATCCATTATAGACTTACATAACTTTGCATTTGCATAAGTTTAAAATATTGAAAACTTTTAAAAATATTTGCAGTGTCTGATGTAACTTTCCCACCATCTCTTTGAATATTTTGTCTGAAAGTGTATAGTCTTTAAAAAAAAAAAAACTCTTACCATTGCAACTCATTTAGCATTTAAAAATAAACTTATTTTTTCCAAACTTGTTCCTATATTTTTTCCATTATTTAAAAAAAATAATAATAATGCATTATTAATTTTTCTTTCTGAACTTGCAGGTGATGGTGACCTGTACACATGGGGCTGGGGTAAGCTATGTTGCTTCATTACTTCATTGCAGCACAAGAAGACGAAGTAGCTAGTGTGTGACGCATGGTTTTCTTTTTAGATGACTGAGTTTTTTATGAATGTTTTGCTTTTAGGTAAATATGGCCAGCTGGGACATGACAGCATTCAAAGTGTCGACCAACCAAAGCTTGTGGAGTATTTTGCTAAACAACAGTTTTACGTTCAACACGTTGTATGTGGTGCTTGGAATACATTTGCTCAGGTCTCAAAGCAAGATCCCCCTAAGAAATAAACTTTTTACTTTAAATACCAGTAATGGAAACCTTTTTCCCAGCAAACTATTGACATCAGCAAGATGTGATTATCTGCTGACTAGAGTTCAATCTCTATTACATGTTGTCACAAACTATAAAAACAGTTTCAGCCCTGTTGATAGCAAACACTGCGCAACTTTATTTAACACATAAAACACAGCTGACGTTTGTTATTACCAAAGTGTTGCCTATAATAGATTTGGTTGATGCTAAACATGTAGTCCGATTGATCATGTATGAGTTAGGCAAGGACATGAACTCCAAAAAAATCATGTATGGACATTAACTACAACATACTGCTATAAAGATACTAGGTCAGCAATTGGCCAGACATGAACTCCACATATTCTAAAAGGCTCTCTTGTCTTTTGAGGTTTGCTATCTGTGCACACTACAATTTATCATGATTTCCTCTATTGTCCAATGGCCTAACTTGGTTTAAAGTGCCCTTAATTTACATACTTTGAATTAGGAAAGTTTTGTATCTTTTGCTTACACTTCAAGTAGGTTGTGGGCTTGTACTGCTGCTTCATAGCTTCAAAGTCCCGAGTTCAAATTCCAGCTTAATTGCTGCCTGCGTGGTGCTTCACAGTTTCTTGATAGCTTCTCTCAACGTACCCTCCTTTCCGCTAACATTTCATGTGCAGGTTTGATTGATTGATGACTCCATATTTACCCTGTTTGAGTATGCGAGTGTCGATGCCCCAATCACAGTTAATTCTTGCCTTGTTAGCCCAAAGCTGCAGGAACAGACCTGTAGGTACAGACTCGAGCCCCCATTCCTGACTTGGAAAATAAATTAATTATATTTACGTAAGTATGCGTGGACATGTTCTTTTTTTGTGCTCTATGCTTGTCTTTAGAGATGATCATTAAGTACAAATAGACTGAACTGTTGAGAAAAAAAGAAATTACTCTTCAATTACTGGAGTTCTTTAATAAATATAGAGGAAAATATTTCTTATTTTTAATCCGTAATAGAAAAACATGACTTGCGTAGTACAGTATTAGTTCTCATTCAAGTGATCAGCTTTTATTGAATAAAATATCATCACAAACTGCAATTAAAACATTAGAAAGAAATTACACAGTGCAAAGGGTACATAATGTCCAAAAGTTTTTAAAATTCAGTATAGTAAAGCAAAGACAAAAAGAAATGGAAATCAAAATGTTTACCGAGGACCAAAGAAAAGGTCATTAATGTATAACCAGCAAATGAATCACACGCTAAAGATGAAAATGGGAGTTGACAGCAGCAGTACAGAAAAGGAACATCATTAGTAAACACTGTTCTTTTCACACCACGTATTCAGACATTTTTGTTGTATTGCAAGTCTCACTGAATATAAATTCAAGATACAATTTCTCTGTAAAAAAAGTAATTATCTACACAATATTATTCTGTAAAATTATTCTGAAATTTTGTCAGCTTCACATAGGATTATATACATTTTTTTTTCCTATGTTTGGCTTTTATAAAATAAAACAGATTACTTTAAATATTGTTTATTGCACAGTGACAGTCTTATTTTTATTATAAAATGTATACATTTCATTTTTCTAAAATTTATGAATAATAATTTTCAAAGTAAATACATAGGTAAAATGACTTTAAAAAGACAGCTGGAGAATTAGTTGCTGTAATGTTTGACGTCAGATGCTGGAGGAACACAATGGTCTCAAACCTGTGCTTCAGATCAAACAGACTGGAGCAGATATTGATGGACGTCGCTCACAAAACAATCTTGAAAGAGCTGCAAAAAAAGGAGTCCATGCTTTAATAACCCACATTTTCAGTGGCTAGTATAACAATGAAACATGAAAATATTTTTTAATTTTAATATGTTATTTACTCCATGGCACACCACCACTACTATTACAACATTTGCAAAATATCCATTTATTCTTCAACCTGAATATACAGTTTAGGGTCATAGGGAACTTGGTGCAGTGGGCACAAATAAGAGCCAGCCGTAGTGACAGCAATAGACCACACACTATATTAACAAACATATCAAGGCTGTCAAATTATGCAAAACCTAGGGTTCAAATACTCATATTAAAAATAAGAAGTAAATTCCGTAATATTAACATGGGTTAAAAGTGCCATGTGCTAATACATTTGTATTTAACATGTATGCTTTGTTATTGTCAATATATTTTGCTTTTTTGCTCACAGTGCATCTGCTAAACATGCAGTGCTTATGACTCGTGTAAAAAATGCTCATTCACAAAAACGTGATTTCCTGTGCATGGAAAGTGACATGATCAAAGAGAATAGTGGCACCGGGACACTTCACATGCCTGCAATGCACATACAAAAACCAATACAAAATCCCTCAAGATTACCTAGATAACACATTAAAAGTGTCTGTTACTTTAGTCTCTCCAATCTGCCCACTCCACCAGCTCTCCGCACTGCTATGTGCCTTTCTGGTTTTTGGGTGAAGAACATGTGAAGTCAGTGCCTACCTTGAGGTACGGTGAGTCTATTCATGTTTCACCAAAAAAGTTACTGAGTAGACTAAGTTGTGCATTGTAAAGATCATTAAATTTCCTATTTATTATATTTTGTATTTGCCAAAGTTCTTTATTTACAGCAACTTAAAAATTTTGATACTAAGTAATAAAAAAGTACACTTCAAAATTTGAAAACAAATCACAAGAAGTGTAGGTTATAATTTATAATAAAAAAAGCTTGTGGAAAGTAGATTAAGTGTATGGAGCCTGATTTGATAAATGTGTAGGGCAGTGCTCCAGTGGTCATTGAGTAATATGCAGGAATAAACTAACTAGGATTCTGCCCCCCCCCCCCCCTCGCGGTTACAGGTACGGGAAAAATAGGACACATGTCACCTTAATACTTATTTTTCATTTTGCCTTTGTTTTTTGAACATTATTTCAAGCCAGCAATCTCTAAAAGATGTGTGTTGGTTGAAGTATCTAGGTATGCTTTCTTGATATTAAAATGCTCTTTAAAGTGTCTATTTTAAAGCCATTATATTAAAGAAAGAAATATCAGAAATACAGCAGTAATTTCCCATTATATTTACTTAAAAAGAAAACCAGTTTTTGTTTGCTATGATAAAGTCTTAACAGTTTTAATATAGAACAACGGTAAATGTGGAATCTCAGCTTAAAGAGTGAAATGGGACAGGATCAGGAGCAGAACAATACTTTTAGGGTACTGGAGACACATTTAAAATCTGTTGTTCATATAACCGTTAACCAAAAAGCAGAGCAGTACAGTTGAAAAATGTTTTATATAGGACTATACAAACTAAATGATGATACAAACTAACAGTTAAAAATGTTATAAAAATGGTGGCCATGTGAGTGATGTGCAAAACACATGCAAAATACAGGAAGTGTTTGGAGCAACATGATGCCAAAATTAGTGTAAGGTTTAAAAAAAAAAACATAAAAAAAAAAGATTTCTTTTTACAATCATATGCCTTCAGAAAATAACTTTTTCACATAGATTTGAATTGTTTTCAAATAGTGATGTTCATTCTGACGGTCCTAATATATACCCACAATTACTCACATACAGCCAATTTAAAGTAGTTAGAAGAATGGACAAATCCTACACAGACAAGGAATTTGAACTCACATACTCTGGAATTATGAGGTAGCAGCACTCAACACTGGGGCTCTCATTTGCCAATTATAGGTTTTACAAAGTTTGCTTATTTATTTATCTTAGTAGTTTGTAATTACAGCTAACATTTGCTAAGCCCCGTACAGACAAAATATCTGGCATTTTGATGTATTGATCATGGAAAGTCCTTTCCAGATTATATTCTCACAATGGCCTATACATGATCTGAGGAGTCCCAACCACACAAAGACAGTTGAAACAGTCATAGATTACATCAGTCAGATTTTTTCACCGTGCTGGCATTGTTTTAAGGCATTAGTACTACAGGTTGAGTATCCCTAATCCGAAATTTCAAAACTTTTTGAGCACCAAAATTATGCCAAAAATTGAAAATTCCATACCTGACCTCACATGACATGAGGGCTCTGATCAAATTTTTTTTTTTTTTTTTTTTTTTTTTAAGTAGGGGGCTCTGCCCCCTGCTTGCTTCGTTCGCCCACCCCTGGGTTTGGTTAACTGGATATACAATTTAAAGAGAGTGTTATTTTCATGGGAATTGTTACACATGCATTATTTTTACTTTTACTTTAAAACTTTAGTAAAAACAATATTTGGAATTACCTTTTCTTCAAGATCGCATTGAATTTTGATTCCGTGTTTGGACTTACATCGTAACAACGCAACGTATAACTGTCTGTGAATATCATTTCTTTCTGTCTAATAAATAAATTGACTTTTTCAAATGTTTGTCCATGCTCTTTCTTCTTCGCCTTGTTGTAAAATTATTGTCCTGATAAAATTTATAAGAGCTGAGAGCGCGGGAAGTGTGTCTGACAAAAGCAATCACACAACTGAGGTTAGATGATCGTGGTCTTGTTTGAAAATAGTTGTAAGTAGGACGTGACTTGAAATAATCTCGTGTTAAAAGTCTTCATCTTGTGGGACTTCATACCATGCCAACATTCTTGGAATCTTTTAATTCTCGCTGGCAACACAAATTAGACGATCTGCAAGTCTCAGACTTAAAGTTTAAATCCGAACAATATATTCAATCTCTATTCGCTGTTCTGTTATTTCACTGAGTAATAATTTCTGTTTGTTTACGCTAATACGATCTTTAGTATCATTTTTTTGAGACTTTCGAATTTTCGTACTTCCATTATCTCTAGCCTGCTCTGCATGTGTACCATGCCAACATTTTTGAATTCTTTACGACGTTCTACTTTGCCATCTATTCTTTGTCCTTTATTTCCGGTCCCGGGAGTGGACTCGTCTCGCGGGACGTATAAGTGTCTCTCCTTGAAAATCATGTCTCGTCTCCTTCCAGGATTTTTTTCATAATAGAGAGACTGACGAGCAGACTGAATTAAAACTGAGCTAGTATTTACTATTTATGACCAATTTCTTCAGTCCCCCTTTGAATTTTAAGTGGCACACAAACACATAAATGAGAACCTGTGGTAGAGGACCACCGGGAGCTGTGGGTGAAAGGTGTAGTAACAGCTACACAGCACTTCCAAACTCTGGTGCGGGACAGGGAAAACAAATGCACCGGTACTCTGTTAGTGCCAGTTTGTTATCAACCATTGTTGCCATCAGACCTACATGCATTACTCACTGCGTTTTCTGTTTATTCTCTGTGTACAGGAACCTTTCAAAAAACACAGAAACAGAAAGCCTGACTTGATTGTTTTTTGCTGTTGTTTGACATGCAATACTGATATTCACTGTGTACAAACTTTGTTTCATGCACAATATTATTAAAAATGTTGTATAACAGTACCTTCAGTGCTATGTGTATATGTTTAGACTTGGGTCCCATCCCCAAAATATCTTATTATGTATGTGCAAATATTCCAAAATACTTCTGTTCCCAGGCATTTTGGATCAGGGATGCTCAACCTGTATTTACAAAACAACTTACATATTGCATTATTTAAAGTACCTGACAAAGTCTGGTGATCTTGAAATTACATGCTGGAACTCTGAAAGATTCACCGTCCCATCTTTGTCAATATCAGACTCTTCGAGGATCTGGGATTCATTGCAATTAAAGGAGACAAACAATTTTATGGTCACACATGCTCAAAACAGTAATATATATCTAGTAAAATCAGAAATGTTACATTTTCTAGGAATCATTATCTGCCTTTTTTTAAAAAAAGTCTGAAAGCAAAACATATAAATATGCATGCTAATCATGTAAGTTTTACATCTAATGTTAACTTTTTCCTTCATTCTTACATTTCCAATTAGTTGGTTCATTTCTTCTTGGGAGAGTCTTGTTTCTGGGGCATCTCCAGTGAGACAGTTCACCAATTTCACTAGATCATTACGATCCAATGTTCCATCGTCATCAAAATCTTAAGGGGGAGGCAACAGACAAGAAATTATTTTTAAATGAATTAATGTTCTTAGCAGTTTTCTTTTGGAAGTATACCTATTACGTAAATAAATATTTGGTCGGTAGTTTTGTGTTCTAGCTATTGGGGTGAATGGACCAAGTGCATATTTTCAGGTCTAGAGTCACAAATTGGTAGTGCAGATCTCTCAAAGTTAAGTTTTGTTGTACTCCACCGGTAAAGCAACCTGGAGTGAATAGCTAATTATCAAACCATCAATAATGTCATATATGATGAAAAAATGAATAATGGCACAGTGAAATATATCCTGTGAAGATTCTCAGTCATCCAGGTGAAATTATCTGGTAATTAAATCATGGTAACTGGACTTCTTTCTTGTTAGGTAGATACGTTTCACTGCTCATCCAAGCAGCAGACTGACGAAGCTGCTTGGATGAGCAGTAAAATGTATCTACCTAACAAGAAAGAAGTCCAGTTGCCATGGCACAGTGAAAGCACTTCAACTGAACTTTTTGTAAGAGTCAGTATTCATCCATCCATTGTCCAACCTGTTGAATCTGAACACAGGGTCACAGGGGTCTGCTGGAGCCAATCCCAGCCAACACAGGGCGCAAGGCAGGAACCAATCCCGGGCAGGGTGCCAACCCACCACAGGACACACACAAACACACCCACACACCAAGCACACACTAGGGACAATTTAGAATCGCCAATCCACCTAACCTGCATGTCTTTGGACTGTGGGAGGAAACCCACGCAGACACGGGGAGAACATGCAAACTCCACGCAGGGAGGACCCGGGAAGCAAACCCGGGTCTCCTAACTGTGAGGCAGCAGTGGTCTTTTTCTTTATTCATCCATCTATCTAAATTTTGAAACTGCGTACTGCAGTTCAGGCTGGCAGAGAGCTGGAACTCATTCTCAGCTTCAGGCACAAGGCAAGAACGGGGGAATCACAAGACCCTCCTGGCCAGCTCACGTACAGCTGTCCGTCAACCCAAGATTTAACCCTTTAAGATATGGGATGGAAGGAATATGTACAGTTTAACCAAACACTGATTGGGTCAGAATTTGAATCAAGGTGGCTCCATGCTGCATTATATTATGGCTTAAGAAAAGGTAAAATTCTTATTTTCATTCTAATTAAGAGTTGGAAATTAATTTGAATGACTGTAAAAGATTCCATACCAAAGATGCGGAAAGCATAATGTGATTTAATTTCTGGGGTGGCAGAGTCACTGAATACACTCAAAAAGTCGAGGAAGTCTTCAAAAGACAAGCTGCCATCTTTAGCTTCTGAAGTGGAGAATACATAGCAGATCCTTTGGCGGAATGGATTGGACTAGACAGAGAGGTGGGAAAAAATAATGGTCAGTGATGAAATATTACATGCCAACGACTACTGTTTGAGTCGGAGCAACTTGAGAAGGCAGGTTATCACATATTATTTTAGATAAAAAAGCCATACACTGCAAAGAAACTGAGACCAGTGCTCACAAAATTCACTTGCTTCTCTCTTTCATGCATTTCTTTGATTTTAATGATTTTTTTTTGCATTCTGAAAGACTAAATTGCACACATAACATGGAATGAAAACCAAGTTAGCTATGTTACATTTTTGTAAATATTTTTGGGAAACAACATTTGTATTTTTTTAGAAAAAATATAACATTCTCTTTGTAAACCCACTTTATCTGGGAAAAGTTTGTGAAGGGGCAGGGACCAACTATGGTTCTAGTCAGGCAGCAGTTTCCAACCCAGCCCTAGCAGACGTGACACAGACTGGCCCTTGTATTGTCACAGAACGTCTTAACACAAGCCTGATTTACCTTTAGCTCTGGCATTGTCAAAATCTTCTCCATTGGGACCCGGTAGTCCATTGTATTTCTGCTTTCTTTAGGGAGTAACTCTTTGAAGCGACAGTGGGCACTGAAAGAGTAAAACAGCAATTTGAAAACTTGACTTCTACGGAGGACTTACTGGACTACACCACCCATTTTGGAAATCAGGTTTACATGAATACTAGAAATAGAAAGAATGGGCAAATTTAGGCCAATGATCCTCATATCACAGTCTGTGGCCACCTCTTCAAGTATCTCGTCATGAAATGTGAAAAAGGAGGGAATCTTAATAAAAAAAAACCCAACAGCACAGCTGTGACAGTGAATGAGCATATAATGCAAGGCACTCGCGTGAGAAAATCCAAAATGCAGTAAGGAAATAACTAAAGGGGTGTAAGATAAGTCCGATTAAGGACAAGCCAGTGTCATGAAATATTTAGAATTTACGCTAGAAAAAAATAGTACAAGAAATGTATATGATGACATCTTACTCCCATTTACAAGACTATTACTGACAGCAGCAGAAGCTTCCCGTTATCCAAGCCAGGCTTTAGTACGTGTTTTTGTTGGGGTGTTGTGGTTGTTTGCTTTTATTTTATATATTTTTGAGCTTCTGTAAAATTTAAATTTCCGCTTGGGAACAAATGTCTATGACAAAATGCCTGTGCCAGAGAAGGCAATTCTTCACGTTTCTTAATTCTATTTACAAATTAGCTGAATTTTAATTACCCATTCAAGAACGGAGATGAGCCCACTTCTGTAGCTGCAGTAAATGTACGGGTTAAAAAAAGCTCAGTTGTGGCAAAGACACAGAGGTGGAAGAGATCCACTTGGACAGGCTCAAAGTGCTTGATGCTCAGGGGAGTGTTTGGACTCAATGCTTCTTCAGTTTTAGGCGGACAATAAAGACAATGTGTTGAGATCTCAAGTTGACGGGACAGAGAAAGAGAAAAGAGGCCGTTTCTAATTACTGAATGGCCGCACTCCTCAGCTGCCATGGGAAAACCCACGTAGGGTGAAGTATACATTTCCCTTGGTACTTGTGTACTGAACGGACGGACGGCATGACAAAGGAAAACAGAAGTGTTTTGACGAATTCATAACATATTTATTGGGATAAAAAAAAAAGATAGAGAGAAATTTACAGAAATTGGAATATTATAGAAGTACATACGTACAATTGTTTTGACGAATTCATAACCTATTTAGGATACAAAGGTCGTGGCACCAAATTGAAGAGGGGAGGTTGCATGAAGTTATACCCCCTACTGTCCGTTTAGTACACAAGTACCTTTCTCTTTTTGTCTGTACGCACTTACAGTAATCACATATATAATACATCATGTATTTGTGAATGTTTCTGCCTTCTGAAATCTTACAAAAAGGCCAGCACACTGACATGAATACACAGTAACTACAAAGCTGAAGTTGACTATTCTCAATTAAACCGGACCACAAACAAACTTGAAATTGTGCGCCTTGTCACACTTGTGTTCACAAGCTATACTAGAAATAAAGTAAACCAGTAATTTCAGTAAGAAATTATTTTTGACAATTATACGAGGTGTGGCAGAAAAGTAATGAGACTGGCAACACTGCAAGCGATCTGGCAACGCTGCGCTGTTGTCCTTGATAGAGCACGTGTATCAGTACCCTCCCATAGCTCAGTGCGAGTTTCAACTCCTTCCGTTAACTACGTGATTTTTGTGACTGCTATTAGCGAAGTTGTGTTTTTGGTTGTGCGTCACGCAAAATGGAACAGCGGAATTTGGAGCAACGTTGTGCCAGTAAATTTTGTGTTAAGCTTGGAGAATCGGCAAGTGTGACGTCCTTGAAAGGCTCAGAAAAAGGGTCATTTGCGTGAGACCAGACATTGCAGACAAATGGATGCTCCATCATGACAACGCCCCATGTCACACTGCCCTCTCCATAACAGAATTTTTGACCTCAAAACGCATTCCTGTGGTTCCCCAGCCCCCTTATTCACCTGACCTCAGTCCGTGTGACTTTTTCCTTTTTCCTAAACTGAAAAATGTCCTCAAAGGACGTCATTTCGGGACTTTAGAAAACATCCAAAAGAGTGTAACGGACATGCTGAAGACCATACCGGTTGAAGACTTCCAGCGCTGCTACCAACAGTGGAAACAACGTCTCCATCGGTGTGTAGCTGCCCAAGGGAACTACTTTGAAGGGGATAACACTGATTTTGAAAAAAATAAAAACTTTGATAAATAAAAAATCAGTCTCATTACTTTTCTGCCACACCTCATAGTCTTAATACAGCTAGAAGCAATACAGTAATACTTGATCAAACTGGAAGCCAACAATCAATCCAGCCTTTGTGAAAATGATATAAAACCCACAGCTGTCTGAAAAGCATCTGTTCTTCCATTTGCGGCCATCATTAGACTGTAATTTTCTTTTGCCTGTAGCCAGAATGTTGTGCTACTGCTTTTTGCTGACATGGACATGTTTGAAGTGAATTCTCTATTGACAATATGGGAGTCCACCTGTTATGGGTCAGTCCTATCGGTTGAATATCTTTCAGTTTTGAGTGACCGACGTCCATAATGTTTAGCATGCAGGAAACCCATCTACTAGGTGACGTACAACATGGACCTGTTCCAAGGCAAGCCCTTGCATACCAGAGGTTTTCCTTTGGCTTGTTTTTTTTCTTTTCTTTAAATTCTCAAGATCCCTGCACTCTTCACAGTCCAAAGTGGGAGCGTTTAACAACGCAGGTGGCAGTGACTTTGATGCCTAACCAGTACAGGTTTGTCTTAAAGACCTGCCCAACCCTTTGGTTAAGAGATGCTGCTTTGAATCATTTTGGCCATTTTTTTTTTATTATAACACTGATACTATATTTAACATATAAACTATAATACTACATTTGTGTACTTACAAAAAGCAGGTTGGCCTTCTGTGTAAGAAAACTGGGGGCAAATCTGGAATGCATCCTCTCCACAGAAGAACATGTTTTCTGAATATTGTCACAGCATTACACACAAACTCAACAGTCCAACTCTTTCAACAGGTGGTTTGGGAGCAGATTTGTCCTGGGCTGTGTTTATCATGGCCCCCACTACACCCACCCAAACCACTAGAATGACATGCTGTTGGATGACATTGAACTGTCAGTCTGTCATCGTCCAACCCGCTATATCCTAACACAGGGTCACGGGGTCTGCTGGAGCCAATCCCAGCCAACATAGGGCACAGGGCAGGACGGCAGCCCACCGCAAGGCACGCACACATTAGGGACAATTTAGGATCACCAGTGCACCTAACCTGCATGTCTTTGGACTGTGGGAGGAAACCCACGCAGATGCGGGGAGAACATGCAAACTCCTTACTGCTAGCTAGGCAGGCCACTGCGCCACCATGCCGCCCCTACATTGAACTGTCCACGTGTGAATGACCTATGATGGATTGGCATCTTGTCCACAGTTTATTCATTTTTTGAAACTGTCAGGTTCTCTGAAACCAAGCTTACTTACAAACTGGATGGGATAATGAATATAAAAAGGCACGGTAACTGTGGGGGTAAAAAAACTCAGATCTTTTAAATAATCTGTGAGATGCATGTTGAGTTGACGAAAAAACAAATGGACAAGATTTACTTCGGATATAAATCCATTTTCATTGCTTAATTATATAAACTAGCTTCTACTGAAAAGGAAACTGAAAAAACTTAACTTACAGTAGAATCTCCTGCTTCGTTAAAAATGTCAGCTCCTGTGAAATATCAAAACGTACGATTATTAGCATGGCATTCAGACCATTTACACATATTACAAAAGCATTTTCACATTAATTTGAATAAAACTGCACGTTCTTGAGCGATCGTCTGCGTCCAAGGAGAGAGCACTAAATAGTTGAACCGGATTCGCGGGTTCGAAAATGAACCGATGGGTGAGTAATTAGAAGAAAAACATAAAAAACAAAAATCAAAAATATACTTGCCTACATAAAAATACTACATTTTTAAAGGATATAAATGAATGCAGAAATTTCGAATGAGATCGTCACTGGATTCAAGATTAGAAAAGAAATTGGCAAGAGAACGTGTTATGTCAACCCAGGGAGTGTAAATAACTCGAAATCGCGCTTCTTTTACGCACTGCATCTTTAGGGTTGAATCTTGTACATATAAGCTGCTGTTACCAACAATGTATGATTTACTTCGAAGCCCTGGTTTATAATAACATTGTAATCGCACGTTCGGTGCCTTCCATGAGTAGTCTGTTAATTCAGGGAAATCGATGGCAAGCAGAGCCGATGTCAGTTTCTGCCTGGACTCGTTCACCCGTAACTTTCATCATAGAATGCGGCTTTGGCGCCTGCTCCTCCGTGAAGAAAAAGACACCATCAGGGCTACCCATTTATTACCTTGGACGGATGTCTACCTGAATTCTTTTTAACTCCACGCTCTAATAAACACAATCATTTCCTGCTCGCCAAGTGAATCGTGTCGCTGTTTATACCTGGTACTCCGAAAGCAGCTCCTTCGACAACTGGCTGGCTGAAGATCCCATCCTCGAAAAATTAACGAAGGATCAAAGTGAACGGATAGCAATCCACAACGAAGCGACCATACTAAACAGCTAGGAGGAAGAAAATATAATAAAAAGTCACCAGCCGAACTTTACGCGTCTTAACAACTTTCTCAGTTTCCCCTTCCTGCATCGACGTCACGGTTTCCAGGGGAATAAATTTGCATAGAGGGCGCGCCGACCGAAGTTTCAGCTCCTGATGCGCGTATGCTAATAGCAAAGTTCCTAATGAGGTTGCCAACAAGTTGAGTGTTTTGCCCAGTAATTTATCCGGTGAACTAAAAGTCTTGAGGCATAGGCTTAGAAAAGAAAGCCGACTGATTCCTGCATTTCGATGTTGAGTTCTGAAGCTCTGCAGCAAACACATGCGCCACTAACAGCAGCAACAGGCCATTCGACCTGAGGGATGGGAGGGGGGCTGCAGTCCATTCCACCGTTAGAGGCGACGCGAACAGGGAACCTCTGCCGTAATCCAGATTCTAATTTTATACGTGGAATTCCCAACGTCTCCAAATCCTTATCCACGTCATCTCGACAGAGTTTTTTAGGTGGAAAATAAAGCAGGTACTCAAGAACCTCTCCACCCCATCACCAGCTACGTGTAAAGTCGACAGAATGTCGCATCTGGAATGCAGCATTCCTCCACGGAGTTTGTAGAAAGTCGGCATTTACCAAAATGCTTAGCCTAATCATGTCATTGTAACAAACGCTTACCTGAAGCTGCTTACGAAGACTGTTCTTCACATACTGTATTATACCGAAGAATCAGCGGAAGGGGAACAATGGTTATCTCCTTCTCGTCATATAGGATCCACCATAACGCAGAAGAAAACATAATTCTGTTCTTACTCGCCTTTATTAATGTTTATTAACAGCAATTCATGTCACAAGGACAGCCACTGGCCACAAGTCAGAAAAGAGCTTTGACAGTGACCGATCCATCACATACATACACCTACACTCACAGTGGCCAATTTAGAATCGTCAATCAAGCTAACCTGTACGTGTTTTGGGACGTGAGAGGAAAAACGAAGAACCCATTAGGGAAACCCCCCCACAGACCTGAAAACGTTCAGACTACACATGGACAAAGCCAAACCCGACATGCTGGATCTGCAGTGCGCCAACCTAAACTTTATTTTATATATACAATTAACCCCACATTACATTTCAATTTATCATTCTTACCAGTTCTGATTCTTGGACCTCAACTGTATTTGTCACTGGGGGCATAAGCCTCGGCCATTCTCTTAATCAAGGTCAGTTCCTGACATTAACTGAATTTAGGTTTTAAATTAGCAGTCTGTATTTCCTCATAGTTAGTAGTAAAATCTTACAGGTTTATGCAGTCCTGACTAGCATCTGTTCTTGCTTATTGTTATGAAAACCAGCAACCACAGTGCCACGTGGCCAAATCAGGTCTAAAGATCACACAAAAAGACTGAATTCTATTAAAAAAACAAAACTAATAATGATAACATAAAATAAATGTGTCCACTTGTCTGTGCTATAAATTTGTTTTCTGTATGATTCTGATAATTTTGATCATTTTTATAGTCCAAACCGCTGACTTTGCACATTTCCTGTTCCAATACAGGGGAGAAACGCGAGGTGTGACAGCGACGAGCCTCACCTCACCTCGGAATGCACTCTCCCTCACACACTGGGTTGATGCCTGCAATTGGCATGTGCCTGTTGCTGTCTCTCTGTATGTCACCAATTTAATGTTTGCATGTGCATTTATTATACACCCTGAGTTTCCAGTCTGACTAATATATTTAATGAATGTGTGTGACATATTTAGTCTTGGGTGGCATGGTGGCGCAGTAGTAGCACTGCTGCTTTGCATTTAGGAGACCCTTAAGGGTTCGCTTCCCGGGTCCTCCCTGCGTGGAGTTTGCATGTTCTCCCCGTGTCTGCGTGGGTTTCCTCCGGATGCTCCGGTTTCCTCCCACAGTCCAAAGACATGCAGGTTAGGTGCATTGGCGATTCTAAATTGTCCCTAGTGTGTGCTTGGTGTGTGTGTGTGTGTGTGTACATGTCCTGCAGTGGGCTGGCGCCTTGCGAGGGTTTGTTTCCTGCCTTGTGCCCTGTTTTGGCTGGGATTGGCTCCAGCAGACCCCCGTGACTCTGTAGTTAGGATGTAGCGGGTTGGATAATGGATGGATGGATATTTAGTCTTGCTTGTTCAGACATATAACCTCAGTGAAAAGGCCCGAGGTGAGGCAGACAGTACCATGGCGCACTGAAGGGGGCGTATGTGAGCCAAACAGGTGCTCATTGCTGCTGTTCTTCTACACAGAGGCACCAATAAGTTAGCGATATCAGAAAGTCAACTGCACTGCAGTGGTCCGTTTATTTTTATTTTTTGATCCGACTGCCTAAATGGAAGATTAAGATTTTTAAAACTAGAAGAAAATAAGGGGGACTTTTACAAGAAAGTGACGGAGAAGGATAGGCGCATGTACTTCATTTACAAATAAAGGTAAGACCATAAACAGTTTTTCAATTTTATTAAAATATGGGATCAGACTAAGAGAAAAACAATGCAATATTTAAAAACTAAATTTTGATCTTAAATAAATTATTCTTTTTTTTTCTTGTTATCCTTCCGTTGAACACTTAAAATTGATTAAAGCATCAGAATTAAAAGTTTTTAAAAACAAGTAAATATTCCAATAAAGGTCAAAATCGAAATCCATTTTTTTTTGTACATCACTCAGTCCTTTCATTTGTATTTGAACGAGTTTGAATTGTGGAATTGCAACGTCAAATTTAGGACACATGGAGGGTGAGGAGAAAAGGCGCTCTCTCCGCTCTCTCTCGCCGCTAGAAACGTAATGTTCTTTCGTAACCAAATATGCACCTTAGCTATGTGAGTGTAAAGAAATGCTGATGAGATATGAAACAAAGCCAGCAGTCAATGTGCATGCTGCCAATTGAATAGTCAATAGGCTACTCTTTTGGGTTCATATATTTGAAGGAGCCAGGGCCTCACCAGCCATGAACCTGACCGCACGTCACTGGTTGTGAACACTGTGGAAGTTAGCCCGGACACAAACAGGCAGACACAGGATGTCCTGAGAACATATGTGTTTATTTTATAAAGTCCCGCACACAACACCCTTTCATAGTCCGGGGTCGTCTTTCTGGTCCTTCTGTGGGGCAGAGTGCTGTTATTAAAGATGGCATTCCATGATGAGGCAATGAAGGATGGGAGTTTACGCTGTCACAATGAGTACCAGGGCAAGGGCTTGTAGGGGCCTTTGTGTAGTGCAGTAAACTGAGTGGCAACTGTTTTTTTTTTATGTGATGAGGAAGAATGAACAAAAACAAAAAGCTGATGAGGAGGAAGAGAGGTGGAAAGTTTTACACCCCAAGTCCTAAAAACCAATCTCAGTTGACGATAAAAGGAAAAAAGAAGAGGGAAGGATGGAATACCTGGACCAAGGTATCTGGAATGTCGAGAGACCCTAGTCCTCAAAAATATCCCTTAGAGTGTTAATACCTAAAAGAGACCAAGGCGAGTAAGAGATGGGGCATCTACTGATATAAAAAGCTTCATTATGAAAAATGGGGATATTAGAGCGCCAAACAGTGGTCCCTACCTGGTGCCTGGAGTTTAAAGCATTCGTGATAAAAAGACACAATTTACAAAGAAGGGACTTTAGCTTTTAGAAGGTAAAGGGGAGAGTATGAAGGAGACAGATGGAACAAGCCTGTGTTCAATGGAAAAACAAAATGAAGGACTGGCAGGAGGCGTCTAGGTAGGCCTAAGCATGCAGGCAAGTCAGGTAGAGAAACTCCTCGGGCAGAAAACCTGATTTGAGGTCTTTTGCCATTTGGAATAAATTTGAAGAGCAGGGCTGTGACTTCAAGCCAGTAACTGATAGGGTACAATATTCACTTTAATAATCTTCATTAAAGACTGAAGACATGTAGGGCTATGTGTCTAGGCAGAGAGGGAGTCTTTATTGTTTTTAAGAGCACAGCAGTAATTAGAGATGACTACAGTATATCATGCAGCACAATTCTACTAAAATACATTGCCCTCTTTCTATCAACAGTAGCTAAAAAGGTCTGAATATATGAAAGGAGTGGAAAGTAGCAATGCAGAGAATTCACTCGAGCTCCATATGCGCAAAGCATACAATCATACAACTCAAAATTATATATCGAGCACATCTGTCTCGACTAAAACTCTCCAAAATGTTTCCAGGGCATGATCCAACCTGCGAACGTTGCAACCAAGTCCCAACCTCACTAGGTCACATGTTCTGGTCCTGCACCAAATTAACATTATTCTGGACAAACATTTTTAATTACCTTTCAGATAGCCTTGGACTCACAATCCCTCCAAACCCATTAACAGCTGTGTTTGGGGTTCTTCCAGAGGGGCTTAAAGTGGAGAAAGACAAACAAATTGTGATTGCATTCACTACACTTTTGGCACGTAGACATATTCTCATAAACTGGAAAAACCCAAACTCTCCTCTTTTAAGTCAGTGGGAAACCGATGTGTTATATTATTTGAAGTTGGAAAAAATCAAATACTCAGTTAGAAGATCCGTACAGACTTTTTTCAAAACATGGCAGGATCTAATCAGTAATATTTTAAAATAAGTTCATAAGGCACAGAGAATTTATTAATTTAGGTATTTTTACAAGCCTAAATTTAAATTTAACGCCGTTTGGCTTGCTCTCTCTCTCAGGGGTGGGGATCGATCTGTTCTTAATTTTTTCTCTTTGTAAAAACTTGATTGCTTTGTGTGGATTGTAATAAAATTAATAAAAAATAAAAATCTAAAAAAATAATAAAAAAAAAAAAAAAAAAAAAAAGGTCTGAATATTTTTCCCATTTTGTTTGCTTGTTCTAAAATTTAAATGGACAGCCAGAGTACAACATAGCATTTTCTCGCAGTGTTATTCTTCTTTTCTCTGGTGTACTTTAGCTTTATCATGATATTTTCTAGTAGGTCTCATATTGGTTTGCTATAAAATATCCCTTATTAGGGGTTTTCCTAATGCAACCTTACAGGGCTGCTTACTGGAATAATAAGATGTGAAGATCAGAGACACATAAAGTAAAATAATAAGGTAATAATTCTGAATATGTCAACATCTCTATATATAAAATCCAACATCTGTCTGTTTGTATGTCTGTCCATTTTTCACGAGAGAACTACTTAACGGATTTAGATCGGGTTTTTTTTCTATAATTTGCTTCAACATTCTGGTTGATTATTCGACTTCTCTCATTGCGCCAAATATCACAGTTCGCTTGCGGAACCCGATTTATTTGCGCCAATCTGAGAGACATGCAGTGGGCCGAGAGGAGGGGGGGCAGGGACCTCCTCACACACGCACCAGCCTCGGGGTGTGTACTTTACCTCGGAACTGCTTAACAGATTTAGATCAGATTTTTCTCTATAATTGTCTTGAACATTCCAGTTGATTTTTTCGACTTCTCTCATTGCGCTAAGAATCATAGTTCGCTTGCAGGAGCGATATATTCACACTAATCCGAGACAGAGGCTGCGGGCTGAGGGAAAGAAGAAGTGTGACATCAGGAGTGGGGAGTTAGGCAGGGACCACCTCGCTGTCCTGTTTCACTACTACGTGGGCGGAGCCACAGGGGATGGCTAGTATATGATAGGTTAATAAATGACATCCTGTTTTGCTCCCTCTAGTAATTCTGGTTAACACCAATGAAAACTGCTTTACATGCAACACAAAATTAATCTTTAGCTCATTAAGGCCCCTTTCATGCATTTCATTGTATAAAACATCCGAAATTGCATACAAGTGTACATACAGCATGCACACACCCTTGGACACTGCAGAACATGTGCTAGTCCCATGGGGCCAAATGAACAGAACAGTGAGGGTCCGGCATCTCTTTGAATCCACAGTTTCACAGAGCAGCCTTTGCAAGCCATGTAACACATTGCAGGGTATTGTCGTGAAGTACAAGTGGCATGAGAAGCTGCCTTCCTCCAAACTTTTCACACCTGAAAAACCTCAGAGCACATTTATCATTAACAGACAATGAATTAAATATTGAGAGAGTCTAAACCAGGGGTCTCCAACTCCAGTCCTGGAGGGCCACAGTGGCTGCAGGTTTTCATTCTAACCCTTTTCTTAATTAGTGACCTGTTTTTTTCTGCTAATTAACTCCTTTTGAATCAATTTTAATTGATTTGTTTTTTAAGATTTGTTCCTGTGAATTTACTTCACCGTTCCTCTGAATTGCTTCATTTCTTTCCTTAAATGGCACCCAAACAGAAATGAAATGTGAAGTGAGTGAGGCAACAGAAGACCAACTAAGTCAGGGCCTCAAACTCCATCCAATTTCACTCCAACCAGTTGCTTAATTAGGTGCCAATTCTTGTCGTTAATTAAACCCCCCCGTTCTTTAATTCCATGGCTTGTTGCTGCTCTCATTGTGTGATAGCAGACATTTTTGAACTTGTTGATTTTCTCTTTTCTAAGAGTACTGGTAAAATGTTTTGTGGACCTGAGCAAATCAGCATTCCCGAGACCTTCACCTTTCTTTATTTTCAGATATTGTATGACGGCTGCTAATTAAGGAAAAAGAAATAATTAAAGGGCCTGAGTCGTCAAGAGCAAGTCAAATAAAATTAATTCAAAAAAATTTAATTAGCAGTAAAAACAGGTCACTAATTAAGAAAAGGGTTAGAATGAAAACCTGCAGCCACTGGGGCCCTCCAGGACTGGAGTTGGGGACACCTGGTCTGAACGATAGCAGCAGGGGAATAAAAGATGAAGGGAAACACATGGTTATGTGCTACATTTTAGTATGCTAGTGCGTTTGATATTTTAATATATATGAGGAATGCTCTCATTGTTTTCTTTTTCTTCATATGGCTCACTGAGCTGGGTAGGAACAGGGTGGTAAGTGTTGATTTAAACATGCAATGTGTTGGTTGCTATAATCATCCAGCACTGGGCTGCACACTTTAAGAGAAGCTTATCTAAGATAGGGCTCGATTAACTGTGCTGATTTATCTTAAGGATTTGTTGGTTTCTATCCACTTGTAATCCATTGACATGACTGCAGTAATCCTGCTCTATGTGTGTGTGTGTCTTCTGTTTCCTGTTTCTTCCTTTTGCTAAAAATGTATTGCATTAGGTCAAGAGAGGATGTGGATTTAACAGCATTTTTGTCTTTTCTCTCTATTTTTAACATACTGTATACTCTATATGTATTTGATGTCAGAGGTTGGGAAGTGATTGTATGACATTATATACAGGATGAGTCAAAATTATGTTAACATTTGAAACAATTTATTCACAAAACATACTTCATATATGCAAGATGATTTACAGGAATGTCTCAACCTGTTCGCCATCATGTTTAACACATAGAAACCAACGAGCAACAGTACCATTTAAAGCCCTGACACACATTTTGTGAGGAATGGATGATACTACAGTTCGTATTCTGTCCTTCAGGTCATTGATATCGTGAACTTTCCTGCTATACACGCACTCCTTCACCATACCCCTTAAACAGAAACCACAGGGTGTCAAATCAGGGGAGTGTGGAGGCCATGGCAATGGTCCACCACGACCTATTCATTGACCTGGAAAGGTGTTGTCGTGATAAAAAATAATCCACTAGTGTTAGCATAATTTTGACTCACCCAGTTTAACAATATACACTCTATAAAAGGGAAAATCAAAACGTAAGTGCAATTTGAAAATTACACAATTACCACAATGGACAGAAGCTGATGCAATACAATACTTTCTTGCTAGCTTATTGGCAGTTTGAACAAGCACAATGCAGTGCTCTGCCATTAGTCTGGAGGAAGCCAAGGTTAACAGAACATGAACGCTCCATTGTGGGATTACGCCATTGTACAAAAGTCTGAGCACGCTGTCTGTTGCGTCATCACGCTCACAGGTTATGCGTGCGCGTGCACACGTGTTATTTCTGTATCGATAGGCGGGAAACGCTGTACTTTCAG